>VZQC01009923.1:273662-374363 GCA_009823505.1 Rhizomys pruinosus
TTTTCATAATCTTTACTTGAGGTTTTTAGTTGTTCTGTGTTATCTTCCAGGTCTGATATTCTTTGTCCTGCTTCCTCCATTCTGTTTCTGAGGCTTTTTCCATTCCTTTCCTCTTGATTGGATGAGAGTTTGATTTCCTTTTTCATTTCCTCTTCTGATTTCTTTAGTATTTCCACTTCCTTTTGGAGCTTCTCAATCTCTTCCTGTAGCTCTTTGCTTCTCTGGTTTGTTTCCTTATCTTTTTCAACATGTGATCTTTTCAGTGTTTCCACTTCCTTTGGGAGTTTGTCATTCTCTCTCTCTAGGTCTTTCTTGAGTTCTTTGTTCTCTTTTCTTAATTCTTTGAGTTGCTCTTTATAATCTTGTACTTCTTTAAGTAAGTTCACTATTGTACTTCTAATATCTATGTCCTGGGCCATCCCCAGGGGGATCCCAGTGTAGGAAACTTCCACAGGTTTGGTAGAGCTTGGTGTGGGATTATCCTGCACCTTTCCCATGTTGTCTCTTCTTCATGTCCCTGGCATTTGGACTTCTCCTTGCCTGTATTCCAATGTGAATCCCAAATGCCTCTTCACTGTGTTGAAGGCTTACTTTGCTTGCCTCCTTCAGATGCCTTTGTTGTTTGTTTGATTGATTTGTTTTTCTCCTTTACTCCTTGCTTACGGAGTGTTGACTTCTCTAAGCTCTAGGCTTTCTATTGGAAGTTCCACTCACTCTTCCCATTCTGTTCTGAAGGTTCTCCAAAGAATCCACTTGGACACTCCTGTGTTTCCGGTGGTCTTGGGAGATACCCAATCCCATATTTTTCTATATTGTACAAATATAAACTATGATATTTATTTTTCCTACAAAGATAATTTGACTCAAAAAGGTAAAGGGTTTTGCCTCCTTGAATCAACATTATACCATCCAATGGGAGAGAATTTGGATAGGCTTAATGTAGCTTTACAACTTGGTTCATTTCTATGGGCATGTAACACAACCCCTGCCTTCTAAAAAATTATAGATCAAAATATAAGAGTCAAAAAACAAGAGAGACTGGCCTATTCGTGGGGCTAATACAAAAAGGGGGAGGGGAATATGACTCCCTCTTGGAAGAAGTTTACAGAACACTCCCTGCTCTAAACATGTTGTTAATTTTTAATTTTTAAAATAAAATGTGACAACTCTTATCCATAAACGTTGGAGCCCTCTAACAGGCCATAATTAATGCTATTGGTGTTATGGCAGGGTACAATGTTGGGGCAAGGAAACAAAACAATCCTTTATTCACTATGGGAAAAAGGTTTGCTTGTATGTTCCCACAGACTGAGCCTCAATCAACTTGGGGTGTCTGCAAGATGTGTCTGCCCTTGGACTATAAAGATGGACAAAGAGCCACCAGCAGAAGGATTCACCCATCTCAACACCAAAAAGAATAGTAGAACTTGGAGAACAGGCCACTTCACTGGGAACAAGCACAGAAGATGACACACAGGTGTTCCCACTGGCATCTCTCTGGCAGTGACACCTTATGGGACCTGCTTTACTGTTTCCTTTGACTAAAAGGCATGAGATCTGTCAGAAGGATATTCTTTATCCACCAAAAAACATTCATTAAACAGAGTACCAAAGCCAGGTTCTGTGTTAACAAGCCTCTAAAGGGCTTTGGATCCTAGACAGCAGTTCACCAGAGGTGGACAGAAAATAAAAACAGTTCAAGTGGAGGGTAACAAACCCCAAAGTTAAACAGAGTACCTTTATTTGCTGAAAAAAAGTCTTACTGGAGGTGGGAACAGTTTGCCTGGGTGGGGGATCCCCCAGCATCCAGATGGAGTCAGTAAAAAGAAAGTAGGTGTTTTTATCACAGCTAAAAATCAGGCATGGGGCTCAGTTAATCAGTAAACACAGCAGAGGCAAGGAGAGATACCCACCCCCACTTTGTCCTGTGCAGGGTTAGGCAGCTTGAGTCAGCTCCAATGAGGCTATCAAAACAAAAAATTAAAACACTTTAAACTGACACGGGCTGAAAAATTAAAAATGCTTTAAACTGACATGGGCATAAATGGGATTAAACTGATTGAAAAATTATGCATGAGATACCTACAAATTCAATAAAAATTTATCAAAAATAATAAAACAATCCCTTAAAATTAACAAGTGCTTATGAATGTGCACATGAAAAGAAACTCTTATACATGCTTGATGGAAATGTGATTAAGTGAAGTAATTAGGGTGAAGAATGTGGAACTTTGTTTAATTTTTTTAAAGGCACAAAAGCTCAATAAAATAATTTGGCTCAGTAAAAGCTGGGTTATACCTCTTTGAACCAGTGGTATGCAGTCAATAAGCAGACAGTCTCAATGGACATGGTAAACCCTTTCAGCTTGGTTCCTGTTTATAGGTGTGCAATACAACTCCTGCATTCTGGAAAACTGTAAATCAGGATTTAGGAGTCTGGGAGACAACAGAGGCTGCTTTGATTGTAGTGACAATTGCAAAAACAGAGGGGGAGGGAATATGCCAGAATGCAATTTTGCACTACAGTTAAATAAATAGCATTGGTAGATAAAGGCTTCATTGCCAGCTCTGGGCTCCCCTAATAGGAGCTGTTGGTCAGGGAGATTTTAAAAGGCCCCCAAACAAAAGTCATTTATCTATAACTTTGGGTGCACATAAGAAATGGACAGTAAGACTCTTGCTGAAGATACAACATGATATGAGCAAGAGAAAAAAAATCTGTTGAGACCCTGCACTGCAAATCAACAGCTGAATTTCATTGTATCAGAAAGCACTATGCAAACTACTAGAAAGAAATGGTCTCCAGAACTTTACTATAGACCTCTCATAGTACACTTTTACATGCCAACAAAATGCAGTGCATTAGTGGCAGCCTGGAATATGTACACCCCCAAAGGGAAAAAAAAATTTGATCTATGGCTTTGCTCCCTGGAAGGATAGGCTACATGGCTGATGCTGTAGACTTGCCCCAACCCCCCAGTGTCAGGAGACTTTATCATCCACTTTAGAAAACTATCACCATCACTTTCTCAAAGAGTTATAATGCCTGAACAAGATATCATCCAAGCACATGTGTCAATGACCATAGAGTCACTTGTTACAATCTAATATTTGTTACTATTTCTGTTTTATTACCAGAATTAAAAAGGAGACTGATAGGGGCTGGAGAGATTGCTCAGCAATTAAGATCACCAACTGCTCTTACAAAGGACCCGGGTTGGATTCCCACCACCCACTTGGTGGCTAAGAACCATTTTTAACTCCAGTTCCAGGGAAATGCTATGCCCTCTTCTGACCTCCACAGCATTGCATAACATGGGTGTACCAACCTACATGCAGAGACTACACTCATACACATAAAAAATAAATAAATAAATACTTTTTTAAAAAGGAGACTGATAAACAACCCACCAGTCCAGTGCAAACATACATTGGACAGTCACAAGAGTTTGACATGTCACCTCAGAGGAAAAGAAAAATGGATCTTCTATCTCTCACTCTCTATCACTTTCCCCTCCAAAGGGACTCTTGCAGAAGTGGTTGGAACATCAGATTGTAAGAGCCAAGGCAGGGGTGGGAGGTTAATGGTGAAATCATAGCAAAAATGGACTGGATATTTTTTTGATCAACATATTGTGTAAGTAACTCTCTTCAATAGGACTTACAGACCCTGGGTTGTAGAAAAACTGGACTCAGATATGGGCTAATTGGGTTTATATGGACATCCCTTATGTTTATTGTCTATGTGTACTTACTGTTCAAATAAAAAAAATTAAGAAAGCAAAACAAAATAAAAGGAAATGTAATAACTAAATCATTACTTAGATGAAATATTTGGAGTGATTTATTATAAAATTGTACTACTATATAGTCATATAGTTAAGACTGTAAAATACTACTCATATTGTTAAAATTGTTAGAGAAAAATTTCACTAATAAATACTGTGAGATAAATTTTCTTTAATTACTGAGTTTTGGAACACTAATAAAAATGTTAAATTATAAAAATTTTAGGCATTTTTGCTAGATGTACTTCAGGATTTCTTAGACCATTTATCATGATTAATAATCATAATGAATGAACAATTAGCTGTTGAGAACATGGGATTCCATATGTAGCCCTCATTTTAATACTTAAGATAAACAATTTTTTTGTCATTTTTGAAGCAGGGACTCCCTTTAGTCCCAGCTAGCCTGGAACTCACTATGTGGACCAGGCAGTCCCTGAACTCACAGAGATCCACCTGTTTCTGCCTCTGCCTCTGCCTCCCAAGTGCTAGGATTAAAGGCATTCAAGATAAACTATTTTTTAAAAGTTAAGATAACAAATAAAATCTTTGCCTGAGTCCAGGGACAATTTGTGATGTAGGAGGAAAATGGTCTCTGTCATCCTTCCTAACATCTGCTTCTAAAAAACCCAAGGGAGCAGCTATATTTGGGAGGAGGTGGTTATTAAAAATAATTAATAAAAAGTTAAGATAAACTATTTTTTCTAAATTATCTAAAGGCCCCTGAGATTCAAATGTATTTATAAATATTTACATTTTCCTGTTGAATCTGGGATGCACATTTGTCTTACTCAGTTGCTCCTCACCTGCAGTGCTCAGAGCAGCAGCAGCAGCAGGGAGCTTGGCAGGCACCCAGGTTCCCAGGTGTCTCCTGGGACCTCAGGAGTGAGAATCCAGAGTGTGGATTCCGGTCTGAGTTCTAACCACTCTCCAGGTGATTGTCCAGTCTGCTAACGACTGAGAACCACTGAGCTGGCGACCAGGAAATCCCCAGGCTCAATAAATCTCCAAAGGCTGCTTGGAAGTTTAAATGGATCCACGTTCTAGGTGACGATGGGGTCAGAAAAAATTTAAGTAATTGTATCTAAGTTCAGTCTTCCACCTCCAACAATACCCCTCACCCCAGTTAGCTCTAACACTTGTTCTCTAGGGAACTAATACATTTTGAAAACCTGTGATAGTGGATGAGAAATGTCAGAAGCTGCTGATCAGCCAGGAAAGCTGCCCACACCAGGCTCCTGTGGTGAGTGGTCCAAACTTGGATTACAAGGGGGAAATATATATTTGTGGAAGTTCTAACACAATAAACCTTATTTATCTCTTAGGAGTAACAAAAATTACTATAATCCTTCCCAACAAATAACCAGGTTTGCAAATTTCATTAATTTAATTTGTATTAATATAATAAGCAGCCATTTGAGAAAGCTAGTAAATGGAAAAATTCAGCACTTGACATGCTTGTACATGTGAAGCTTCTAAAAAACAGTCAAATAGTATTCCCACTGCTATGTTATATATTTAGGAGAGGCTGACTGAAGTTGCCGTGTTCATGTATTTTATATACAGATATACATACTTTTATGAACTAGAATTTAATTCTATTGCTTAAGCATGCTGTCTTAAATTATTTTCCTAGCAATATAGATATTAAAATGCTTAATTCCAAGAGGAAGAAGCTTCTGTGTGAATCAGTGAAACCTGTTTCAGGGTGAGCTCATGCAAGCCATCCTCTCATACAAATGAGTACTTAGTGTTATTTAGCATTCTTAATTCTGAGTCTTGACTGGCTAACTCTTTGAATTGAAAGATTCGAAACTTGATATTAAGTGAATAGTAAAAATTTTTACTCGTAATATTTCTGTTTATACTTTTTATCAACTCCAAAGAAAAAGCAATTTGATTCTCCTTCTTTCTATTGTACCCTGTTAGGATTTCAGGCATCAACAAACATGGAGATATTGTGGAAGGATTAATGTCATGAATGCAGTACACAGAGCAGGAAGCCAGAGACTTCGACTATGGTACCTAGGTCTAAACCTGAAAAACCTACTTCCTTTAATGGTGTTTTTATTTCCATTACATAGAGAGTCTTGCTATAAAATCCATTCTGGTTTTAAATCAGGAGGTTCCTGCCAGGGGACCTAGAATTATATTATTATCCTACCATACTTAGACTTAAAAGGCATTACTTTTTCCTTAATCAAAACGTAGCAACTTGTCAGTGTTAAGATGTAAACATGGATTGGTCAGGTATCAAGATCATTCTTTGCAAAAGTGATGTGAGAGAGCACAGCAAGGCTGTATATGGGTTTCCATAGGTGTGAAGTTCACTAGATGGAAAATACCTGACACTGATGTAAGCTCAGGCAACATGGACCTCACAGATCAGTGTCTGTGATTTCATTTGTAAGGAGATCAAATTTTAAGTAGACATAAGAAAAGCTCTAATAAGATTTCACATGGCCTAGAACCTCCAAATTCAGACAGAGAAGTTTCCAGTCTGTAGCCAGACCATACATTTTTTTTTTTAGGTTCATATTTCTTAAAGCCTCATTTCCAATCTGCTCTAATGGTGACATGTCCTAGCTGTAAGTGATCAATGCACTGTTTAGAAACTTGTCATCCACAAATTATCACTGGATGTTTATTAATAGTTTAAAGCAAATCAATGGGTTTATTCTCACAAATTAATTCATTTCTTCAGCTCTCACCAGAAAAAGGTCCTTATGTAGCGAATGCTGACTAACACCAAAATCCACAAGAGGCCAGGTTGCAATTAATGAGGCTGTAGTGTGCTTGTCTCTGAATAAGACACATCAAAGTTCTGAACCCCTATGTTCAGCTATCATTGCAGAAGAGGGGCAGAGAGATTGTAACAGCCACTGTTGATAGATCACCAGAAGGAAACAGTGCTTTCCAGAGAGCTGGTTAGTTGCCCATATGAATTCATAGCAATGGCGACAGTATCTACAAGTTTCCTGTAAACTGAAGCCAGATAACTTCCTAACAGAGACATAGAAATGTATAAGAAACCCTTCTGCCTGAGGAGTAAAGAATGGCTTCTTGGAGAGAGAGAGGCAGTCTCTTTTAGAGATGTGCGTTTGGGAAAAACAAATTAGACATAGTACTCTCTCTCTCTCTACAGATATACATACACACACAGTCACATAAATATTGATATAGATAGATATACCAATATATCTCTATCTCTATATATGTCACTGTGTGTGTATAATAAAATATGTGAATTGAAATTGGGTGGGGGATAATAATGGATGTAGATGAGAGGGGATCTAAATACAATTAAAATATTTTATGAAATTCACAAAAAATCAATAAAATTGAAAAAAAGACATTGAAACCTAAACTGTTGCAATAAGAATGGATTTTCTAGTGAACAGTAGCTCAATAACTTCCTGGTGCACTTAGCAGCTCTTTTTATTTTCCAGCTCTCCCACAATTTCTATTCATAAAATGATTCTGAAAAACATAACCACCATGAGTGGCTTCTTCCTCCTGGGATTCTCTGATACTGGGGAGCAGCAGCTCCTACATGCTTTGTTCTTCTTGGTGATGTACCTGTTGGGTTTGGTAGGTAACTTCATCATCATCACCATCACAACACTGAATCAGCAGCTCCAATCTCCAATGTATTTCTTCCTGAAGCACCTTTCCCTTCTTGACCTGTCCTTACTTTCTGTCAATGTCCCCCAGTCTATCCACAATTCCCTGACAGGTAGTGGTTTTATTTCCTATACTCAGTGTTTGCTGCAGGTTTTCTTCTTCACATCTTTGGCTTCTGCTGAGCTGGCCATTCTCACAGTGATGTCCTATGACCGATATGTGGCCATCTGCCTCCCACTGCATTATGAGCTCATCATGGGTCCCAGAACATGCAGGTGGGCTGTGACAGCTGTCTGGCTAAGTGGAGGCATTTCAGGAATTTTGTATACAGCAACCACGTTGTCACCCAACTTCTGCAAGGCCAAAATAATCCACCAGTTCTTCTGTGATGTCCCCCAGTTGCTCAAGATCTCCTGTTCCAATGATTATCAGGGAGTGATTGGAGTGGCTATTTTCATGTCTTCACTGGGATTTTCCTGCTTCATTGTCATCATCCTCTCCTATGTTCAGATATTCTCCACAGTGTTTGGGATGTCATCTGGGGAAGGTCGGAAAAAGGTCTTCTCTACATGCCTGCCCCACCTCTGTGTTGTCTCATTTTTTGTGTCCACAGGTGCCTGTGCATATTTTAAGCCAATATCAGACTCAATAACCCCGCTAGACTTCATCCTCCCTATCTTTTACACAGTACTACCCCCAATTCTTAACCCCATTATCTACAGTCTGAGGAATGAGACCATAAAGGGGGCTGTGAAGTTGCTGTTAGGAACAGAATTCACTCAGGCAAAAACATGTCTGTCCCATTTTTAATAGCTATGAGCATATATGAACAATTTTTTGTCATTGGGATTCTTTTGATTGGTAATATCAATTAAGAATAATAGTTTATCTGTACTTAAACCATACTTCATAACCATAATCCTTAAGAAAGTACTTCTGATTTCTTTCTATTTTAAAATTGACATAATTCTTTACCTTCAAATTACAACAATCCTAACCTTGTAGTACTTTTAATTCTACTGACTTCCCAGTGTATTCACAGAGGACACACTGGGACACAAGTTTCACTCAGGGGTAAGGTGACCATAATGAAAATAACAAAAGTGATGTTTATCCAAAATTTTACCCACCAAACTGTACTTTTCACATCAACCATTCATTTAAAGTTCAACTTATTAATGCAACATTCATATATTAAAATATTCTTTTGAAGTCACAAGGATTACCATTTTGTTTATTACTATAATTCTTTCTACAGTCATAGTTTACGAAATAAATTGAAATTCATCTAACTATTCACTCATTATCATATACTATTTTCAATATTTTGTTCTTATAAGTAATGCTAAACATTGAAATTTTGCAGGGTGTAGTGGCATATACTTTAATCCCAGCACTGAAGAGGCACAACCAGGTAGATCTCTGTGAGATCCAGGCCATCTTCCTCTACCTAGAGAGTTCCAGACCAGAAACAATAGGGGGAGATCCCATGTGAAAAAAACAAAAGGAGTTGACATTTTTTTCTCCATTATTCAAAGAATGTCTTATTGAATCAAAGTGTAGAAACTGTTACTCTCATTTAAATTATTGGCCATTTGTCTTTCTAAAAACATGAACTCAATGTAGGGCCACACCACCTCTATTCTAAAATGCTCCTGATTTTACTATTTCATGAGGAATGATTCATGAAGTTGAAATTATACCAGATTCTTGGCACACAGTTATCAGCAGCATTGCGGGAATTGGGGCTTTGTTATAGAAGCAATAATTTCATTTCCTAAATGTTTTCAAATTCATGAAAGCTCAACACTGATAATACTTATAAATAATGTTTTTTTTCATTTCATGCAGTTTTCTTTGATATTTTGGAAGAAGTTTCATAGGAATTATAATCATTTATTTATAGTAGCAGAAATCTTGCTCATTCTCTCACTATTTTAATTTTTCAGGTCATATTTTTCTATACAGACTTTGTACAAAGCTCATTGAGATTGAGATTTTCACACTAGTTACAAAAAGTCCCATCAGTCTAACTTTTCAAGTTATAACCACAAGTGAATAACCACATGAGCTTTTGATTCCTCAGATATTAGAATTTAAAATCTGCCTATGAAACATGTGAATTATATTTGTCTCGGTTTGAATTACCAATAAAATATATGCAAACAATTTTCCGACTTGTTATTTTATAACCTTGCTAAATTCCAAAATGAGGAAACCAATTTTTGTATTTTCATTTTTTGTATTCAATTACATATTTTGCTAAAACATAGTGGTTAATTACTGTGGTACAACTTGGGTAGAGAGTCACACTTTGTTTCATAAAGTATTTTACTTAGAGTGCTACCTTCATAGATACATAAATGTTGAACTGATTCATTTATTGTATTAATTTAATATAATGATTAACTTTCGAATAATTGAAAATGCATAAATTAATTTTTGAGATGATATCTAAATTAAAATGTTTGAAACTAAATAATTTTTCTCCATAATTTTAAAAATGGGGAAATTTTGTGAAATGAACATAATTTTCAAAAGACAAAACATAAAGTTTTACATTTCTGGAATTCATTTAACACAACTCATGGATTATCCATGGAAAGTTAATCACAACCTTTGAATATCTTAATTGTGAAAATCCTGACATTAATACTTCTTCCTTCCAAGTTGTAGAAGATCTCCCTCTTGTTCTCCCTATATCTAGAAGGCATAAGGCACAGGAGCTGGGCTGCAGCACTAGAAGCTCCTGCCAGACACTTTAGCTTAGACGAAAGTCACAGCCCTGAGCTCATCTCTTCCAACCTTCATTATCTGTGTTCCCATAAGACAGTGTGGTACCAAATATTTTTAAATAAACTTTTTTTTCTTTGAGATATGGTCTCTCTGTACCCCATGCTGGTATGGAAATTACTATGTAGATTAGGGTGGCCTTGATCTCAGAGAGATCTCTCTGCCTCTTCCTCCTGAGTTCTGTATCCAAAAGCATGCTCCACCATGTCTGGCTTAATAAACATTTTTTAAATTCAGAAATAAAGATAAAATGAAAAGCATTCTCAAAATTGTACAAATAAAGAGAAGGGATGACTAATAATTATTTTTATAACAATAATTGAAGGCTTTGGGGCATGATTAAAGGCAAAAGAAGAGCTGGAAAGGACCCTAAGCTAGAAAAGAAATGTGTTAAATTAATTTCTCTTTGTGTAACATTTCAAAGAACTCAAGCTTCTGTTTCTTACTCTTGAGGAAATGAAGGCATTGTCTTCAGTTTGACTGGGCAGGCACATTACCCTCTTTGTTTCCATGTCTGCCAGCTTTCTCCATTAAAATATATTTGTATTCATTTGCTTAAAACCTGATGTGTCACTATTGTGAGCACTCAGTTTTGCTCTTACATCTAAGACAAGGCAGTATTCTTTGTGTAAGTTGTGTTGTTCCCTGATGCTAAGAACAGAATTCTGTGTGAGCAGGTAAGATGAGAGGTGCCAGAGCTCCACATCCAGCTTCAATTCCTTAGTTCTAGTTCTGTCAAACGCGACACAATATTACTAAACACAAATTGCAGGAAGAAATCATTGATGTATGTTACATTTGCTTCTGGAGATAGACTTTCTCTTAAAAAATTGTTTAATGCTTGAAAGAGCTTTGCTAAATTGTAGGGATTTGCCTTCAAGAAATATGAATCTGGATGAGCTCTGTTTTGGACAAACCCTGTTCTGAATTTCATGAGAGTTTGAGTTCAAGGTAATGGATACAGTATGTTTCTTTTGAAATCTGTGTTGGTTTGGACAAAAGCTTCTCATATTCTGTGTTATAAAGGTCATAGTCTTAGACTCTACATATTTGTAAGGACATCTTGCACAACACAAGTTATTCAACCTGACAAGAAATTGAATCATGCACTTTATGGATTGTATACAGATTGCAGACACTACTTTTCATTTGGTCACCTAGTTATTCTTTTAAACATCACATCCACAACTGTATTTCTGATATGCCTCTTTCCAGCACACCACATTTTACTTAATAATGTCTCCATATAATAAGAGTGAGAGGTTCTTCCCAGCACTCACACCAGCTGCATCATACCTGCCCATCTCCAGGGTGTCCAATGACAATGTATGATCTCTGTGGGCACCTTCACACAGTGTGCATACACAGAAAAATATGAAGAATGCATTTCCTAAGCCTACCCACCAAACTTCCCTTCCAATCTAGGTAAGAAATCAGGCTCCTGTGGTCAACCCCATCATCTGTACATGTGCCTGTGGTTGTGTTTCCTGCTCCTCTCCCAGAATCCTGATAATTACTTTTCAGTGTCTTGTAAATAGACCCAATGTCTGTTCCTTGGCTCAGAACTTTCACTTACCCTGGCTAAGCAGATATCACTTTGAACATGTGTGTTTACACACACACACACACACACACACACACACACTCTTAAGGATGAAATGTTCTGAGGCTACCAATCCACTGACTACTCCTCTCTAGACAAGAACACAAACGCTTCAAACTAGACTCATGAGGCTGCTTGAAAATGAGTTCTCTGCTCCTCAATAAACTAGAAAGCTTTAGCTGTGAGAATCTATAATTTCACAGGCTGATCTTTGTATCACAGGCTTCACCTAGCTGTAGATGATAGGCCAGCATCACTTGTGATACCTTGATGAAATATCAACACAGACTTTCCATAAGACTGTACCCAAATAACAACCAATTGCTCCATAACCTGACAAGGTGAGTTAACAACAAACAGGGATCCAAACATACCATAAATGGAAGGGGAAGAACAGATATCCACAACAAAAAAAACACTACCAAATATGCAACTCCAGATGACTAGGTCACATCAAAGAAACACAAGAAACTTGAACAACCAGAAGAAAATATCTTCTCCAAAAATTAGTAACTCCACCGTAAATTTCCCAAGATAAACAACTTATATGACATAGAAGATAATAGTTCGAAAATAGAAATAATATATGTGTTCAAGGAACACAATAAAGATAGGCAATAAACACAAGATTGAAAACAACAAATACAAAAAAGAAAAAAAAATAATGCAAAACACAGTTAAGTGAAATGATTAAACAATTCCAAGAAATAAATAGCATTTAATAAATATATAAAATCTCAAGATGCTCCCAAGAAAAATAGAATGTGAATTGAAAAATTCTGGAAGTTGAATAAAAAGTACAGAGGAAAGCCTCTCAAATGAATTAGACTAATTAGAAGAGAGAATAGCCAGTCTTAAGAACAAAGTAGAAGAATTGAATCACTTAGTCAAAGGAAATATTAACTCTGAAAAAATAAAACAGTAACAGAAATTGAAGGAACTCTGGGACAAAAGGAGAAAAGATCCAGATTAGAAGCACAGAAAATATTTTAAACAATCCTGTGAAAGAAAATATCCCTAACATAGGGAAAGAGATGCCTATCAAGATGCGAGAGGCATACAGAACATCAAATAATGGGATGAAAAAAGAAACTCCCTACATCATGTAATATCCAAAACACTGAATAAATGGAGCAAAGAGGGGATACTGAAAACTGCAAGTAAGTATGACCTAGTCACATTTGAAGGCAAATGCATCTGAACCACAGCTGCAAATTTAAGGGAGAGCCAGAAGTGCTTGGACTGATGTTGTACAAAGTACTAAAGATCACAGATGCCAGTTTAGACTACTCTATAAGTTGTAATCAAATGAGAAAGAAATTTTTCCATAATACAATCTTTTTTTAAGTAATTCAGGACTACCAAGTCATCACTACAGAGGAGACAAAAATGAATATTTAGGTCTGAAAACAAGGTAAACTACTTCCAAGAAAACACATGGAATAAAATCTATTAAAGAATATTTAATGAAGAGAAGTTTAAGAAAATAACACAAAACAACATAATGAAAGGGATCAAAAGTCATTATTCAATAACTTTTATTTATTTATTGGTCTTTTTGTTTTTTGAGACAGGGTCTCCTTGTAGCCCCAGGTGGCCTGGAACTCACTCTGTTGATGAGGCTGGCCTTGAATGCACAAAGATCTACCTGCCTCTGCCTCCTGAATGCTGAGATGAAAGGTGAGCACTACTACACCCAGCATTTAATAACTCTTACTATAAAAGGTTTAAATTCCAACATAAAGAGACACCGAATAACAAACCGAGTGATAAAACAAGATCCATCCTTTACTGCCTGAAGTAAATTCACTTCAGGATTAACAATAAACACCACCCTGAGTAATAGAATTTTAAAACATTGCAGGGCCTGGAGAGCTAACTCAGTGTTAAGAAGATTAGCTGCTCTGGAAGAAGACCTAGGTTTGGCTCTAAGCACCAGTTTTGTGGCAAACATATATCTATAACCCTGACTTCTATGGAATCCAACTTCCTCTTTTGATGTCCACAGACATTGTACAATGCAGGAGCACATATGTACAGGCAGGTACACACATAAGAAAGTATATATCATAAATAAAGTGTTTCGTAAAAGATTATGAATAAATGAAATTTACTTCAAAGTGTGATTTACTGTCTGAGCAAAATCTTATTTGACCTTTTAAAATATAATAGATATAAAATCATACAGTTCTGCCTTTTCCAAGATGGCGGCTCCCAAGGTGGCAGGTGCATTCTGACCAGCTAAGGACAAAAACTGAGGGGGACTTAGGAGTCCCCAAGAGCATTGGGAAGCATCAGAGGTGGTTCAGGGGCATTTGGATCCTTACGGACTACAATTAGGTGCTATAGCCATCACCCGAGGCCATCAGTAGACAACAGGGAAAGCTCTAGTGTCAGCTGAACCTTTCTCTTACTGAACCCAGCAATTATCTAAGTGGAAACTCATATCCTAACTATTAAAATGCCTGAAAAGAAGGTTCCTAGTCCAGACATCATGGCAAAATGAACAGAAGGAGAAACCCAATAAAGGGATGCTTTGAAACCACTGGTTAAAAAATTCTACTGGACTTTTAAGTTGGACATTGGAATTCACCCTGTTCTTACTTCTCTTGGCCCCCTGCCTAGATCATGTATCAAACTACTCTTGTCTTCATTTCACTTTCACAGGCACAAGTTAAGGATTTTTTCCCTCTATAGTTATGCTTGGGGGACCTTTATATTGAAGCTCTGAATGGCGGATACCCCAGTTGCCATATCCAATGTCCCTTTTTAGCATGGAAGAAGTTACAGTGGTCAGTGTCCTGATTCTCTTCTGGCAATTGGGATGTCCCTTTTCAGAGGGTAACATAACAAAACAGGAGCTAGAAACTGATTAGTCAGTTTCCCCCCAAATTAACCAGACTCTTTCTCAGCTGAGAACTCAAGGCTTCCTGGACTAGCCAGTAAACACATATCCTTCTGGTAGCCCTGAAAAACCAGGAAAAGAAGAAATAAAAGAGAGAAGCGAACAATAGAGAAATATATACCAAGCCCCGCAGATTGATTATATATTTCACCAGAATAAGAAATCGAAATCCTCCCCTTGTCTTGTGTCCTTCTTGCTTTGTTTTGTTATTGTCATTTTGTATTTTTTTCTGTTTTCCTGTGTAAACTAAAAATAGACAAAAAGGGAAAAAATCATACAGTTCACAAATAATACTTGTACTAATTTTACATTATAAATGTACAAATATATAATCATATGACTAGTATTACAAAATGTAAATAACATCTGTAATACGCAGTAAGAAAACTAAAAAACTGACTAAAATTATTGTGTGCTTACCTTATTTTCTATGAAATTTTAATACTAAATGTCTCCTAATTAGGATTTTAAGCATTGTTACTAGATGTGTTTTATGAGTACTTAGAAATTTTTGCCATCCTAAGTAGTCAAAATATATATCAAAGTAGCTGTTGATATGAGATTCTGTATGTAACGTCATGACAATAGGTTAATATAAACTATGATTTATACATTTTCAAAAGTTCTTCTAGAGTTTCAGGTATTTTTACAAATATTTACAAGTTGTTGTCTGTCAGAAATGCACAGCTAAGCTCCTCATGGTCTTTCCGCCTGTGATCCTCAAACCAGATGCAGCAGCCCCCAGTACCTGTTGGCCACAGGACTTCCTATTTCTCACCTCAGAGCTCTCAGTCTTAATTATCACTGAGTGTAGGCTCAGGCCCCAAGTTATAACCACTCTCCCACGTGATTCTCAGGTCTGCTAAGGACTGGTAAAGACTGAACTTTGGACAATGAAACTCTAAATCAAGGACTCCCTCAATGGATGTGCGGAAATTTCACACGTGTCCTAGGAGACAAAGGGTCTGAGAAAAAGAAGTAATTTTGTTTGAGTTCAGCCTTCCATTTCCAAAGATATTCCCCATCTTGGACAAAAAGGAGTTCAAACACATGTTCTCCAGGGAAATAATATGATTTCCAAACCTGCTATTATGGGTGGAAAATATCAGAAGTCTCTGAACATCTTGCAAAGCTGCCAAAACAAGATTCCTCAGGAGAGTTTTCAAACATTGGATGAAAAGACAAACATATTTATTGAAATTCTAATATAATTATATAATCTTATTATTTGAGAAAAATAATATAATTCTAATAAAAAGGAAGCTCTAATAAGTAGGTGCACTCATGCCATGCAAACTCCCTCAGAAGGGGATATCAGATCATGTGAACTAGAGTTACAGGTAGTTGTTAGCTCCCATGTATGTGGGTGCTGAGAATTTAACCCAGCTCCCCTGCAAGAAAAACAAGGAGGATATGAATAAAAGATTGAATGAAAACACAGCTAAATGAAATAACACAGTTCTAACGCTGGAATGAGAATTCAGTGAAGAGACACTATATCTCAAGAAAGACAAACAAATAAAAATTGAAATGAAAATCCTGGGAATTCTAAAAGTATTGTAGAGGAAAGAACCAAAGGAAAGTGGAGAAAATGGACCTTAGACCATGAGATCTTGAAGACGAAGTTGCAGAACTGGATCACTGAAGCAAAGAAAATGCCAAATCTAAACTAAATCAGGACTGGAATACATAAAACCTCTGAGAAACAATAAAAAGTCCAAACCTGTGAATCATAACCATAGAAGAATGTGAAGAAACCCAGGTCAAAGGCACAGAAAATATTTGTCATAAAATCTAGAAGAAAATTTCCCAAATCTATGGAAAGGGATTCCAATCAATATACAAGAGCATACAGAACACCAAGAATATTGGAACAAAAAGAACCTCCCCACATTATAAAATTGTCAAAACAATAAATGTACAGAGCAAAAAAAGATACTGAAAGCTGGGACAAAGTTGAAGTCATATATAAAGACACGTGCATCAGAATAATATCTGACTTTTCAATGAAGACTAAGAAAGCCAGAAGGACCTGGTCAAAATCATACATGTCATAAAAAAAAATAAAAAAAAAACAGATTCAAGCTCAACCCAGATTACTATATCCAGGAAAAATATCAGTTGTATTTGAAGAGGAAAACCTTTCCACAATTAAAAAATATTTAAGGAAATTTGTCTCTAATAAACCATCCCTACAGAGAATGTGTAATGGAATACTTAAGGCTGAAGAAAAGATGAAACACAGTCAAGAGAGCACAAAGAACAAATAAATTATCCCAGAAACATTAAATAAAAAAGCATAAGAAAACAGTACACCAATATACCAGGAATTAGTAAAGATAAATCCATAATAATAGTCAACTCACTAGCAACATTTAATCATATTTCCCAATTGTTTTGCAACTTATTTGTTTGCTTTTATCTTGGATTCTTGGTGGTAATTTAAATTTCAACATCATTTTGACCTGTTTCTAAATGGGATTATTTTGAGTTTCAACTTCTTGGTAGCCTCTACCTCCCTCTGTAATCCTCGTTCTGCTTGAAACTTTATGGTGTTCTACTCAGTAGATACAATCCTATGCCTAATTTTGCCTTTGTTTTCCTAGTCAGAGAAACACTGACAGGTTTTTTTCTTTGGTTTTTTTTTTTTTTTTTGTTTTTTTTTATTTTGTAGTGTGTGTGTGTTTGTGTGCTTTTGAGGCAGGGTGTCCATATAGCCCCAACTGGAACTGCCATGTGGGTGCTGGGAATCAAACCTGTGTCATCTGCAAGAGCAAGCAGTGTTATTAACCACTGAGCCATCTGTCTCACCCTGATAGGTTTTTCTAAGCAAACTTCTTTTTTATTTCTCTGGGCAAATTCCAGCTCCATCCCCAGAAAGCCACTCACTTTTCTGTGCCTTATGGAGCTATGGAGCATCTCTAATTTTCAAGGCCAGCACCCAGTCTCTGGTTCTGAAAACCCAGTCTTGCCTCCTGGCCAGCTTGGCATTGCTTCGTGTGGTTGCTTTTCCACTGGCTTCTCTCTATGGTTATTGTTGGCCCTTCAGGGGCTGTGGTTTGCTCTCCAAAGTCTTTACTCTTCAGCTCCTGATGTGACATTTTGTGCTGTTAGCCTACCAATGAGTTCCAGTTTATCTCTCAATGTTCCTTGCCTTTCTATTCAAAGCCTACATATCTAAAAAAGCATACTACAGGATTAATTACCATGCTATGGGTGCAAGTAGTTATCATGTAATTATGTCGTTTGTTTTCATGTATTGAGATCTCATATAATTGTGCTGTGTATCTATTCTGTTTGTGGGATAATTCCGTCAAAACAATTTTTTAAGCTGTGGCCACTTCACTTTTTCTTTTTACCTCTTTTATTGTTCCCAAGAGTATTGGTTTTACTTTTATTTTAGCATGCCCAATCAAAATACACCTATACAAATTTATAAATACGGATATTTTGACTGTACATATAAGGCCTCATAAATGTGGTTCCCCTAAATATGTTTAAATCTCTTAGACCTTGTATCCAGGAATATTCAAATGTTACATAAAATCTTTAAATGCTAATTGTTCATAGAAAAAATATCTAAGTTAGTTATATAAAAATCCTTTATTTGTTTTCCTTTACTTTCAAGGTGTTTTAAGCTATTCATTTTGTTTCTCTTCTTTGAAAGTATATCTGTTTAAAAACTATGGGGCTGGAGAGATAGCCTAGTGGTTAAGAGCACCAACTGCTTTTGCAGAGGACCTGGGTTCAATCCCCAGCACCAACATGGTGGCTGAGAACCATCTGTTCCAGTAGAACTCCAGTTCCAGGGGAATCAGAGACCCTCTTTTGACCTCTGAGGCATTGCACAACACGGGTGCACAAATCTACATGAAGACAGTACATTCATACACATACAAAAAGAAATTTAAAAAAAAATTTTAAAAAACTAATAAAACATATCAACAAAAGGTAATTACTAAACCTTGGTTATTGGCCTAGCGGTTAAGAGCATTGACTGCTCTTGCAGAGGACCCAGGTTCAATCCCCAGCATCCACATGGTGGTTAAGAACCATCTGTAACTCCAACTCCAGGAGAACTCCAGTTCCAGGGGAATCCAACACCCTGTTCTGAACTTCACAGCTTTGCACAACATGGGTGCACAAACCTACATGCAGACAGTACATTCATACACATAAATAAATAAAATTAAAGAAAAATAAATAAATGAAAAATTTAAAAAAACTAATAAAATATAATCTCAACAAAAGGTACTTAAGAATGGTGGGTGGATGAAATCGAGCATATAGATCGCGTAGACTAGAGATTGGTCTTGGGCAGATCGAATGAGTATGTAGCTGTCATTACAGATACGAGAGAATTAACGAGGTGATATTAATATATATATATATATGCACAGGGCAAACTAAGCTTATGTAATTCTGAGATGAATTTACCTGATAGAAACGTTGAGCTCATAAGTGAAAGTCTGCGTCAAACTAAAACGGTTGCACAAGAAAAGACTAATATTTTTCAACTCAAAATGTTATCTCTTAATTGGTACGTATACCATTGGGTCCCTTTATTAAAATTGTATACATTAAGATCTTCTTCTCTCTCTCTCTCTCTGCTACTATAATATATATATCATAATTCTATACATCCTATATATATATATATAAATGCTATTTATCTTTTGTATTCTTTCTGTATGTATCTATTGCCTGATTGCATATAAGTATCCATGTGTCAAATTTCCATGGAACTTGAGTTATGGAGAATCTTAGCCGCCATGTGAGTACCAATAATGGAACTCTTCTCATCTGTCAGAGCAACCTGTGCTCTCAACTGCCATGCCATGTCCCCAGCTCCTGCTCCCTTTTAGTAAAATAACATATGGAATCCAATTTCCACTGTTTATGCAATTCTGAAAGTGGATCCATTCATTGGAGTGCTTGAGCTATTATTTTAATGAAAACATTAAATTAATGAAATTGTAAAAAAAATCTTACTTTCTGTGTTACTCATTAACTGTTAACATTTTACTAATCTATATTTGTGTGTTTTCACTAAATAATACTATATTGTGAATTACCACATGATGAGAGTACAGCATTATTTGGTCTGTGAAGTGATTAAATCAAGTAGAACATGCTGCGAAGCCAAATTTGGCAATAGTCTAGAATGGGTAATTCATGATAAAAGGAGTTTGGGCTGGCAGCCCCACCCAAACAGGGATTGAGTATCTAAAACAGAGCCCATTCAGACCCTTGTCTCCTGGAATGCTGGGATGGGCACCCTAGATAGTCCTAGAATTCTTTTGAGCCATGGATTGAAAATCCTGAGACAGCCTATATTTGTCACATGATAGTGTTAGACTGTTTATGCTTTTATTTCTTTTCTTTTACATATTGGTCTTAAGTAAATTAGAGCCTTCCTCCAAAGTTGTATTTCTCCTAAAAGCATATTCTCCCCTCACTTCTTTGATGTGAGCACAATTCGTAAATCCCTACCAGGTCCTTTTCCTCAATATATATTGAGCTTGCACAAAGGAAATAGAATCTAACTAGCTATCTACCTCTCTATCTCTGCATTTGGGTCACTCTCTCACCGTTTAAAAAAGAAAACTTTGCTTGAAAGAAAGCTTGCATGATGCATGCCTGAAAAAAGATTGTGGAAACAATGGATGAGTGAGATGATATTGGAGAATGGGGAGAGGGGAGAAAAAGAGAAGCAGGTAAACCCAGAAAAGGAGAAAAAGAAAGGAAACGGAAGATTATTATAGAGAGAAGAGAATTGAGCAAGATGTAGAAAAAATAATGAATATAGAGGGGGAAAGATAAAGATAAATATCCTAAACATGTCATGAATGGACCAAGAAACTTATATCAGAGGTAAAAGTTGAGACTTAGAGATGATATGTAGATAATGTTTAAAGATCATTAGTATTTCTCAGATCAAATTTTAATCAAACTCCCATTTAAACTAAATGAGCTCTACTAAATTATTGAACTGCTCTTGGAACCATTAGGAGAACTGAATTGTTAACAAAACTATCTCTTAACTATCATTAAGAAAGCTCTTCCATGCAACAGGAGACCACAAACTCAAAATGGCCTGAATGTCCAAACCATAAATATTATGAGTCTTCAGAGTGTAGTTCCACAGAGTGTAGTTTCATGGACAAGGTGCCTATATTTAGAGTCTCCCACCCAGGGGGTCAGGGAACATCTCAGAAGAGGGGGGGGTGAAAGATTGTAAGATCCAGGGAGGTTATGCAAGACCAAATGGAAATTATTCCTTCATTCGCCTGGGACCCTGCTCATATGAACTGGTATCAACATGCACAAGACCCATGCAAGCTCAGCACAGAACAGCAGAAATGGACAGAAAAGCCAACATTGGCTGAGGAAACATAGGCAGCAGATGGTGGTCAGGTGAGGAAGACTTGGCCTTCTTTAGAAAAGAGACACCAAATAAGCTAAGTAGAGTTCTGGGGATGAGCTGCCACTAAAGGGTGAGCAGAAGGAGAAATTTGGTGCAATGGACTCTAGCACAATTGAAGGAAGGTGTGAACCTCAGGGAAGAGGGTTCTGCGGGAGGGTGCCAAAGAAGAAGTTGGTATAATGGAGATTAAGACTGACTGGAAAAATTATGTATGAAATTTTATTAAAAATTAATATAAATATGTCAAATTAGTAGTTAATTAAGCATGTTTGTTTGCTTTTGGGGTGGCAAAATCATCTAACTGCTACACCTCAGGTACAAATGTCAGATAAGTATAACTGACATGCTGGATATTCAAAAAATATACTTAGAGGCCTGTACTAGTGTGGTCTAAGGAACTAAAAGGGATGGTAGCTTGGCAATTGGTCTTTAGATCAATTACTAACCAGGGGACTCTGGGTCAATTCTCAAAGTCCTGCAGCTCTGATGATTAAACTTCCCATTTGATCAGAGAAGATATGGGGACCCAAAAAGGTAGACTCTAATGAGTTTACATTCTGCAAGGAAAAGAATAAAAAAATGCAAGAGATGATAATCTACGGTTAGCAGAGACTTGAGAAATTCTCATCAAACAACAGCTGGTGGGGTAAAACAAAGGCAAAAGGAGCCAGAGGCTCTTCCCCAACCCACGTGATCTCTGAGGATCAAATCTCAACTGATCTTGGCAGAAAATAAAAGATTGATTTTTTTGGCCAACAGCATGGTCTTAAACACCCAACAGGAAAGAATAACCAAGACAAAATTATTGGTATGATTAAAGGAACATTTTATTTATTATTCTTATTTTATGCATATGAGTATATTGTCTGCCTGTAGGGAGGTGTACCATGCCCTGTAATTCCTGCAGAGGTCAGAAGAGGGTGTTGGATACACTGGAATAGGAGCAGCCAACTAGTTGTTAGCAGCCATGTAGGTACTGAGAACAAAACCATGGTAGTCTGTAAGAGCAACTAGTGCACATAGCTGCTGAGCCACCTCTCCAGCCCCAATTGGTATAATATTTAACAATTATTTCAGTGATGATTTCCTTTGTGATGAGGAAAATGCTTCCCAGGTAGAGGACATGATAACTTCATCTCAAATTCAACATGTACCCAGGGCCTGTAGTGGAAAAAGTTAGGCATGCTATTGTCTTTAACCTAAAAACCAAATGATAATTAGCTCTCTTCTTTCTTGCCTTCTCCATTAGGCATCTAAAACCTTTGGAGCATAAGAAAAAGGCCAAACTTATGAATAATAGGCATAGAAGAAGAAGAAACCCAGGTCAAAGGTACAGAAAATATTTTGTCATTAAATCTACAAGAAAATCCCCAAAATGTAGGGAAAACAATATAAATCAAGGTTAAAAAAAAAAAAGAATACAGAACACCAAGAATACAGGACCAGAAACTCCCCACATTGTAAAATTGTCAAAAAATAAATATACAGAACAAAAAAAGATACTGAAAGCCTTAACAAAGATCAAGTCACATATAAAAGTAGACATGTCAGAATAATACCTCACTTTTAAATGGGAACTATGAAAGCCAGAAGAACATGACCAATATCACACAAGTCATGAAAGAATATTACAACCCCAATTACTATAGCGAGATTACTATAGAAAAATATTATTTGTATTGAAATATTATTTGTATTATTGAAGAAGAAATTTCCACAATAGAAACATATTTAAGGAATTTGTCTCTAAGAAACCATTCTACAGAGAATACCCAGTAAAATACTTCAGTCTGAAGAAAAGATTAAGCACCCTCAAGAGGGATAAAGAAAAAAATAAATTATCCCACACACATCAACTAAAATAGTATAAGAAAGTAGCACTGCAACACCAACACAGTAGGAATTAAAAAAAATCACCCAGTTATTATGCTAAATATAGTGGTATAAATTTCTTAGCATAACAATTAGAATAGAGGATGCAAGTATTTGGCGTTTCCAAGGAACACAACTCACCAACATTTGTGGACACCTTCTTAAAGTAAGAGGACAGAAAGAAAAATTCTTAAGAAAAGATAAAAAAAAAAAAACCAGCAGTAGTAGTTATTCTAATATCCCTGAAAATATATTTAATGTTAAAATTAATCAGATAAGAGCCGGGCGTGGTGGCGCATGCCTTTATTTCTAGCACTTGGGAGGCAGAGGCAGGCGGATCTTTGTGAGTTCAAGGCCATTCCGGTCTACAGAGTGAGTTCCAGGATAGCTGGGGCTACAGGGAGACCCTGTCTCGAAAAGACCAAAAAAAAAAAAAAAAAAAAAAAAAAAAAATTAATCAGATAAAATGATATGGAAAAGTTCCTGGGCAAATTCATTAATGAGAAATCCACCAGGAAGAATTTGCAATTCTTTTTTTTTTTTTGTCTTTTTGAGACGGGGTTCTCCCTGCGGCCCCCAGCTGTCCTAGAACCACTATGTAGACCCGGGGCTGGCCTTGAATTCACAAATATACATCTGCTTCCCTGCCTCCAAAAGCACTAGTATTAAAGGCATGCTTCACCACACAACCGGATAGAAATTATCTATATATATATATATATATATATATATACTATATATCTATATATATCTCAAAGGAAACATCCAGTTTCAAATTTTTATTTTTTCTTTGCTCAAAAAGAAAAAGTTTAAGATAATGAAAAACTGAATTGAAGAAAATACCAGATGAAAGCTTTCCCATGCTTATTAATTGAAAGAAATTTGTTGAAATCTTTGACAAATTATGCAGATATAAAAAGACAACTACATGCAAAATGAAACTAGATGTCTGTTTCTCACCTTGCACAAAACCCAACTCCAATTGAGTCAGGGACCTTCACATAAGTGCTGAGTAAGAAACCACCTAAACAATTAAAAGAAAATCTTGAGGGAATTCTACCAAATTCCTTCTATGAATCCAGTATCACTCTATTACCCAAACCAGGCAAAGATACAAACAAAAAGAAGAACTGTAGACCCATCTCACTAATAAACACAGATGCAAAAATTCTAAACAGGATACTTGTAAATTGCATACAGACCTACATCAAGAAGATCATCCATCAGGACCAAGTTGGATTCATACCAGAGATGCAGGGATGGTTCAACATACAAAAATCAATAAATATCAAGCATATAAATGGCCTGAAAGACAAAAACCACACAATCATCTCAATTGACACAGAAAAAGCCTTTGAAAAAATCCAGCATCCCTTCATGCTTAAAGTCTTAGAGGGAATTGGATTGGAGGGATCATTCCTCAATGTAATCAAAGCCATATACAGGAAACCCACAGCCAATATCATCCTAAATGGGGAAATGACATAAGCATCCCTTTAAAGGTAGGAACTCGGCAAGGCTGCCCCCTGTCACCACTCCTCTTCAATATAGTGCTTGAAACACTTACTAGAGCAATAAGGCAAGAAAAGGAAATTAAAGGAGTACTAACTGGAAAAGAGGAAGTCAAGCTATTCCTTTTTGCTGATGATATGATTTTTTACTTAAGGGATGCTAAAATCTCCACCAGAAAACTCCTAGAAATGATTAAGAGCTTCAGTAAAGTGGCAGGCTACAAAATTAACCTAGAAAAATGAGTAGCGTTTCTTTACACCAACAACAAGCAACTGAAGGAATTCAAGGAGACTTTCCCACACACAATAGCATCAAAAACAATAAAATACCCAGGAAGAAACCTAAACAAAGACACCAAAGATCTCTACAACAAAAATTTAAACCCCTGAAGAAGGAAATTGTACAAAAGTCAACTCCATATGGATTAAAGACCTCAACGTAAAACCCCAAAGTCTGAAGGCAATAGAAGAAAAAGTTGGCTGCACACTACTAGGCATAGGTATAGGAAAAGACTTCCTAAGCCAGACAGCAGCTGTTCAAGAATTAAGGTCAACAATTGACAATTGGTACCTCCTTAAACAAAAGCTTCTGTACATCAAATGAAGCAATCAAGTGTTAGGACCAGGTCAGAAAGAAGTTAATCAAAAGGAAAGGGTTAACCATGCAGGAACAACTCTAGTTGAAGCAGGTCTGGTTCCCATGACTACCTTAACCACAAGAATACAGTCTGACCCTGAGTTATTAGTTCCCAGAGGTACATGAGGTCAGGATGAACTTTCCCAGCCCTGTAGGAGTGCTTCCTACCCCTAAGAAGCCCATTCCTCTCCAAGGGACTTCACGCTACTAAACACAACCAATCAGCTTAAAGGTCACCACTGCTTGCATTGAGTTTCTATAGCCTTGCAACTGTGTATATATGATGTCACCAAGTTTCTCTAGTTTGTGGCTTTGGCTTTAAAAGTTCTCTGTAACAGACAGTTGGGGTTGTGCTCACCCCTGCATGGAATGGGTTGTGTCCCTGACACATCAACAATTGGCTCCATTGATGTGTCAGTTTTCTTAATTGGGTTCTGGTGCACTAGCAAATTAAATAAGTTTCATATCAATCTGTGGCCCCTCGGTGGTTAATCTTGTGAGTGTGGCAGTTTGAGTACAACACAAGGAAGTAAAGAGAAAACCCACAGAGTAGGAGGAAACCTTCACCATAGACATATTTGACAAACCGTTGATTTCCAGAATATATAAACTGAAAAAACAAAGAAGAAAGAAAACAAATGCCCCACTCAATAGATGGAGCAAAGAGCTGAACAGAGACTTCACAAGTAAGGAATTAGAGATGGCTGAGAAACATCTTAAGAAGTGTTCAATGTCACTAATAATTAAGGAAATGCAAATTAAAACCACATTAAGATATCATCTTACTCCAATAAGACTGGCTAGGATCAAGAAAACAAATGATACCAAGTGCTGGAGAGGTTGTGGGGAAAGGGGAACACTCATCCACTGCTGGTGGGAATGTGAAGTGTTACAGCCACTATGGAAAGCAGTGTGGAGAACACTTGGAAGACTTGGAATGAACTTGTCACCTGACCCAGTCATACCACTCCTGGGTATGTACCCACAAGACTCTTCTTACTGCAGAGATGCATGCACAGCCATGTTTATTGCAGCTCTCTTCACAATAGCAAGTAGCTGGAAACAACCCAATTGCCCCTCAGCTGAAGAGTGGATAGAGAAAATGTGGTACATCTACACAATAGATTTCTATGCAGTGGTAAAGAAAGATGACATCATGGACTTTGCAGGTAAATGTTTGGAGCTAGAAGATACCATGCTGAGTGAAGTAACACAGTCCCAGAAAAACAAACGACGAACGGTATCCCTCATCTGTGGATGCTAGCACCAATTACCTAATAGTATGGCAAACTGAGCAACCTCAATGTGATCTGAAAACAACTGTGCTCTTATATTATAGAATCCCTTAAAAAATAAAGAAGGAAAAAAAAGAAAAAATATTTACCCGCTGTATATTTGACAAATGGATATTGTCTTCACTATATAAAGAGCTCATTAAACTGAACATCAAGGAGACAGACAACACATTTTTTTTAAATGGGACATGAAATTAAATACAGCATTCTTTTCTTTTTTTAGGTCTTTTTGAGACAGGTTTCCCTGTAACCCTAGCTGTTCTGGAACTCACTATGTGGACCACCAGGCTGGCCTCAAACTCACAGAGATCCAGAGATCTGCCTGTCTCTGCATCCCAAGTGCTGGGATTAAAGGCATGCACCACCAGACCTGGCCTAAGCAAAGCATTCTTAAAGGATGAAATACAAATAACTTTGAAAAATTTTAATTTTCAACATGTTTATCCATTATGGAATAGCATATAAATGCTACAATGAGATTTAATCTTAGCTAACACGAAAAAAATAAAGATAAGTAATACTAGTCTCCAATCGAAGGAAAGGGAACAAGTTAATTAGGGCAAGAGGGAGAACTGGTAAAGCTTACATGGAAATCAGTGTGGAGGTTCCTTTTAAAGCTACACACACCTTGATCCAGCTGTGCCACTCTTGGCCACTTGCCCAAAGAACTCTCTGTCCTCCTACCTTCTCATGCTGTACACTACTTAGGTTGCTTCTGTATTTACTGTGGGTGTGTCGGATTTGAGCTTAGGTAGGCATGAGCTAACATTTCCAGCCAGTGTTTTCCAGAGGCACAAGTGAGAGTCACAGGATTTCTCTGGCTATGCACACGAATTGGGATGTGATAATACAGAGGTCTGGGATTGGTCTCTGGGTGATGATGTCACGCTGCCTATGTAATGATCTTTTGCATTTGAATAGAGTACCATTTCATATTTAGATTTACATCCTGCCAAGTTTCCATGTGTGTTCTGCTTTCTGCATGGTCTGTGCCACCATGGAAATGACCTGGAGCTACCACAACTGGTGCCCGCAAACTTAGAGCTTGAAGAAATCTTGGAGAAATTCAGATATGCGAACCCCACAATCCTGGCTCATTGCGATTAATCATTTTCTCCTATTCACTCCTACTTTGTGCCCTGTGGCTGGCTCCCACGATTGGCTGGCTGGCTAGAGGGCTGGAGAATTGGGGACACATGGAGAAAACTAGGGGTTTCCTGGCCTGGTTCAGAATCCATCAGCAGGTAGGCCATGGAAATCAGTGATTTCCTGGCGTGGTAGAGCCTGGGAGTCATCACCTCCCTACTCACAATTTTGCCCACAGAGCCATCTGTTTTCCCTTCCTGATGCACCTGTCTTCTGACCTAGCGTAAGTCCTTTCCTGTTGCCTCACTCCCAGAGCCCCTGTCTGAAAGCCATTGCAATGCCAGGAGAAGCTCTTTAGGTGGTGACCCTCAGACATTCTTCCTCCCAAGTTACAACCCATGCTTTCGTGTAGGCGGCGACTTATGGATATCTTTCCTTCCCAGTTTGGATCCATGTCCTCCTGCTTGTAACCACGGACACTCCCTTCTCCCTTTCTTCCCTTTTCAGTTGCCATCTTCCTTCCCAGTTGTAGCCATGGACACTTTTCCTTTCAAGTCGCCATGTTCCGTTTTGGGAAGAATTTCTGTTGTGAGGGTTCTTACTGGACTAGAGACATCCATCCCGAGTCCTCCCCACACCTTCCCCATGCCCCAGTCTCTTGTAGCATTCAGAGGACACTCTCCTGTGCTGAAGATCTCGGGTAACTCTGGGTCAAAATCTATCTTCCATTATCCTTTACATCCTTTTTCCTCTTCCAGTCCTAAATGCTTAGAGACTGTACTCCCAAACATTCCCCTGGCTTATTCCCTCTCTAATGGCTTTCTTTCCCTGCATCTTACTTCTTTCGTTTTCACCATGATTCCTTTCAGCTGTGGACTGATGGCTTGGATCCAATTCTTCTGCCAGAGACTGAGCTCCCAAACATTCCCTTCGTTTTTCTTCCTGGTCACCCCTTTTCTTTGTACCATGCTTTTTCTGTTATGTTTGCATTTCTGCCTCACAACCCCCTACTTGGTCTCTTCGCACACACTGTTAGGATTCCTGTCTCATTTATTCTGTATGACCTCACCCAGGTGAAGAAGAGGTTAGACTTTTTCCCTGCCGATTCCTCTGCTTGTGGGCTAGGACCAGGTTTTCTATTTCTCTACCTTCAAAGGTACTGTTTTTATTCTTCCTCTCCTTTACTACAGTGGTCAGCTATTCATTGTGGCCCATAGAACCACAAGGTAACTTTCTGGCCTCCAGAAGGCCCTTCCCTCCCCCTTTAGAACATTGGGATGCCACCCAAAGTGTGGAGAACTATTTGGGGTATGACCACTCACTCTTCTCTCACTCTCCTGGCTCTGGACTAAGGAGTCTGGACCAGTTTTTCTGTTTCTCTCTGGCCTTTTTCTTCTCAGGATACTGTTTTCAAAAGTTCCTTTATCAGCAGAGTACTTGTTTCTTGGAAAATGTTTTATTTCAGTGCCAGCCAGATGGTGCTGGTGGGGCCTTGGTTGAGACAACTGTTGGTCCCTCAGCTTTTTTTTCCTCAGCTTTTTCAGACTTTGAGTGCTCAGGTGATAGTTTACCAAAACCGTTAGTTAAGTGCACATTTTCCCTACAAACTTTACCATACATCTTCTGTTAATATGGTGTCATATGTGCCTTTCCAGAAACAGCTACTTTAAGGTTCTTTGAATTTAATTTTGCCTTGCTTCTCCAACCTCTTTCAAAGGCCGAAAATGAACCCAGGTTCTTCTTAAAGTGTAAGATCTAAACTGGATATCTGATTTGTTATATTTTTCATGCTGTTTCTATTGTTTTACTGTGTATGTCCTGCAGCCCTGGCCTATGCAATCACCACCCCAGGTTTCTTCCAACATAGTATTTGCTTTTCTCCTTCTCTCTTGATCTTGGTTTATGAACACTATTTTCCTGTACCCAGTTCATGCTTTCGGACCATTCTTAGTCACTTCCATGCAACTGTTTCACTGTTCCTGGCACCCTCTCCAGACTCTCACCATTTTTGTGTCTGATAGCCTCTCAGGCTTCCACTCTGGATTGTTCAGTCCCTGTCCTCCCTGATCCTGTAGACCCTCAGGTCTGGGACATTCCCACTCATGTGACTGCCTTTTGCCACCCGTTGGTTCTGGTATGGCTCTAGGGTCTCACCTCTTTTCCTCCAAGGCATGTTTCTTATTTTTGAAACTTACTGCCATGGACTATTTGCCTTTTATCCCAGGGACACTCTATATCACTTTGTGAGCCCTCTGGCACCTACTGAACTTCTGCCTCATCAATGAGGTTGTCATCCCAGTGCATTTTGTGAGCTGCCCTTCTGACTGCCTTTATTTTGGCTCTCCTGGACCCTTTACACCAAGTCCTCTTTGAGCTACATGTACCTCTTCCAGGCCTCAGGCTGCCCCTCCAGGTTTCTGGATCCTTCCTGGGTAAGGGCTGATATCACATCAGTGACCAACTCCACGGATGCATTAGGCACCCCTGGGACCCTCATCTGCCTGGGACATACAGCTTTGAATTTCAGCCTGAGTCAACCCACTATCCCTCAGAATTACTGATGACCAGTTCTGCTGGGATCTGTCCAGGGTTTCCTGGGCAGAAGTGCTGATCGTGGGATCTTTACTCTCCATAGATGCCAGCTCCATCTGAGAGCTCTAGCAGTTCCAACCAAACTTAGTTAAGAGGCTCTCAAATTTGCTTTGCTTCAGCTTGACACAGTGTACTTTCTGAGAACTCTTGCAGTACCAGCGGTACTTATTCACAAGGCTCTCAAACTTACTTGAATCCAGACTGTCCTGGTGTACTCTGTCTGGTTTTCTTGCAGCCTTCTCTGGAACTTCTCATTCCTGTTACTCACCAAGCCCTGCATATTGACGCTGAGACTCTGTTCTGATTTCTGAAGCCATTTCTTGACCCTGACAATCTCTGAGTTTATATCTTGCAGACATTTCTTCTGCTAGATCAGGGCCAATTCCACCTCACAGGGGGCACTCCATATATGCTGCACCAGCTCTGTGGACATCAATTGGGCATGCAGGACAAGGAATTTCCAATTTCTAGAGTCACTGCAGATGTGGTGGTATAGACACTCATAGAGTCCAGACTTTGGGGCTTCACTCAACATCCAGTTGGACGGTGGCCTGGCCGTCATCTCCAGGGTTGTCAAACTCATGTCAGAAGATCTGGACATCTCCTGGAGATTGCATGTCCCACAGTGGCTGCAGTGGCATAGTCAGGCAGCAGCTCACAAAACTCTCTGTCAAGCTCTGGTTGCCTTGACCCTAGCTCCTACCCATTGCTCTAACCTGCCTCCCTGCCGACCCCTCTCTCACTGACTCCAGTCCTTTTATGGGTGGCCCTTCTTTATCAAGCATGGCCTGCTGGCTTCTGACCCCCTGTTGACAGGCTGCCCTGTCTCTTCTGAGTGATTTTCTGCTTTCATGAAGATAGGTGCCCTCCTGCCCCTGTCTCCTTGTGGTCCACACTCACTGGCCTGCTCACTCTATTACTGGGGTGGGGAGGGAGCAATTGTTCTTCAAGTAATTGACTCCAGGGTCCCTGGGGATCTGTTTGACTGAACCCTATGCAGTCGTCTTTGCTGCTCCTTCAGCTGCTGGGCTCCTGGACACTGGCATTGCTGATGCTTCTCCTGGTTTGGGGCAGCTTCAGTCCAGGTCAGTCCTGGTCTCCACCCAACTGGGTGATGATGTGGCCTGGGAAGTTCAGGGTACCTGGATGGATGAGACTGGCAAGCCCACATCTAGACCCTGTCCTCTGACCAAGATCATCCAACAGTAAGTGGAGCTTCTCTAATCTTAACAAGGAAACTCTTTTTCAATCTTAATATCTAATCTCTTCTGTTTCTAGCAGGAACACATCCAGGAGGTTTCTAGAGTGGTCATCACATCCTTAAATCCTCATACCTATAGTCCTGTCTACTCTCTACTCCTCTTATCAATGCCCTGATTCAGCTTGAATTAGATCTACTGGACCTTTTTATACCCTAAGAGTATGGGATAATAGGTCGGAGGCACGGAGGCAGGAATTAAGATGGGGTAGATCACCTCCACTCTCCTCTTTTGTCAGGACCCTACATTTGAGAAGGTGCCAGAAGAAAATCTATGCAGGGCATCAGAGAAGGCTAACAGCTGATCACTGATCTGACTTTCATCTGGCTGCAATTGTCCATATTCTACCATTTTACTATCTCTTCTCTCTTCCCCTCATATACTGCCCTGGAGGAACTCTTCTCACTTCCTTCATTACATGCACACATCCCCACTCTTGTTCTTTCACTTCCCATGTCTCCTTCACTTCCATGTCTCTCCCTAATAAAGCCTGATCCCTGTTAATTCAGACTAATTAGACATTTCAGTGTTGGAAAATTTAACAGCATTAAATAAAATTGACTAAATATATTCAATATAAAAATGGCAACATGTTTCAGCTAATTGAAAATACAAATTGTTGCCAGGCATGGTGGTGCACACATTTAATCCTAGCACTTGGGAGGCAGAGGCAGGTGGATCTTTGTGAGTTCAAGGCCAGCCTTGTCTATGGAGTGAGTTCCAGAACAGCTGGGGCTACAGGGAGACCCTGTCTCAAAAAGACCCCCCCAAAAATACAAATTGTTGTTAATAGTTGATCTACTTCTAATTTATATTGGATTCCCAGTGACAGCTTTGGATTTCAATGTACATAAGTAGTCTCCATATTTTTCTATTCTGTACAAATACTAACTACGATATTTCTTTTGCCTACAAAAACAATTTAACTCAAAAAGGGACTGCTTTTGCCTCCTAGTACCAATATTATACCATCCAATGGGAGAGAATTTGGATAGGCTTAATGTAGCTTTACAACTTGGTTCCTTTCTATGGGTATGTAATACAACTCCTGCCTTCTAAAAAATTATAGATCAAAATATAAGAGTTAAAAAACAAGAGAGACTGTCCTATTCATGGTGCTAATACAAAAAAGGGGGGGGAGATATGACTCCTTCTGGGAAGAAGTTTACAGAACACTCCCTGCTCTAAGCATGTTGTTCATTTTTAATTTTTTTGCTAATTTTTTTTATTTCTGTATGTGTATGAATGTACTGTCTGCATGCAAGTTTGTGCACCTGTGTCGTGCAATGCCACAGAGGTCAGAAGAGGGTGTTGGACTCCCCTGGAACTGGAGTTCTCCTGGAATTGGAGTTTCAGATGGTTTTCAGCCACCATGTGGGTGCCGGGGATCGAACCGGGGTCCTCTGCAAGAGCGGTCGGTGCTCTTAACTGCTAGGCCATCTATCCAGTGCCCATTTTTAATTTTTAAAATCAAATATGACAACTCCATTCCATTAACATTGGATCCTTCTAACAGGCCATAATTAATACTATTGGTGTTATGGCAGGGTACAATGTTGGGTCAAGGAAAAAAAAAATCCATTACTCACTTTGGGAAAAAGGTTTGCTTGTATGTTCCCACAGACTGAGCCACAACCTACTTGGGATACCTGCAAGATGTATCTTCCCTTGGACTATAAATAGCCACTAGTAGAAGGATTGACCCATCTAAACACCACAAAGCATAGTAGAACTCAGAGAACAGGCCACTTCACAGGGAACCAACACAGAGGATGACACACAGGTGTTCCCACTGGCATCTCTCTGGCAGTGACACCTTATGGGACCTGTTTTACTGCTTCCTTTGACTAACAGGCATGAGATCTGTCAGAGGGATATTCTTTATCTGCCAAAAACCATTAATTAAACAGAGCACTGAAGTGAGATTCTCTGCTAAGAAGCCTCCAAAGGGCTTCGGATCCTAGAGAACAGTTCACAAGAGGTGGTCAGAAAATAAAAACAGTTCAAGGGGAGAGTAACAAACCCCCTAGTTAAACAGAGTACCTTTCTTTGCTGAGAGAAATCTTACTTGGGGGGGAACAGTTTGCCCAGGTGGGGCCTCAGCCGGCAGCCAGAGGGTGTCAGTAGAAAGAAAGTAGGTGTTTTGATCACAGCTAAAAATCAAGTATGGGGCTCAGTTAATCAGTAAATACAGAAGAGACAAGGAGAGACCCCTGCCACTTGGCCCTGTGCAGGGTTAGGCAGCTTCAGTCAGGCCCAATGAGTCTATCAAAACTAGAGAAATGCAGAGAGGCTATGAGTAAGAACCCCTGGATACCAGATGGGGTCAAGAGTATGACTCCAATTGCTAAAGAATTAGCTAAATTAATGTCCGTCATTCATGCTTTGGTGCAACAATGGATACAAATAAATGGAATTTTCTCATGGTGTGTTGGACCTGGTTTATGTTTAATCTATACCCAATGCCAATATCTAAGTGTTTTACAGAGGCAAAACTGGTTGGAGACATATCCCACACACTTAAATGGACATATACTAGAAGTAAATTCATTAAGGATGGGTAACAGGGTCAGGTATAATTATAAAATCTTTAAAAGCTTAATGGTTAAATAAAACATATCAGTGAAAGAGGACTTGGTACCAGTAGGGGAGTTGATTTGTCTATATAGCCAAAAGTATAGTAACCTGGACATTTGTGCCTGTCCCTTTGGTTTAATGACCTACCTCAAAAAATTTGCTTTATAGTCAGGTGAGACATATGGAGAAATAAAAGTTTGTGGTACAAGTTATGGACTACTTTTCACAAGGAGCTGTTGGCTAGGGGGCCCTGAAAGCCCCCCAAACAAAAGCTATTTGCCTACAATGTTGGGGTATATGCAAAGGACAGTAAGACCCTACTGCCAAAGAAGACATGGTGTTGGCATGAAAAGAAAAAATTATAGCCGGGCATGGTGGTGCACGCCTTTAATCCTAGCACTTGGGAGGCAGAGGCAGGCGGATCTTTGTGAGTTCAAGGCCAGCCTGGTCTACAGAGTAAGTTCCAGGACAGCTGGGACTACAGGGAGACCCTGTCTCGCATAAGAGCAAAAAAAAAAAAAAGAAAAAATTACATTGAGACTTCACATTTCACATGGACAGTTGGCCTTCATGGGGCCAGAGAGTGTTATATATAGATCACTGGAAGGTAATTGTCTCCTGAGTCAAACAACATTCCTCGGCTCAAAATGGAAAAAAAAAATTCATTCTGAGATAACCTGGAACTAAAAAGAGGAATGTTGCATATATTCACTGATTTGGAGGTTTTCATATGAGTATTTCATTTGGAATGCCAATAAAGATCATGAAATTAATAAGGAGGTATTTGGTATAGGCTCTCAAGGAAGGAAGAAATTCTCCTAACGTACCAAGAGGGAAGGAGGAAGAATGGGACAGGAAATTTTAAATGGGTGTGGGATGGAATACCTGGGTAGAGGATGTATTATGGGGAGAGATAACTAAATCAAGAGATATTTTTAGAAAAAATCATATGGAAATATGCAATTGTAAAAGTAACATAAATATATCCAAATGCATATACATATATTAATGGAGTGAAAATGCTCCTATAAAGGTGAATGCCAAGAATAGGCTGCCACTTCTGCAGTTGTTGGCCAATGAGGCCCCAGAGATACCCCAAACATTATATAACATTGCTATCACTCCTGGTTAGTCTCCAGATTTAGATAGTTATATCCTCTTGCTGAAGACTCCACATATTTGAGTCATAGAAAATGGAGAGATCACAGTGGTATTGAGCTGGAAGCTGCTAATTATTGGGCAGCTTTGATACTGCTGGAAGGCATTATGAATGCTAAGGTGGAGAAAAGGAAGCAACAGTCTTACAAAGGTATGATCCCTGAGAATTACTATGACAAGCCTCATGGCAAGATATGGCCCCTGGTACAACAGTGGCACCAATGTCATGGAGGTAACCCCCCATATCCTTCATGGAAAAGGCCTAATATATAATATGGTACCCATACATGGCAGAATTAATAGGGCCAAGATTCACTGTGGCCATAAAGTACCTAAGGTTGAAGCTACTCCTATTATTCTGATAAATTATATTAAACTGCCTCCAAAAAAAATCTTTATACCCACAGATTAGTGCAACTCCTGATTCTCATCCAGGAATATTTGTTGTGTGTTTATTTGTTTGTCTTTGACTTAGAGTCTCCCTGAAACTCACTACATAGACCAGGCTGGCCTTGTTCTCACACTAATTCACCTGCTTCTTCCTCCTAAGTACTTGGATTAAAAGAGTGCATCACCATGCCTGGCTTCAGAGAAGCTTCCTTTTGCAGTAGATGGCAATTAATACAACTATTCAAGTTGCAGAAAATAAAAAAAATGAAATACTCAGCCATAAACATGATATCTTTTTATCTCCATTTTTATTGATGTTTTGTGTATTTCACACATCATTTTTCAATTCAGTTCTTCCCTCAACCTCACCCCAACCCACCCCACCCCAGACCATGCATTCTTCCATAACTGTCCTGAATCTTTCTCTCAGTCTTATTTTATGCTTAGGAATTAACATTTTCCTCCATTAATTTTATACTACCCTAAAATACGGATACATACTCTTCACCCATATACAGTAATTACAGAGTCTGAGAATAATTGGTGGGTGGATTCTAGAGCCTGTTGAGAGATTCACACTATAATAACATAGTTGCTTTCAGATAAACAGAAATATAACAATATTGTCATTCAGCTTGCCTTTTGTTCTAGGGGAATTTTCCAATTAGCATCCACAAATGAGGGGAAACACTCTCTGTTTGTCTGTGTTACTTAACTCAGACAAATGGCTGAGCTCCATACCCTTACTGCAAAGTTCATAAGCCGATCTTCTCCCTTACCCCTGAATAGTACTCCATGTGTAGATGTAGCACATTTTTGCATCCACTATCGTTGAGCATTTGGGTTGGTTCCAGGTCTTTGCTTTGTGGAGAGAGCTGCAATAAACATGTGGAATGTTTCATGTGATCTTTGCCAGTAAGATGAGTCTTTTGGGATATATACTCAGGAGTGGTATGACTGGTCAGGTAGTAGGCTCATTCTGAGTCTTTAAGGGTTCTCTACACTGCTTTTCATAGTGTTGTACAATTTACATTCCCAAGCAGTGGATGAGTGTTCCTCTTTCCCCACAATGACTCCAACATCTGTTGTCTTTGTGTTTCTTTGATAACTTAGCTAGTCGTATTGGAGGAAAATGATATCTGAGAGTGCTTTTTAATTTGAATTTCCTTAATTATAATTATGCTGGGCTGGAGAGATGGCCTAGCGTTAAGAGCGCCGACCGCTCTCTTACAGAGGACCCGGTCGATCCCCGCACCCACATGGCGGCCGAGAACCGTCTGAATACTCAATTCCAGGAGAACTCCAGTCTCCAGGGGAATCCGAGACCGTCTTCTGGCCTCCGCGCATGCACGACACGGGTGCACAAATCCTTGCATGCAGACAGTACATTCAACACAATACAGAAATAAATAAAATTAATTAAAACAATTTTTTTAAAATTATTATTATGTCGAATATCGATATCTTTTTTCCACTCCAATCTCCCCATGTCTGAGGGATAATCTCTGATAAGGGATGACAAATTTTAAGAACCATAGTCCCTGGAAGAATATAAGGAAACAATGATTTACAGACAAAAGACAACAGTTACACATATAAAAGGATGGTGCTTGTGAAAATTCAAGCCACATAAAATCTCAGCATGGAGCGGAGAGTTGAACTGAACATCTCTTACCTAGGTGGAGGGCTACTGGTATATGAAAGATGGCAAGAGAGAAGGATTCAACGTTTTTAAGTACATGGAAACTTTCAGATCAACCCAACCCTATTGAACGGCCCCACATCCAAGAGTATATTGGCAGCACAAATTGGCTCACAGGATTTCAAAAAATAGGAGGACACTAAGTTGCTTGGGTAGGGAATGAGAGGGTAGGAAACAGGGTAGATAGGGAATCGGGTGGACCTTGAGGGAGTTGTTCGAGAAACTGCACATTATTAAATTCTCCATTTGGTAGCTAGTCTTCTCTGTGTTGGACCCAGATCAAGACATTGCCAGCTCGCTGTATTTTGCCTGTAACAAGTCTCCACATGGTGCAGGGGTCCCGTGAGTTCCAGCTAACCTGGGAATTCCTGAAGCTGAACTCTGTGTTGTGGTGAGAGCCCCCATGTTGCCACTGATTTCCTAGCTGGGAACATCCGAATCCCCTATTTCTGCTCCAGGACTCATCCACCCTTGGATCCAGAACCAGATATTCCCAGCTCACATCGCAGTGTGTGCAGCTAGCTTCCACATGGTGTGGGGATTCCATAGGTTCAAGCTTGCCTCACTGGTACTAGACTTGGATCTCTGGAGGAGCCAATGACTAGTTGAATGAGAACTCCCTGGTGCATCTAATACACATCCCTAGGTTAAGGCAACATCCTACTAACTACAAAATAGCTGTGCTTATATTTACAGACAAATATCCAAGGCACCAGTCACAAAAGCTACTTTTGAACCAGATGAGAATAGTACCGAGTCCCACAACTGAACACACACAGACATAGTGTATGAATTGCTAATTCCTAAGTGAAACATCTAGAATACAACCTCTACACATACTCCCCAAGCAACATAGAAAAAAGATCCAAGAAGGAATTAATTATTCTTATCTCTCCTTTAGAAATCCTCCACCTGAAACAGGAGACTAGAACTCCAAAGAGTATGAATAGCCAAATTCTGCAGATTAGGAGTCTACAGAACATGGCTCCATGGACAGGTTGCCTATATTCAGCCTCACTCATATAGACCTGAGAGAACATTGAGAAAAAGGAGGCAGAATGACTGTAAGAGCTGCAAAGTGGTGCAAGACCAAACAGAAATGAATCTTACAAGCTCCTGGGACCTGTACATATGAACCTACAGCACTGTATCAGTATGCACAAGAACTGTGAAAGTTCAGCTGGACAAAAACCCAGCACAGAACTGCAGAAATGAGTAGCACAGTCCAACCTTGCCTGAAGAAATATCGACAGCTGACTGCATTTGAGTGAGGAAGAACTAGCCTTCTTTAGGAACATAACTCCAGATAAAATGACTAGAACTCAGGGAATGAGCTGGCACTAGGGAGTGTGAGGGAGAGTTGTTTGGTGCAATGGACTCTACAACAAATGACAGACTGTGTAAACTCAGGGAGCGGGGCATTGCCATTGGTGAAATAGGCATAAAGGGAATTAAACTGACTGAAAAATTATGTGTGAGATATATGCAAATTCAATAAAAATTCATCAAAAAATAATAAAACAATCCCTTAAAATTAACAAATGCTTACAGATGTGCACATGAAAAGAAACCCTTACACACGCTTGATGGAAATGTGATTCAGTACAGTTATTAGGGTGAAGAATGTGGAGCTTTGTTTAAATTCTTTTAAAATGCACAAAAGCTCTATAAAAATATTATAAAAAGAAATTCTCAAAGAATTAATATAAATAATAAACAAATGATTAAAGTAAAATAACACTTCAAAAAACCCACTCATCTAATTCTCTATAATGAAGAGAACCTGGAAGGGGACCTGGTTGAAAACAGACACTCATAATGTATTTTGACAAATATGAGTAAGTGAAATTTCATACAAAATGATATAATCTGAGCAACTTACAGTGCACTCTTTAAAATGTAACAATTGTTAGGTAAATGGATGGAAATGGAAGCTGTTATGTTGAGTGAGGTGACACAGTCTCAGAAAAGCAAATGACATATGTGAGTCCTGGTTATAACTATTAGATTAAATGGACATGTATGTTCTCCATGTTTCCCTGAATTATACAAGTGATCATTTGGGGTTTCTAATACCAAATCTCTATATGTAAGTTAAAATGAGTAGCTGGCCAATAAAGATAACATCAAAATAATTTTTTTGGTCTTTTGAGATAAGGTGTCCCTATAGCTCTGGCTGTCATGGAACTTACTATGTAGACCAAGCTGGCCTTAAACTCAAAGAGATCTGCCTGCCTCTGCCTCCCCAGTGCTAGGATTAAAGTTGTGTGCCACCATGCCTGGCCCAATAATTTTTATTGACATAGATATACCTTGAAATATAAATCTCTATTTTTTCACATCTAAGATTTAATACATTGTAAAGATGAGAACAGTTGAGTGATGAACTGATTTCAACAAAAATATTGCCACTTCTATCACAGCATATGGCATCTATATTAAAATTAACTAATGAGGTCACAAAGATATGATAGCAATTTAATGTTCTACTAAGTACATATGGCCTCTCCCTCTTCCTTTGAAACTTGAGGCAAGCTTTTTGGTAACCTATTTGCTGATAAATAAATGGTTGTGTTAGCTAAGATTGTTAAATCACAATAGGGTTCTTGAATATTAAAGATAGTAGTTAATTCACAAAAATGAGTATTTCTGCAAGAGGAAGCTATTAGTTTCTGCACTTAGTTATGTTTTATATGTAAGACATTTTACCACTAGGTAAAACATCTTTGGAATGAACACATAGGCTTTTGCCAAACATATGTAAAACATCTCTGAAGAACTGGAGAGAATTGGACATCTAGAACCTACCCCAAAACTTACAAGGACATCTCAAAGTTTACACTTTATAGTGGTATATTTAAAATAATTATTCCATATACATATATATATATATACATATATATGGGTTTAAATACTGACTACTTAAAAAATAAAATATTTGTTTTAAAAAGCAAAAAAATAAATATTGGCAGTTTCATAAATTTTAATAACTAGGGGCAAATCTTTTACTATATGTTATTAAGTCTCATGGAATTAATTAAAAGCATCTTGTATAAGATTAGGATAGGGCTGGAGAGATGGCCTAGTGGTTAAGAGCGCCAACCGCTCTTACAGAGGACCTAGGTTCAATCCCTAGCACCCACATGGCGGTCGAGAACCGTCTGAAACTCCAATTCCAGGAGAACTCCAGTTCCAGGGGAATCCGACACCCTCTTCTGACCTCCACGGCGTTGCACGACGCGGGTGCACAAACTTGCATGCAGACAGTACAGTGATACACATACAGAAATAAATAAATGCCGGGCGTGGTGGCGCATGCCTTTAATCCTAGCACTTGGGAGGCAGAGGCATGCGAATCTCTGTGAGTCTGAGGCCAGCCTGGTCTACAGAGTGAGTTCCAGGACAGCCAGAGCTACAGGGAGACCCTGTCTCAAAAAGACCAAAAAAAAAAAAAATAGGATAGAAAATAGTAACATGCTTAAGCTAATTAGGGATACAGAATGGTTGTTAGTTTTCAATCCACTTCTGACTTGTATTGGACTCCTAGTTATAACTATTAGATTAAATGGACATGAATGTTCTTCGTGTTTCCCTATATTATACAAGTGATAACTACGTTAAACTGTAGTACATTACACTACGTATAATGTACTACTGTTAAATAAAAAGCATCAGTAGATAAAGGCTTCATTGTCAGCTCTGGGCTCAATTAATAGGAGCTGTTGGCCAGGGAGATTTTAAGATCCCCCAAACAAAGGCCATTTGCCTATAACTTTGGGCACACATAAGAAATGGACACTAAGGGGCTGGAGAGATAGCCTAGTGGTTAAGAGCACCAACTGCTCTTTCAGAGGACCCGGGTTCGATCCCCAGCATCCACATGGCGGCTAAGAACCGTCTGTAACTCCAATTCCAGCAGAACTCCAGTTCCAGGGGAATCCGAGACTCTCTTCTGACCTCTGCGGCATTGCACGACATGGGTGCACAAACCTACATGCAGACAGTACATTCATACACATACAAAAATAAATTTAAAAAAAGTTAAAATAAAAGAAATGGACACTAAGACTCTTGCTGAAGATACAACATGATATAAGCATGAGAAAAAATATGTTGAGACCCTGCACTGCAAATCAACATCTGACCTTCATGATGTCAGAAAGCACTATGCAAACTACTAGAAAGAAATGGTCTCCAGAACTTTACTATAGACCTTTCATGGTACACTTTTACATGCCAACAAAGATACAGTTCAATAGTGGCAGCCTGGAAAATGTACACCCCCAAAGGAAAAAAAAATCCCAATTTGATCTATGGCATTGCTCCCTGGCAGGATAGGACACAAATTAAGAAAGCAAAACAAAATAAAGGAAATATAATAACTATATCATTACATAGTTAGATGATACATCTGGAGTGATTTATTATAAAATTGTACTACTATATAGTCATATAGTTAAGATTGTAAAATACTACTCCTATTGTTAAAAATTTTAGAGAAAAAATTCACTAATAAATACTGTGAGGTAAATTTTCTTTAATTACTAAGTTTTGGAACACTATTAAAAATGTTATAGCCGGGCGTGGTGGCACATGCCTTTAATACTAGCACTTGGGAGGCAGAGGCAGGCAGATCTTTGTGAGTTCAAGGCCAGCCTGGTCTACAGAGTGAGTTCCAGGACAGCTGGGGTTACAAGGAGACCCTGTCTCAAAAAGACCAAAAAAAAAAAAAATGTTAAGTTATGAAAATTTTAGGCATTCTTGCTAGATATACTTCAGAATTTCTTAGACCTTTTATCATCCTTAGTAGTCATAATGAATGAACAATTAGCTGTTGAGAACATGGGATTCCATATGTAGCCCTCATTTTAATACTTAAGATAAACAATTTTTTTGTGTTTTTTGAGGCAGAGTCTCCCTTTAGTCCCAGCTGGCCTGGAACTCACTATGTAGACCAGGCAGTCCCTGAACTCACAGAGATCCACCTGCCTCTGCCTCTGCCTCCCAAGTGCTAGGATTAAAGGTGTTCAAGATAAACTATTTTTTAAAAGTTAAGATAACCAATAAAATATTTGCCTGAGTATAGGGACAATTTGTGAGATAGGAGGAAAATGGTCTCTGTCATCCTTCCTAACATCTGCTTCTAAAAAACCCAAGGGAGTCACTTAGCAGCTATATTTGGGAGGAGGTGGTTGTTAAAAATAAATAAATAAATAAATAAATAAATAAATAAATAAATAAATAATTTTTTCTAAATTATCTAAAAAACCCTGAGATTCAGATGTATTTATAAATATTTACATTTTCCTGTTGGATCTGGGATGCACATTTGAGTTACTCAGTTGCTCCTCACCTGCAGTGCTCAGTGCTGCAGCAGCAGCAGGGAGCTTGGCAGGCAACCAGGTTCCCAGGTGTCTCCTGGGACCTCAGGAGTGAGAATCCAGAGTGTGGATTCAGGTCTGAGTTCTGACCACTCTCCAGGTGATTGTCCAGTCTGTTAAGGACTGAGAACCACTGAGCTGGGGACCAGGAAATCCCCAGGCTCAATAAATCTCCAAAGGCTGCTTGGAAGTTTAAATGGCTCCACATCCTAGGTGACAATGGGGTCAGAGAAAAATTAAGTAATTGTATCTAAGTTCAGTCTTCCACCTCCAACAATACCCCTCACCCCAGTCAGCTCAAACACTTGCTCCCTAGGGAACTAATACATTTTCAAAACCTGTGATAGTGGATGAGAAATGTCAGAAGCTGCTGATCAGCCAGGAAAGCTGCCCACACCAGGCTCCTGTGGTGAGTGGTCCAAACTTGGATTACAAGGGGGAAATATATATTTGTGGAAGTTCTAACACAATAAATCTTATTTATCTCTTTGGAGTAATAAAAATTACTATAATTCTTCCCAACAAATAACCAGGTTTGCAAATTTCATTAATTTAATTTGTATTAATATAATAAGCAGCCCTTTGAGAAAGCTAGTAAATGGAAAAATTCAGCACTTGACATGCTTGTACATGTGTAGCTTCTAAAAAACAGTCAGTTTTCCGACTGCTCTCTGATGTAGGTAAGGAGAGGCGACTGAAGTAGCCGTGTTCATGTATTTTTTATATATACATACTTTTTGAACTAGAATTTAAATCTATTGCTTAAGCATGCTGTCCTAAATTATTTTCCTAGCAATATAGATATTAAAATGCTTAATTCCAAGAGGAAGAAGCTTCTGTGTGAATCAGTGAGACATGTTTCAGGCTGAGCTCATGTAAGTCATCCTCTCATACAAATGAATACTTAGTGTTATTTGGCATTCTTACATCTGAGTCTTATGACTGACTAACTCTTTGAATTGAAAGATTCCAAACTTGATATTAACTGAATAGTAAAAATTTTTATGCACAATAATTCTGTTTATACTTTTTATCAACTTCAAAGAAAAACTAATTTGATTCTCCTTCTTTCTATTGTACCCTGTTAGGTTTTCAGGCATCAACAAACATGGAGATATTGTGGAAGGATTAATGTCATGAATGCAGCACACAGAGCAGGAAGCCAGAGACTTCGACTGTGGTACCTAGGTCTAAACCTGAAAAACCTACTTCATTTAATGGTGTTTTTATTTCCATTACATAGAGGGTCTTGCTATAAAATCCATTGTGGTTTTAAATCAGGAGGTTCCTGCCAGGGGACCTAGAATTATATTATTCTCCTACCATACTTAGCCTTAAAAGGCATTACTTTTTCCTTAATCAAAACCCAGCAACCTGGCAGCGTTAAGATGTAAACAAGGTTTGGTCAGGTATCAAGATCATCCTTTGAAAAAGTGATGTGAGAGAGCACAGTTTATGGGTTTCCACAGGAGTGAAGGTCACTACATGGAAAATACCTGACACTGATGTGAGCTCAGGCAACACGGACCTCACAGATCAATGTCTGTGACTTCATTTGTAAGGAGATCAATTTGTAAGTAGAGATAAGAAAAGCTCTAATAAGATTTCACATGGCCTAGAACCTCCAAATTCAGACAGAGACGTTTCCAGTGTATAGCCAGACCATACAGTTTTTTTCAGGTTCATATATCTTTTGTTTTGTTTTGTTTTTTGGTCTTTTCGAGACAGGGTCTCCCCATAAGGTTCATATATCTTAAAACCTAATTTTCAATCTGCTCAAATGGTGACATGTCCTATGCTCAAATGGTGACATGTCCTAGCTGTATATGATCAATGCACTGTTTAGAAACATCATCCACAAATTATCACTGGATTTTTATTAATAGTTTAGAGCAAATCAATTGGTTTATTCTCACAGATTAATTCATTTCTTCAGCTCTCACCAGAAAAAGGTCCTTATGTAGTGAATATTAACTAACACCAAAATCCACAAGAGGCCAGGTTGCAATTAATGGGGCTGTAGTGTGCTTGTCTGAATAAGACACATCAAAGTTCTGAACCCCTATGTTCAGCTATCATTGCAGAAGAGGGGCAAAAAGATTGTAAGAGCCAGTGTTGATAGATCACCAGAAGGAAACAGTGTTTTCCAGAGAGCTGGTTAGTTTCCCATATGAATTCCCATATGAATAGCAATGGTGACAGTATCTACAAGTCTCCTGTAATCTGAAGTCTGATAACTTCCTAGCATAGACATACGGAAAGGTATAAGAAACCCTGCTGCCTGAGGAGTAAAGAATGGATTCTTGGAGAGGGAGAGGGAGTCTCTTTTAGATATGTGAGTTTGGGGAAAACAAATTAGACAGAGTACTCTCACTTCAGAAAAATTGAAAAAAGAAATTTAAAGCTGAACTGTTGCAATAAGAATGGATTTTCTAGTGAACAGTGGCTCAATAACTTCCTGGTGCACTTAGCAGCTATTTTTTATTTTACAGCTCTCCCACAATTTCTGTTCACAAAATGATTCTGAAAAACATAACCACCATGAGTGGCTTCCTCCTCCTGGGATTCTCTGATACTGGGGAGCAGCAGATCCTACATGCTTTGTTCTTCTTGGTGATGTACCTGTTGGGTTTGGTAGGTAACTTCATCATCATCACCATCACAACACTGGATCAGCAGCTCCAATCTCCAATGTATTTCTTCCTGAAGCACCTTTCCCTTCTTGACCTCTCCTTACTTTCTGTCAATGTCCCCCAGTCTATCCACAATTCCCTGACAGGTAGTAGTTTTATTTCCTATACTCAGTGTTTGCTGCAGGTTTTCTTCTTCACATCTTTGGCCTCTGCTGAGCTGGCCATTCTCACAGTGATGTCCTATGACCGATATGTGGCCATCTGCCTCCCACTGCATTATGAGCTCATCATGGGTCCCAGAACATGCAGGTGGGCTGTGACAGCTGTCTGGCTAAGTGGAGGCATTTCAGGAATTTTGTATACAGGAACCACGTTGTCAATCAATTTCTGCAAGGCCAAAATAATCCACCAGTTCTTCTGTGATGTCCCCCAGTTGCTCAAGATCTCCTGTTCCAATGATTACCAGGGAGTGATTGGAGTGGCTATTTTCATGTCTTCACTGGGATTTTCCTGCTTCATTGCCATCATCCTCTCCTATGTTCAGATATTCTCCACAGTCTTCGGGATGCCATCTGGGGAAGGTCGGAAAAAGGTCTTCTCTACATGCCTGCCCCACCTCTGTGTTGTCTCATTTTTTGTGTCCACAGGTGCCAGTGCATATTTTAAGCCAATATCAGACTCAATAACTCCTCTAGACCTCATCCTCCCTATCTTTTACACAGTACTACCTCCAATTCTTAACCCCATTATCTACAGTCTGAAGAATGAGACTATAAAGGGGGCTGTGAAGTTGCTGTTAGGAACAGAATTCACTCAGGCAAAAACATGTCTGTCCCATTTTTAATAGCTATGAACATATATAAACAATTTTTGTGTTTGGGATTCTTTTGATTGGTAATATCAATTAAGTAATAGCTTATCTGTAATTAAACCATACTTCATAACCATAATCCTTAAGAAAGTACTTCTGATTTCTTTCTATTTTAAAATTGACATAATTCTTTTACCTTCAAATTACAACAATCCTAACCTTGTAGTACTTTTAATACTACTGACCTCCCAGTGTATTCACAGAGGACACACTGGGACACAAGTGCATGATTTCACTCAGGGGTAAGGTGACCATAATGAAAATAACAAAAGTGATGTTTACTCACAATTTTACCCACCAAATCGTACTTTTCACATCAACCATTCATTTAAAATTCAACTTATTAATGCAATATTCATATATTAAAATAGTCTTTTGAAGTCACAAGGATCACCATTGTGTTTATTACTATATTTTTCTACAGCCATAGTTTACAAAATAAATTGAAATTCATCTAACTATTCACTCATTATCATATACTAATTATTTTCATTATTTTGTTCTTATAAGTAATGCTAAACATTGAAATTTTGCAGGGTGTAGTGGCATATGACTTTAATCCCAGCACTCAATAGGCACAACCAAATAGATCTCTGTAAGATCCAGGCCATCTTCTTCTACCTAGAGAATTCCAGACCAAAAATAGATCCCATGTGAAAAAAAAAAAAAAAAGGAGTTGACATTTTTTTTCTCCATTATTCAAAGAGTGTCTTATTGAATCAAAGTGTAGAAAATGTTACTATCATTTAAATTACTGGCCATATGTCTTTTCTAAAAACATGAACTCAATGTAGGGCCACACTACCTCTATTCTAAAATGCTCCTGATTTTATTATTTCATGAGGAATGATTCATGAAGTTGAAATTATACCAGATTCTTGGCACACAGTTATCAGCAGCATTGGGGAAGTTGGGGATTTGTTATAGAAGCAATAATTTCCTTTCTTAAGAGTTTTCAAATTCATGAAAGCTCAACACTGATAATATTTATAAATAACATTTCTTTTCCATTTTAAGCAGTTTTCTTTGACATTTTGGAAGAAGTTTCATAGGAAAGATAATCATTTATTTATAGTAGCAGAAACTTTGCTTATCCTCTCACTATTTTAATTTTTCAGGTCATATTTTTCTATACAGACTTTGTATAAAGCACATTGAGATTGAGATTTTCACACTAGTTACAAAAAAAAATCAGACTAACTTTTCAAGTTATAACCTCAAGTGAATAAACACATGAGCTTTGATTCCTCTGATATTAGACTATACAATCTGCCTATGAAACATGTGAATTATATTTCTCTAGTTTGAATTACCAATAAAATATTTTCAAACAATTTTCTGACTTGTTATTTTATTTTTTTTAATTTTTTTAAAAATTTTATTTATTTCCGTATGTGTATGAATGTATTGTCTGCATGCAAGTCTGTTCACCCATTACGTGTAATGCTGCGGAGGTCAGAAGAGGGCATCAGATTCCCCTGGAACTGGAGTTCTCCTGGAATTGGAGTTTCAGATGGTTCTCGGCCGCCATGTGGGTGCTGGGGATCGAACCTGGGTCCTCTGCAAGAGCGGTCAGCACTCTTAACCGCTAAACCATCTCTCCAGCCCCATGACTTGTTATTTTATAACCTTGCTAAATTCCAAAATGAGGAAACCAATTTTTGTATTGTGGTACAACTTGGGTAAAAAGTCACACTTTGTTTCATAAAGTATTTTACTTAGAGGTCTATCTTCATAGATACATAAATATCGAACTGCTTCATTTATTGTATTAATTTAATATAATGATTACCTTTCAGATAATTGAAAATGCATAAATTAATTTTTGAGATGTTATCTAAATTAACATTTTTGAAACTAAATAATTTTTCTCCATAATTTTAAAAATGGGGAAATTTTGTGAAATAAACATAATTTTCAAAAGACAAACTATAAAGTTTTTTTTTTATTTTTATTTTTTATTTTTTTTTTCTAATTAAATTAGTTTTTATTGATGCATTTCATACATTTTTTCCAATTCAGTTCAGGCTTATTTCCCTTTCCCTCCCCCCCCCACCCCATCCCAGATCATGCATTCTGCCATAACTGTCCTGCATCTTTCTCTCAGTTTTTTTTTTTTTTTTCATTTTTAGCTATAAGTGATAATCCATGAGTACAAGCATCCTTCATGCAAAACCTATCTGCAGGCTGTTGTGCCCAAACACCTACAGCCCCACCATCCAGTGGGGGGTGACAGGTTGTTTGTTCAATCAAGTTGATCAAATGAGTGTCCAGACTACATTGCTGTAGTTTCACCATTCACCCCAATCGCAGCCCTTACATTCTACCACGCCCCCTCTTCCGCAGATTGTTCCCTAGGCTTAGAAAAGGGGCACAGGTGGTTGACAGGTAAAACAGTCCACTCTCTCTGGAGCTGTTGACTTGGACTCTGGTCAATTCTGGCTGTTTCCTTTCATGGGCTGACAGTTTGTCCAGGAATAACCTTTCGATCCTACTGGCCTGGCGCGTTATGGCGTCTCCCCTGCCGACAAACTATAAAGTTTTACATTTCTGGAATTCATTTAAACACAACCATTGGTCTATCCATGGAAAGTCTGTGATGCAAACCACAAACCTTTGAATATCTCAATTGTGAGAATCCTGACATTAATACTTCTTCCTTCCAAATTTTAAAAGATCTCCCTCTTATTTTCCCTATATCTAGAAGACAGAAGGCACAGGAGCTGGGCTGCAGCACTAGAAGCTCCTGCCAGACACTTTCGCTTAGAGGAAAGTCACAGCCCTGGGCTCATCTCTTCCAACCTTTGTTATCTGTGTTCCCATAAGACAGTGTGGTACCAAGTATTTTTAAATAAACTTCTTTCTTTGAGACATGGTCTCCCTGTACCCCATGCTGGTATGGAAATTACTATGTAGATTAGGGTGGCCTTGATCTCAGAGAGATCTCTCTGCCTCTTCCTCCTGAGTTCTGTATCCAAAAGCATGCTCCAGCATGTCTGGCTTAATAAACATTTTTTAAATTCAGAAATAAAGATAAAATGAAAAACATTTTCAAAATTATAAAAATAAAGAGAAGAGACAACTAATAATTATTTTTATAACAATAATTGAAGGGTTTGGGGCATGATTAAAGGCAAAAGAAGAGCTGGAAATAACCCTAAGCTAGAAAGGAAATGTCTTAAATTCATTTCTCTTTGTGTAACATTTCAAAGAACTCAAGCTTCTCTTCCTTACCCTTGAGGAAATGAAGGCATTGTCTTCAGTTTGACTGGGCAGGCAAGTTACCCTCTTTGTTTCCCTGATTGCTAGGTTTATCCATTAAAATATATTTGTATTCATTTGCTTAAAACCTGATGTGTTGCTATTGTGGGCACTCAGTTTTGGTCTAACATCTAAGACAAGGCAGTATACTTTGTGTAAGTTGTGCTGTTCCCTGATGCTAGGAGCAGAATTCTGTGTGAGCAGGTAAGATGAGAGGTGCCAGAGCTCCACATCCAGCTTCAATTTCTTTAGTTCTAGTTCTGTCAAATGTGACACAATATTACTAAACACAAATTGCAGGAAGAAATCATTCATGAGTGTTACATTTGCTTCTGGAGCTAGACTTTCTCTTAAACATTGTTTAATGCTTGAAAGAGCTTTGCTAAATTGTAGGGATTTGCATTCAAGAAGCATGAATCTGGATGAGCTCTGTTTTAGACAAACACTGTTCTGGATATCATGACAGTGTGAGTTCAAGGTAATGGGTACAGTATGTTTCTTTTGAAATCTGTGTTGGTTTGAACAAAAACTTCTCCTCATATAAAGGTGTTTATATAAAGGTCATAGTCTTAGACTCTACATATTTGTAAGAACACCTTGCACAACACAAGTTATTAAACCTGACAAGAACTTGAACCATGCACTTTATGGATTGTATGAAAACTATGGACACTACTTTTCTATTGCTCATATCAGCTGGTTCATACCTGCCTATCTCCAGGGTGTCCAATGACATCTCTGATATCCATGGACACCCTCACACAGTGTGCACACACATAGACACAAATGAAGAATGCATTCCCAGAGCCTACCCACCAAACTTTCCTTCCAATCTAGGTAAGAAATCAGACTCCTGTGGTCAACACCATCATCTGTACCTGTGCCTGTGGTTGTTTCTGCTCCTCTCCCAGAGTCTTGATAATTACTTTTCAGTGTCTTGTAAATAGACCCAATTTCTGTTCCTTGGCTCAGAAGTTTCACATACCCTGGCTAAGCAGATATCACTTTGAACATGTGTGTTTACACACACACACACACACACACACACACACATACACACACAGAAGGATGACATGTTCTGAGGCCACCAATCCAGTGACAACTCCTGTCTAGACAAGAACATAAACACTTCCTTCAAACTAGAGTCATGAGGCTGCCTGAAGATAAGTTCTCTGCTCCTCAACAGATTAGAAAGCTTTAGCTGTGATAACCTATAATTTCACAGGCTGATCTTGGTATCACAGGCTTCACCTAGCCTTAGATAAGCCAACATCACTTGTGATACCCTAATGAAATTTCAACACAGACTTTCCATAAGACTGTAACCAAATAACACTCAATGGATCCATAAGCTGACAAGTTGAGTTAACAACAAACAGGGATCCAAACACACCAAAAAGGGAAGGAGCAGAACAGATATCCATAACAAAAAACACTACCAAATATGCAACTCCAGATGACTTGGTCACATCAAAGAAACACAAGCAACTTGAACAACCAGAAGAAAATATCTTCTCCAAAAATTAGTAACTCCATAGTAAATTTCCCAAGATAAACAGCTTATATTACATAGAAGTTAATAATTTGAAAACAGAAATAATATATGTGTTCAAGGAACACAATAAGGATAGGAATAAACACAACATTGAAAACAGCAAATACAAAAAAGAGAAAACAAAAAATAATGCAAAACACAGTTAAGTGAAATGATGAAACAATTCCAAGAAATAAATAGTATTTAATAAATATAAAATCTCAAGATGCTCACAAGAAAAATAGGATGTGAATTGAAAAATTCTGGAAGTTGAATAAAAAGTACAGAGGAAAGCCTCTCAAATGAATTAGACTAATTAGAAGAGAGAATAGCCAGTCTTAAGAACAAAATAGAAACAGTGAATCACTTAGTCAAACAAAATATTAACTCTGAAAAAATAAAACAGTAACAGAAATTGAAGGTACTCTGGGACACTATGAAATACCAAAACTATAAATTACAGGTATAAAAGAAGGAGAAGAAATCCAGGTTGGAAGTACAGAAAAATTTTAAACAATCCTGTGAAAGAAAATATCCCTAATATAGGGAAAGAGGTGCCTATCAAGATGCAAGAGGCATGCAGAACACCAAATGAGATGAGAAAAGAAACTACCTATGTCATGTAATATCCAAAACACTGAATAAACAGAGCAAAGAGGGGATACTGAAAAAGGCAAGTATGACCCATCACATTGGAAGTAAATGCATCATAACCACAGCTGCAAATTTAGTGGAGAGCCAGAAGTGCTTGGACTGATGTACAAGGTACAAAAGATCACAGATGCCAGTTTAGTCTACTCTATAAGTTGTAATAAAATGAGAAACAATTTTTCCCATAATACAATCTTTGTTTAAGTAATTCAGGACCACTAAGCCATAACAACAGAAGAGACCAAAATGAATATTTAGGTATGTAAACAAGGTAAACCACTCCCAAGAAAACACATGTAATAAAATCTATTACAGAATACTTGATGAAAAGAGGTTTTAAGAAAATACCACAAAACAACAAAATGACAGGGGTTGAAAGTCATTATTCAATAACTTTTATTTATGTTTTTGGTCTTTTTGTTTTTTGAGACAGGGTCTCCCTGTAGCCCCAGCTGGCCTGGAACTCACTCTGTAGATGAGGCTGGCCTTGAACTCAGAAAGATCTACTTGCCTCTACCTCCCAAATTCTGGGATGAAATGTGAGCACCACTACACTCAGCCTTCAATAACTCTTACTACAAAGGCCTTAAATTCCGACATAAAGAGACATTGAATAACAAACTGAGTGATAAAACAAGATCCATCCTTTACTGCCTGAAATAAATCCACTTCAGGATTAACAATAATCACCACCTTGAGTAAAACAATTTTAAAACGTATTGCAGGGCCTGGAGAGCTGACTCAGTATTAAGAAGATTAGCTGCTCTGGCAGAAGATCCAGGTTTGGCTCCAAGCACCAATTTTGTGGAAAACATATATCTATAACCCTGACTTCCATGGACTCCAACTTCCTCTTTTGACCTCCACAGACACTGCACAATGCAGGATCTCATATGTACAAGTAGGTATGCACATAAGAAAATATATATCAAAACCAAAGTGTTTTATGAAAGATTATGAATGAATGAAATTTACTTCAAAGTGTGATTTATACTCTGAGCAAAATCTTATTTGGAATTTAAAATATAATAGATATAAAAGCATAAGGTTCTGGCTTTTCCAAGATGGTGGCTCCCAAGGCAGCAGGTGCATTCTGAGCAGCTAAGGACAAAAACTGAGGTGGGCTTATGGGTACTGAAGAGCATTGGGAAGCATCAGAGGTAATTCAGGGGCATTTGGATCCTTAGGGACTACAATTAGGTGCTATAGCCATCACCCGAGGGCATCTGGAGACAACAGAGAAAGCTCTAGTGTCAACTGAACCTTTCTCTTACTGAACCCAGCAATTATCTAAGTGGAAACTCATATCCTAACTATTAAAAAGCTTGAAAAGCAGATCCCAAGTCCAGACATCATGGCAAAATGAACGGAAGGAGAAACCTAATAAAGGGATGCTTTGAAACCACTGGTAAAAAAATTCTAATGGACTTTTAAGTTGGACATTGGAATTCACCCTGTTCTTACTTCTCCTGGTCCCCTGCCTAGATCATGTATCTAACTACTCTTGTCTTCATTTAACTTTCACAGACACCAGTTAAGGATTTTTTTTCCCCCTATAGTTATGCTTGGGGAACATTTAGATTGAAGCTCTGAATGGGGGATACCCCAGTTGCCATATCCAATGTCCCTTCTTAACATGGAAGAAGTTACAATGGTCAGTGTCCTGATTCTCTTCTGGCAATTGGGGTGACCCTTTTCATAGGGTAACATAACAAAACAGGAGCTAGAAACTGATTAGTCAGTTTAGGGATTAGACCCCCCCACCCCAAATTAACAACACTCATTCTCAGCTGAGAACTCAGGCTTCCTGGCCTAGCCAGTAAACACATATCCTTCTCATAGGCCCGAAAGACCAGGAAAAGAAGAAATAAAAGAGAGAAGAGAACAAAAGAAAAGTATATAAAAAGCCGCACAGATTAATTCTGCATTTCACCAGAATAAGAAATCGAAATATTCCACTTTTCTTGTGTCCTTGTTGCTTTGTTTTGTTATTGTCATTTTGTGTTTTTTCTGTTTTCCTGGGCAAAGAAAAAATAGACAAAAAGGGAAAAAAAATCATACAGTTCACATAAAATATTTTTACTACTTTTGCATTATAAATGTACAAATATGTAGTCATATGACTATTATTACAAAATGTAAATAACCTCTCTAAAACATAGTAAGAGAACTAAAATATTCACTAAAATATTGTGTGCTTACCTTACTTTCTATGAAATTTTAATAATAAATATTTCCTAATTAGGAATTAATCATTGTTATTAGATGTGTTTTATGAGTACTTAGAAATTTTTGTCAGGCTGGAGATATGGCCTAGCGGTTAAGAGCTCCGACTGCTCTTGCAGAGGACCCGGGTTTGATCCCCAGCATCCACATGGTGGTTGAGAACCATCTGTAACTCCAACCCAGGAGAACTCCAGTTCCAGGGGAAGCTGACACCCTTTTCTGAGCTCCGCGACATTGCACGACATGGGTGCACAGACCTGCATGCAGAGAGTACATTCATATACATAAGGAATAAATAAAATTATAAAAAAGTATTTTTTGTCTTCCTAAGTAGTCAAAATGGATATCACAGTAGCTGTTGACAACATGAGAGTTTGTATGTAACCTCAATTTCATGACAAAAGGTTAATATAAACTATGATTTATACATTTCCTTTTTTTAATTTTTTGTCTTTTAGAGACAGGGTCTCCCTGTAGCTCCAGTTGTCCTGGAACTCTGTAGACCAGGCTGGCCTTGAACTCACAAAGATTTGCTTGCCTCTGTCTCCCAAGTGCTAGGATTAAAGGCATGTGCCACTACGCCCAGCGATATATACATTTTCAAAAGGTCTTCTAGAGTTTCAGGTACTTTTACAAATATTTCCAATTTTTGTCTGTCAGAAATGCACAGCTAAGCTCCTCATGGTCTTTCCGCCTGTGAACCTCAAACCAGATGCAGCAGCCCCGGGACCTGTTGGCCACAGGACTTCCTGTTTCTCACCTCAGAGCTCTCAGTCTGAATTATCACTGAGTGTAGGCTCAGGCCCCAAGTTATAACCACTCTCCAGGTGATTCTCAGGTCTGCTAAGGACTGGGAAAGACTGAACTGTGGACAATGAAACTCCAAATCAAAGACTCCCTCAACGGATGTGTGGAAATTTCACATATGTCCTAGGAAACACAGGTTCTGAGAACAAGAAGTAATTTTGTTTGAGTTCAGCTTTCCATTTCCAAAGATATTCCCCATCTTGGATAAAAAGGAGTTAAAGCACATGTTCTCCAGGGAAATAATATGATTTCAAAACCTGCTATTATGGGTGGAAAATATCAGAAGTTGCTGAACATCTTGCAAAGCTGCCAAAACAAGTCTCCTCAGGTGAGTTTTCAAACATTGGATGAGAAGACAAACATATTTATTGAAATTCTAATATAATTATATAATCTTATTATTTGAGAAAAATAATATAATTCTAATAAAAAGGAAGCTCTAATAAGGTAGGTGCACTCATGCCATGAAAAATCCCTCAGAAGAGGGTGACAAATCACATGAACTAGAGTTACAGGTAGTTGTTAGCTCCCATGTATGTGGGTGCTGAGAATTGAACTCAGCTCCCCTGCAAGAAAAACAAGGAGGATATGAATAAAAGATTGAATAAAGACCATGAAAACATAGTTAAATGAAATAAATAACACAATTCTAAAGCTGGAATGAGAATTCAATGAAAAGACACTATATCTCAGGAAAGACAAACAAATAAAAGTTGAAACGAAAATCTTGGGAATTCCAAATAAAATTATAGAGGAAAGAACCAAAGAAAGTGGAGAAAATTGACCTTAGACTATGAGATCTTGAAGACAAAGTTGGGCATCTGGATCACTGAAACAAAGAAAATGCCAAATCTAGAGTAAATCAGGAATGGAATACGTAAATCCTCTGAGACAGAATAAAAAGCCCCAAACAATGAATCACAGGCATAGAAGAATGAGAAGAAACCCAGGTCAAAGGCACAGACAATATTTGTCAGAAAATGTGGAAGAAACTTTCCCAAATCTATGGAAAGGGATACCAATCAAGATACAAGATCATACAGAACACCAAGAATACTGGAACAAAAATTCTCCCCACATTATAAAATTGTTAAAACAATAAATGTACATAGCAAAAAAAAAAGACACTGAAAGCTGTAACAAAGTTGAAGTCACATATAAAGACACATGCATCAGAATAATATCTGACTTTTCAATGAAGACTTGGTCAATATCATACAAGTCATGAAAAAAGAAAGGAAAAAAACTCTACCCAGATTACTGTACCCAGGAAAAATATCAGTTGTATTGGAAGAAGAAAACCTTTCCACAATGAAAGCATAATTAAGGAAATTTGTCTCTAATAAGACATCCCTACAGAGAATGCCCAGTGGACTACTTAAGGATGAAGAAAAGATGAAACACTGTCAAGAGAGCAAAGAAATTATCCCAGAAAAATTAAGTAAAAAAAAGCATAAGAAAACAGTACACCAATATACCAGGAATTAGTAAAGATAAATCCATAATAACAGTCAACTCACTAGCAACATGACATACACTAATGGAATGGATTAGAGAAGAGGATACATCAAGGAATGTACATCGTCATCATTGATTGACACCATTTCAAGCTTAGAGGATGGAAAGAAACATTCCAAAGAAAGGTAGCTATGAAACCATCATTAGTAGTGATTCTAACATTTGACAAACTAGACCTCAAGCTAAAAATAATCAGAAGTGATAGGGAATGTTACATCTAATTCATTAAGGAGAAATCCACCAAGAAAAAATTACAACCATAAACATGTAAATCTCATGAAGTGACATCCAATTTGATTTAAAAAAAAAATCTTTCATAGCTCCCAAATGGAAAACATAAGACAAGTAATTGAAGAAAATACCAGGGTTGGAATAAATAATAATGTGAAAATAGTGATCCTACCAAAAGCAATATGCAAATTTGTAGGAAGATATCAGTTCCACAATGGAAGAGGATGAAGAGAGTACATGTGCATGATTGCAACAGTACATCCCAGGGACACATGTCAGAGGGTGCAGATCTGATTTATTCCATACAACAGGCAGCCTATATAGGTTTAGGACAGACAGCCCCCACATTCCATGACATCACCTCCTAGGGGCCAATCCTAGACTTTCATACCATCACCAATCATCCCAACTTTCGGGTCATGAACAGAGGTCTTCTGACCTTTGCTCATAACTTTGGAGAATTCTGACTGAAATGTTAGCCCACATGTGCAGAAGCTCAGGCATGCCCACACTTCCCCCGTCTGTTTTTGCCCCATAAACTCAGAGGGCACAATAGTAATGTTGGTCAGTTAACTTTCTAGCCTGAATGGCCATAACTGTTTGCTGAAAGCACTAACATTAATCCATATCCATGTAAACTCAATTAGCAACCATCTGTGTCCAACTTTTGTACAACCCAGAGTCACCAAGTCCAGTTGGAGATGTTTGCTGATCAAATAAATGAACAGTCCATTTTGCTGTGATCACACAATTCACCCTCCCTTCTTGGATCCTTACACACTGATGTGCTAACCTCTTCCACAAGAGTCCCTGGGCCTTGAAGGGTAAGTTGAGAGAGTCTCAGAGATGACACATAAAATTCTGGGGACTGTCCAAGTTTTGTTTTCAATGGACTGATGGCATATTCAGGAGTCTATTTTAATACTACAAATGCAAAATAAATAGCGAGAAGCATAAACATTTAAGCAAACATTAACCACGGGGAACCCCTGCTCTTTAAAAAAAGGAGCTCTCTGGCAACATGGAGGTCAGCTGTCCATTTGCAGTGCAAGTTCTTAGCATAATTTTTGTTTCTCACGCTCACATCATGTCATATATTCAGCAATGGGGTCTTACTATTCACTTCTTGTGTGCACACCAAATTATAGCCAAATAGCTTCTGTTTGGGGTGCTATTAAAGCCTCCTTGGCCAGCGATTCCTGGTAGGGAAGTCCATACCTGGTACTAAAACCTTAATCTACAAATATGTCTTATTTTACAGTAAAGCAAAGTTTAGAGGTAGTTCAAAGTGACAGGTACAAATGCCTATGTAAGCACTTTCTGGATGTTCAAACATGTCAGCTCCCCTTCTGCTGGGTCCTTATCCATTTCATGAATTCTATTGCTGGAACCCAGATGGGAGCTTCATCTTTGGGAAGACACAAACAAACACTTTTACCTTAGTAGTGGATTTAGTTTTTCTCATTATGCCAACATTGTACAAATGATGTCATCTTGTGGCCTGTCAGAGTACCCCAATGTTCATGGACTAGGGATATTATTTCTAATTTTAAAATTGACAAAAGTGTCAGAGAAAAGGGTGCTCTTCAAAACTGCTTCCTGGATGTCAGAGGTGTAATCCTTCCCCTTCTGTTTTTGTGGTTGTCACTACAAATAAAACAGTTTTTCATTTTCTAGACCCCCATATCCTGATTTATAGTTTTCCAGAGGCAGAATTTGTATCACATACCTATGGGCAGGAACCAAGTTGAAAAGGTTTATCATGGGGCTGGAGAGATAGCCTAGCGGTTAAGAGCACCAACTGCTCTTGCAGAGGATCCGTGTTTGATCCCCAGCATCCACATGGTGGCTAAGAACCATCTGTAACTCCAATTCCAGGAGAATTCCAGTTCCAGGGGAATCCGAGAGGCTCTTCTGACCTCCACAGCATTGCACGACACAGGTGCACAAATCTACATGCAGACAGTACAGTCATATACATAAAAAATAAATAAAATTTTTAAAAAAATTAAAAAATAGAAAAGGTTTATCATGCCCATCCATATTGTTTTTTTCTAGACTGCATATTGCTGGTTCAAGGAGGTAAAATCCACCCTTTCCCGAGCAAAATTATCTTTTAATCAGCAAAAGAAACATTACAGGTAACATTTGCACAATACAGAGAAAAATGGAGAACATTTGTGTCCATTTAGTTCTAAAGTTGTAACTGGGAATCCAATACTAGCCAGGAGTAGATTGAAATTTAACAACAGCTTTGTATCCCTAGTTAGTTTAAGTGTGTTATTATATTTTTATTAAATTTAGAATAGCCAGCCATTTTTATTTTATATATGAACCTTTTAGTTAATACCATCAAAATAACATTTACTAACATATTTATCCTTAATTGTAAAAATTTACTAAGTATTCAATATTTATTCCCATATACATAGATGGGAAAGATATTTTATTTATTTATTTATTTATTTATTTATTTATTTATTTATTTATTTTGGTCTTTTCGAGACAGGGTCTCCCTGTAGTCCCAGCTGTCCTGGAACTCACTCTGTAGACCAGGTTGGCCTTGAACTCACAAAGATCTGCCTGCCTCTGCCTCCTGAGTGCTAGGATTAAAGGCGTGTGCCACCACGCCCAGCTTGGAGCAAGTTCTAAATGACCAATTCTCTCCAAAAGTTTAGAGATGTTTTATATAGGTTTGGCAAAAACTTTGCTCACTTTAAATATGTCTTATCTAGTGGTCAAAGGTCTTACATAAAAAACATATCTCAATGTAGAAATAAATCATACCCTGGAGTAGAAGTAATTATTCCTTAAAATTAACTTTTAACCTTAAAGACTAGGAATGCTATTGTAATTTAAAAGTCTTAGCTTACATGACAATTTATTTATCAGAGAGAAGATTACCAAAAATCTATGTCTCAGATTTTGAAAGTGCAAGCCTTAGGTAGAGACCAAAAATATATACTTAGTAAAACATTAAATTATACATTCATATTCCCATTAGTTACTTTTAATATAGACATTATATAACATGAGATAAATGACAATAACTTTTACTGAAATTAGTTTATCTCTTAGCTGTTCTCAACTTTCAGTGAATTTACTTCTGGGCTGTTTGGCTGTTTTTATTTTTGTTTTGTCACAGGGCCTTGCAACAGGCTTGAGTCTGAAGTGGGAGGGCCAATCCTATCTCCAGAGTCAGATTCTCAGTGACCTCAAACAGAATGTGGCCGTTTACCAATAATTTATACAAGCCCAATTAAAAATTGACAATACCAAAAGTATGAAATACTTTTATGAATTAGATTTATTTGCCGTTGTTTGTAGTTAACACTTTATCACACAGGAATCTAAAAAGTCATAAGGGATTAAATCAGCACACATCCACACCCATATGCACAGTATTAAAGAGAACAGATTGTGAGATGGCCTGTGAGGAGGAAATTTCATTATTGTTTAATACCCAAGGAGATACACAGATCAATTCCCCAAAGTAGCTTTGAGTTGCCTTCCCCCACCCCTGGCATAGGCATCCAAGGATCCCTGGGAGTTCCCAAGTTCCCAAAATTTCCATTTAAGTCAGTTTAATATTTCTGGGCTTTTGCTTATTAATCAGCAATGGTTCACAGAGGCTAGCTAGTTTCTGTTTTTCAATGGCTGGGATTGTTTGTGGACTGTCATATTCTGTTGGCTAAAAAATTTCAAAGGCTTTTAAAATTTTAACCCTAGGGCATTAGTTTTAGGAATGCCTTGGGGTTTATAGTTAAGCAAAGTTTTTAAGGGTTGGTGAGATTAAAAGATCAGAAGAAATTTTGTTGCCTAGGACTTGCACTTAATAGCACACATACATATTTACTTACAGATGTTTAGAGTATGCTGGTTGACAAAGAAAAATATATATATTTTTTGATTAGACATGCCAAGGTGGAATTTTAAAGCAATAGATTTTGTGCATAAAAATTAAGGAATAGCTTAAGTGAATAAAGAAAATAAGAAAATATAATTATATGATATATGTTAACACCTGGAACATACAAAAATATGTCATTATAAGGAAATTTTTAAAATATATGAATGAAATTTTAAAGGATAGAGAAAACGGGGACTTGATATTAACATCTTGTAAAACAATGTAAGAGTTTGAAATAGTCTCTTTTAGAAATTAGTAAATAGACCACATAAAAGATGTACTTCCTTAAGAACAAGTAAATGTGATACAAGCAAAGTTAAAATCCAAAATAGTGCCATTCAAAATCCAGGCAAAAAACAGGTCAAAACAATGATGAAACTTTAAACTTTTAAGAAACTAAGACGAAAACTAAAACAAATTGCAAGAAGGTTAGATCACATGATTAAATACTTGTAACATGATAAATTGACCTCAGATAGTCAGCAAATAGGAAAGCAGAGTGAAGGACTGCATTAAGATCAAAGCAATGTTTTACTGTGCAACAGGTCTGAGATTTAAACTGCAAACCTCAATTTTTTTTTCTTTTTTCTCAGAAGCTGGGATGGGGCCTAGGCAAGCAGGGGATGGGCCTAGGCAAACAAGGGGATAGCCTAGGTGAATGGAGAAGAGCATGGCCTTTGGAAGCAAGCAGGGCTGGGGCCCAGGTGAGTGAGGGGTGTAGGTGGCCTTAGTTAGAAAGGTGTAAGGAAGCCAGGGCTGGACATGACAGTAGCAGGAAAGAGAAATTTTAAACCTGGGTGTGAAACAGCCTGATGACCTGAGAGCTGTAGAATTTATGTTCTGGCTTGGAGCTGTCTCAGGTGAATTTTAAACCATGCTGATTGGGGTGTTGTTGTTAATATATTTAGAGCAGCAATCTCAGGCCCAGTGGAACCCCCTCTGCCTCTTTAGATAAAACATGGAGGCCCTTTGGGGGGGCCTGGGTGGAGCTGCAGCTGCAAAAGAGCAGTCCTCTTGCAGGTGACCTATTTGGCCACACTCCAAATGTTTGGGACCATTTCCCAGGAGGTGCAGGGCGGAGGCAAAGGCAAGACCTGTGCCAATGCTGTCATATCAGAGGCTCTTGTGTACTCGAAGGGATGTTAACATCCCTTTGGCCCATGCATTGGAAAGGAAAATAACTAGTAGCAGAGAACTAAAGGGCAGATTATAAGGCAAAGTCCCAAAGTTACTGAGCTTGAAAGAGACACTCCGTAAAATATAGAGTTCCCATTTCTGAAGTGGTTTATGTACCTGACATCTTTGAATTTCTTCAGGGTACCTGTGGGATGATGCCAGTTGTAAAAAGATGTCAGTTCCAAGGGGGAACAGGCTGACAACACATCTCCAGGACAAGTCCAATTTATTCCATACAACTGGCAGCTTATATAGGTTTGGGACAGACAGCCCCCTCATTGAATGATATCACTGCTCAGTGGCCAGTCCTAGACCTACTTACCTTCTCATGTCATCCCAACTCTGGATTGTATGCAGAGATCTTTTGAACTTTGCTTGTGATTTTGGAGCATTCTGGCTGAAATGTTAGGCCATATACACCCAAGCTTAGGCACCCTAACACAAATTCAATAAAATCTCTAACAAAATTCAATGCAATTCTTCACATAAATTGAATAATAATCTTAAAATTCATTTGGAAACCCAAAACACCCAGGATAGATACAGCAATCTTAATCAACACTGAGAAAATACTTGTTGCAAGTATCCCCATCCCAGATTTCAAGTTACATTACAGAGCTATAAAAATAAAAACAGCATGGTACTGGCAAAAAGCAGTACTGGCAGAGGCACCTGGAGTGCTTACAAATATGCCAGCAATACATACTGGAGAAAAGGAAACATCTACAATAAATAATGAAGATCTAAAAAGTCAGCTACATGTAGAAAGAAAACAGATCCTTATCTCTGACCCTGCACAAAACTCAACTCTGAGTGAGTTAAAGATCTTGACATAAGATGTGATGCCCTGAATCTGATGGAAGAAAAATAGGGGCTCAACTATTAAGCATAGAAAAGGACTTTCTGAACTAGATTTAAATAGCACAGAGGCCTTAAGACCAAAAATTGATAAAAGAGACAGCAAGAAGATATAAACTTTCTGTACAGTTGAGGACTCCATGATTTCAATGAAGAAGCAATATAAACTAAATACAAGAAAACAGACAAGACAATTTGAAATGGATCAAGGAATTAAACAGAATATTCTTAAAAGATGAAATACAACTAACTCAGAAAATTTTAAATGTTCAATATCTTTATCCATTAGGGTAAAGCATATTAAAGCTACATTGGTATCTGATCTTAGGTTAATCATGATGAACATGAACAAAAAAAATGAGAAACACTGTTGTGGACTTGAGAGGAATGTGGGGCAAGTTCATTATGGGAAGGAGGGAGATTTGGTGAGGCTCACATGGAAATCAGTGTGATGGTTCCTTTAAATGCTGCATATAGACTGTTTTGCTTCTCATCCACCTGTGCCCCTTTTCTAAGCCTAGGGAACAATCTGCGGAAGAGGGGGCGTGGTAGAATGTAAGGGCTGCGATTGAGGTGAATGGTGAAACTACAACAATATAGACTGGACACTCATTTGATCAACTTGATTGAACATACAAGCCCCGCTGCTGGATGGTGGGACTCATGAGCTGTGTGGGTTTGGGCACAACCGCTCACAAATTGGTTTTACATGAAGGATGCTTGTACTCACAAATTATTACTTATTGTAAAAAAATGAAAACAAAACAAAACAAAACAAAAAAACAGAGAAAGATGCAGAAAAGTTATGGCAGAATGCACGATCTGAGATGGGTAGGGGTGGGGTGGGGGGAAGGGAAGGGGATATATGCCTGAACTGAATTGGAAAATGATGTATGAAATACACAAAGCATCAATAAAAATTAAAAAAAATGTTACATGTAGATACATCATATGGTCCACCTGCACTGCTCTTGCCGGTGTGCCCATAGGACTCTCTATCCTCCTACCTGCTCATCCTGTGCACTATTAGGTTGCTTCCATATTAACAATAGCCAGAAAATGGCTACAGGTTCTATCCTCATTAACTGATGAGTGGAAAATAAGAGTGTAATAAATTAACACAATGGAACTTTATTGAGCTGGTAAGAAAAACACAATTATGAAATTGGCAGATATAAAGATAAAAATGGAAGCAACCTTTGTGTCATAATGTGGACCTAAAAAGAGAAATACTGAAGGTATTCACTAATTTGTAGAACTTCACTGTGCAGGTTTAGGTATGAATATTTAATTTGGAATGCCAATAAAGATAATGAAATTACAAAGAGATCAAGCTTCCAAGAAAGGAAGACTGACTGCAAAGGTACAAAGAGGCAAGGAGGAAGAATGCAACAGAAAAGTTTAAATGCATGTCAGAGGGAACATCAGGATAGAAGAGGGAATATGGCAAAAGAGAACCAAACCTAAAGATCTCTTTAGAAAAATCCTGTGGAAATCTACTATTGTGGAAGTGTTCTCAAGGAAGAGAGAAAGTGTCCTAAGGTACCAAGAGGGAAGGAGGAAGAATGGGACAGGAAATTTTAAATGGGTGTGGGATGGAACACCCGAGTAGAGGAGGTATTATGGGGAGAGATAACTAAGGCAAGAGATATTTTTAGAAAAATCATATGGAAATACACTATTATAAAAATAACCTAAATATATCCAAATGCATATACATACATTAATGGAGTGAAAATGCTCCTGTAAGACAGCATAGGCTAACAAATAAAAAGGTGAATGCCAAGAATAGGCTGCCACTTCTGGAGCTGTTGGCCAGTGAGGCCCCAGAGATACCCCAAACATTATATAACATTGCTATCGCTCCTGGTTAGTCTCCAGATTTAGATAGTTAGATCCTCTTGCTGAAGACTCCACATATTTGAGTCATAGAAAATGGAGAGATCACAGTGCTATTGAGCTGGAAGCTGCTAATTATTTGGCAGCTTTGATACTGTTGGAAGGCATTATGAATGCTATGGTGGAGAAAAGGAAGGATCAGTCTTACAAAGGTATGATCCCTTAAAGAAGGCAGTTTTACCGATTTTACAAGAGAATACCTCTATAACAGCTGGCTCCAATCTACAGCTGGAGAACTACCTCATCATCATCATATTTCTCCTTATTCTATGGGGGGGGAGTTAAGGCAAGTCTCTTCTATTAAAACCTTGCAGCACCTCAAGGTAAGCTTCGTAGGACTTCATTAATCTTGTGTTCTGGGCTGGAGAGATAGCCCTAGCCGTTAAGAAGCACCGAGCTCTTGCAGACGGACCCGGGTTCGATCCCAGCACCCAACATGGCGGCTGAGAGACCGTCTGTAACTCCAATTCCAGGAGAAACTCCAGTTCCGGGGAATCTGAGACCCTCTTCTGGACCTCGCGGCATTGCACGACACGGTGCAAACCAGCCTGCATTCAGACAGTACTTAATACACATACAGAAATAAATTTAAAAAAAATTAAAAAAAAATAAAAATAGTTGTTACTAGTTAGGATCCACAGAGGGGCCTGATGCTGTCAGCAATGTGAGGATTTTCTTCCCTTCAATGCCCAGAGGAGTCATCCTTCTGCTGGCACTTTCTGGTACATCCTACTCACTGGAAAGCTGCATTTTCTTTCTAAGCCATTAAGTTGGTGATACTCTGGCCTTTGGAACATACAAATTTTCCCATAGTTGTTTTAAGATTGGGTTGAAGGTTTTTTGACAAAAAGTTTCCTAATCTATCTATATCTCCATTCTTTATTTTAGGATTTTATTATTTGACCATGAGTCTCAAAAAAGCAGTTGTACTATACATACCTTAGGGTGGAATCAAGGCATAGATTTCATCAAATTCACCCATGATGCTTTGGGTCACTGTATGTGATTAACTTGGGAAACAAACTTATTTTAAATTAAATCATCCCTATAGGTGAAAGAGATTGCTACAGAGTCATACAATATGACAGCAGAATTATAGAGAACATTTGTTTTTTTCCAAAGTAATTGTTATACAGTTTTTAATTAAAGCTAATGTGTGACAACAGCAATTTATATCACAAATTAACTCAGATGCATTACCGTTTTTATCAGCCTTTAAACCAATGTTGTTTAATATACACATGTTTACTTTTACTAAGTCCTAAAACACCATGTATCCTGTAGACAGTCTGGGCAAAACTGGATACTGTTGAAACTTCATGTATTTACATATGCAACATGAATATACCAACCATGTCCTCTCCCACCCCTCCCACCCTTCCCGAGTTCACCATTTCAGTCAGTTTTCTGATGCAATCTTTCTGTTGTTTTTCTTTTAAATATGATATCCCCTCCACCAAGAAATATTTATAACTGGGTTATTGGTACTGGCTCCACAATGAGAGATACCATTTGTACGTTTGTTTTTTCTGGAGGACTGTGTTACTCACTCAACATGATGTTCTTCTCAGCTCCATCCATTACCGTCAACAGTTCATGATGATTTGGTTTTTCTTTACCACTGCATCAGAATTCCATTGTGTACATGTACACACATTTTCTCTATCCACTCGTTAGTTGAGGGGCTTTGGGTTGTTCCAGTTTTTTTGCTATTGTGAACAGAGCGGCAACTAAATATAGCTGTGCATGTATCTCTGCAGTAAGATGATCTTGTGGGTATATACCCAGGAGTGGTATGACTGGGTCAAATGGCAGGCTCATCTTGAGTCTTCTCTTGTAAAATCAGTAAAACTGCATTCTTTAATTAACTAATGGACATAGAAACTGTGAAAAGATTATTCTCTATTCAGAACCAAATATAATGCTAAAGTCCTCCTTAAGCTATGCACTTAAGCAAAATATTTTAATACAGGAGCTCTAACATCAAAATGGATTATTGTACCAAGAAGATGTTGGCCAGGGGATCCAAGCCCCCCAAAAAGTAAAGGCTCCCTTGCCTCCAAAACTGGGATATCTGCAGGAGAAGGCGATAAGACCCTGCTGTTGAAGACCTGATATAAACATGGAAAAGATATATTGGAGACCACACTTGCAAGTATCAGATGGTCCTCTGGTATGCCAGAGAGTGTTACCAAGGCACTAAACCAATAAAGCAAATATAGATCTCCTTGAGTCAAGCAAGACTCCTCTGTCAGCACCAGCTACACCTCACCTGCCTGGAAAATCTGTGCAGCAGTGGAGCCATATGTCTGTATATCCCAAATCTAATTGGGTATAGCTCTCTCCTTGGAGAATTAACCCACGTCTGATGCCACAGCTTACAACCTCTAATGTTAGAAGATATTATAAACAACAGAAGACCCTGTCATACTTAACAGAAGAAAATGTAATTCATGGATTAACATACCATCCAAACATCTGTGTCTATACCAAAGTAACCTACCATAACAATTAGTACTGTTTAAATACCTATATATCTAATTGCGTGTGCTTCATTAGGAGGATCGAAAGGCAATATATCATACTGTTTAAATACCTATATATCTAATTGCATGTGCTTCATTAGTAGGATTGAAAGGTTATGCTTGGACAAGCTGTCAGCCCATGAAAGAAAACAGCCAAAATTGACTAGAGACCAAGACAACAGCTCCAGAGAAAGTAGACTGTTTTGCTTCTCATCAACCTATGCCCCTTTTCTAAGCTTAAGGAACAATCTGTGGAAGAGGGGGCGCGGTAGAATGTAAGGGCTGCTATTGGGCTGAATGGTGAAACTACAATAATATTGACTGGACACTCATTTGATCAACTTGATTGAACATACAAGCCCCCCCATGCTGGATGGTGGGACCCATGAGCTGTATGGGTTTGGGCACAACTGCTTGCAAATTGGTTTTACATGAAGGATGCTTTTACTCACAAATTATCACTTATTGTTAAAAAAATGAAAACAAAACAAAACAAAACAAAAAAAACAGAGAAAGATGCAGAAAAGTTATGGCAGAATGCATGATCTGGGATGGGTAGGGGTGGGTTGGAGGGAAGGGAAAGGGATATATGCCTGAACTAAATTGGAAAATGATGTATGAAATACACAAAGCATCAATAAAAAAATAAAAATAAAAATAAAAAAAAACAAAGGTATGATCCCTGAGAATTACTTTGACAAGCCTCATGGCAAGATATGGCCCCTGGTACAACAGTGGCACCAATGTCATGGAGGTAACCCCCCACATCCTGCATGGAAAAGGCCCAATATATAATATGGTACCCATACATGGCAGAATTAATAGGGCCAAGATTCACTGTGGCCATAAAGGTCATAGTACCTAAGGTTGAAGCTCATCCCTCAAATTATACTAATCAACAAATATTACAATTTACTTTACAACAATTAACTTCATTTGGATTGGTAATAGCCCCAGATAAAGTACAGAAAAATAAGCCTTTAAGTTATTTGGGACAACATATTTATAATGATTATATTAGTAATCAAAAAATGTCAATTCGGCTTGATAAATTGTGTACTTTAAGTGATTTTCAAAAATTATTAGGCAATATTAATTGGATCAGGCCTCATTTAAAAATCACTACTGGGGAACTTAGCCCTCTGTTTCAGATCTTGCATGGGGACTCAGATCCAAAGTCTCCCAGAAAAGTAACACCAGAGGCCTTACAGGCCCTGGCTAAAGTCGAGGCTCAACTTGACCAAGCTAAAGTGAAACAATTGTCCTATTCAGATCCTTGGGATTTAATAATTTTTAAAACTCCATATACTCCTACAGGATGTTTATGGCAATCAGGAATATTAAAACGGATACATTTGCCACATATGCAACCTAGAATGTTAGCATCTTACCCTTATATGTGTTCCCTGATAATTACCAAAGGTAGACAAAGATTTAAAGAACTTTTTGTGAAAGAAATGCATAATATAATAATTCCTTATAATAAAAAACAATTTGAGATACTGTTAACAGAAAGTGAAGATTCGGGTATAGCCTTACAGGGCTTTACAGAACAAATTCAATACCATTATCCAAAACATCCCTTAACTGAGTTTTATAAGGAAACAGAAATAATTTTTCCCTCTAGATATTCGCAACAACCTCTAGAGGCCGCTCTTTGTCTTTTCACAGATGGGTCATCTAAAGGAAAATTTGCAGTTTATGTGCAGGATCATAAGCCCTTAGTAAGACAGGAAAAAGGAAAGATTTCTGCACAGCAGGCAGAAATAAAAGCAGTTATTTTGGCTTTTCAAACTTATACAAAAAAATTTAATCTTTTTACAGATTCAAAATTTGTGGTTAGTCTATTCCCCGCCATAGAGACAGCCCTGCTGTCTGGAAATTCACGTATTTTACCTTATTTACAAATACTTCAAAAATTAATTAGAGAAAGAACAGAAAAATTTTATATAGGCCACATACGTGGTCATTCTAATTTGCCAGGACCTTTAAGTAAGGGGAATGATATGGCTGATGCTTTGACTAAAAATTTGGTTATGAATGTGACAGAGGCGCAAAAAAGTCATAATTTACATCACCAAAATGCATTAACATTAAAAAGGATGTTTAAAATAACTAGAGAACAAGCTAGACAAATAATTAAAAATTGTGGGACATGCCCCCCTGTTTATCGTCCACCAAAAATGGGGGTCAACCCACGGGGACTTAAAGCTCTTGTCTTATGGCAGATGGATGTAACACACATCCCTGAATTTGGAAAGCTTGCCTTTGTTCATGTGACAGTAGATACATATTCTCATATGGTCTATGCGTCTGCTAGAACTGGAGAAGCAGTTAAGGATGTAATTCAACATTTAATACAAAGCTTTATGCTTATGGGCATGCCACAAAAATTAAAGACTGACAATGCACCTGCGTATACAACAAAAGCCTTCACAAATTTCTTACAACAGTGGAAAATTGCCCATACTACAGGAATTCCTTATAATCCTCAAGGACAAGCAATAATAAAAAGAACACATCAAACCCTTAAAAATCAAATCATGAGGCTTAAAAATGCAAATTCTTACTTTTCTCCTCATCATTTGTTAAGTCATGCTTTATTGGTTCTTAATCATCTAAATGCTGACTCCCAGGGAAATACTGCTTCTATGAAGCACTGGGGAGGATTCAAACAAGAACAACTCCCCTCAGTTTATTGGAAAGATCTATTGTCTGGGACCTGGAAGGGCCCCGATATTTTAATTTCCTCTGGAAGGGGGTATGCATGTGTGTTCCCACAGGATGTCGACTCCCCCATCTGGATCCCAGACCAGCTCATTCACCCGGCTTCTCACAAAAAAACAACAACCAAAGCAAAAGCAGGAGCGGAGGAAAGCGAAAGCCAGGCTGTGGAGGCTGACGCTGACTCCGAGGACGATACCGACTTGGAGGCAGCTGGAACATCTGACAAAGGAAGCAAAGGCGCTCGTGACTGCCCAACAGAGGCCACTGAAACCTGAGTTTATTTTTATTGCTATGTCTTTAATTGCTGCTCAGCCTATTGCTGTATATGGGGAAAGTTATTGGGCATATATACCAAAGCCCCCCTTAATTCATCCTGTGGGCTGGCTTGATTCTGATTATATAAAGGTATTGACTAATAATATTGACTTGCTTGGGGGAACTCAGGACTTTAGTGAAAGACCAAATAGTTCTGCTTTATTAAATTTTGAAGGGAGGTCAGACTCCCCCCCCTATTTGCTTGACTTTATATGGAGATCCTCCATCAGGATGTCTCCCAGTAAGTTATCGGATTTTTCTTACTGATTCACCTGACCCGGCATCAACTGATCTAAAGTATGGATCTAGATTTATTTGGGAATTACAAGTGATGACTTTAGGATATCAAACAAATAATGAGACTTTTCAAAATGCTCCTTTTATACCATTATCTGATTGTATAAAAAAATATCCTGATAAAAATCAATTCTGGAACAGCCACCCTAATGCCCATCCTTGGTGGCTTTCCTGTAGTTTTAAATATAAACCTGCCTCAAAACATATTCCCAAAGGAACTAATGTGGAAGTCTGGGACTCTTCCCTTTCAGCAGGGAATCATGACTATACTTCATTTTTCAAAAAGCTAAGTGATGCCGGTGTAACAATGTATAAAAACTACACAAACAAAAACAGCACACTAAAATTACAAAGATGGTTTTCCCCAGGATATGTAGAACCAATTTGGGTTGCTAGGGACCCTATTAAAAACTTCACTGCCATTCATTATGATCTTTTTAGGTTAGCAACAAGTGCTAATATAATTTTACAAAAGAAACCCACTGACAGATTTCTTGTTTCTCTGACTACCCATGCTTGTGTATCTTATCCTTTTGCTATGTTATTAGGCTCAAATCTTCAGGTAAAAATTACACATGTTGGCAATTCATATTTTATTAATCGTACTGCTTGTAAACTTACTAATTGTATTGATTCTGTTGTGGCTAAACAATATCCTGTAATGATCTTGGTAAAGAGACCACCTTATGTCATGCTTCCTGTTGATCTACAACAGGACCCTTGGTATGAAAATACAGCTTTACACACTTTGAAAACACTTAATGCTCTTTTGAGACCAAAAAGATTTGTAGCTGCTTTTATTTTGAGTATAACTGCTCTTATTGCAATTATGACTTCTTTTGCTGTATCAACCACAGCTTTAGTAAAAGAAATGCATACAGCTCATTTTGTAAATGACATGAATAAAAATATTTCAGTTGCTCTTTCAGAACAGGCCATTATAGATAAAAAATTGGAATCAAAATTAAATGCTTTAAAATAAGTAGTTTTAGCCCTAGGACAGGACATAACAAATATTAAAACTAGAATGGAGACTAGGTGTCATGCTTCCTTTCACTACATTTGCATTACCCCCCTACCTTATAATGCCTCACACCAATGGGAAAAAGTTAAAAACCACCTTCAAGGTGTCTGGAAAGATACTGACATTACTCATAATTTAAATGACCTGCAAAAAGATATTGCTGCCATGAGCAAGGCCCATTTGGATAATGATAAATTGAAAGCTCTAGCGGCTGGTCTTAAGAGCAGATTTAAAGCCCTTAACCCTATGGATTGGACTCAATATTTCATACTTATTGGAGTTGTACTATTCCTTTTTGTTATGGTTGTGCTCCTTTTTCCCTGTCTCTTTAGACTTGTGCTGAGATCCATGCATATAGTAAAACGTGATCTGACGGAGCTGTGTCTTAAAAACAAAAAACCAGGAACTGTAGCATCCACCTACACGTCTGCCACACCCACTCCAGTGTCGCCTGTATAAAGTAATATGAGAAATCATATTCAAAGACAGGCGGGGGAGCAGTGTCCTAAGGGGCTGGACCCCCTGGAGGTCCCTGGCAGAATACCCGGCTAAGATCACCCCCGAGATTGAGATGCTTTCCTAGGATATTACGTTTTTCTGGTGTTGGACTTAACATAACACTGAGCACATAAAGATCTTTCCTTAAAGCCAGCTTATAGATACAAAACAAACTATTTGAATGTGCCAGTAACTGGCAATTAAAATGCCTCTCTTGGGCACAGGGTTTTTTCCTGGCATCAAGAAATTCCTGTAAGTCTTAGTAAGAAATAGATCTCTCTCGCAATATACATTACAATGTAAAGACCTGTGACAAATTGGAAAACAGAACAATTATATAGTGGTAATGTCTCTATGACTGTGTCTATAGAAAAACAAGTCCCAGTGATACGTGTAATAAAAACAGAATATTTCATTCCATTTTAAATAAAGTAAAAACTCCTCTTTAAAATAAAAAGATTCTTCAATCCCATTTCTCTATTTAAGTAAAGAAATAGATTAAACAGTTTTCCTAGTTTCATACAGCCACTAAAAGTCTGAGTCCTGACACTCCCAGTAAAGCTAGACAAAAGATAAATTACTTTACACCAGCCAATTACTCTTACAAAAACAAAACCGTTAGCTGGATCAGGCAGTGGAACAGCTCTTAGTTTCCAACAGAGATTGAAACTTTAGATTAGCAGTTAGAATTAAAAAAAAACTAATAAGTAGTTTAGGATGATATAGGGATAAGGTTTTTAATAAAAACTTAAAAGAAACTATTAACCTTAGGATATTAAGATATATTTACTCTAGATTTAGGATAGAGATATAAGGCCAAAATCTGCTGCTAAATAACTCTGTACTATGACATAGTAATTACTACTCGGTGTACTGTGAATTTTCAATTATGACTTGTAATCAGGGGTTAAAAGTAAAAACTGATCATATCAAAAAAACTATTGATGTTCCTTTTTTCTCCTTAAATGTTACTTCCTCAGTAAAGGTTATCTTAAGATTTCTACATTTTTGCTTCAAAAAAAGTTCATTTCCTGACTAAACTTTGTGATGTTTTAGTTTCCTGCTCTGTGTGCTCTGTATCCCGTCAATCATGAAATAGATAATGAGTTCTGGTTAATGTATCAGTTTTGACCTATTAGTAACCTATGTAATTGTAAAGCTTCACCAAACCCTTTGTTCTGCCTTCTCCTAAGACTACTATATAATGACTGCCCCTGTTCAATAAAGTTGCTACAGATTTGGAAACTTCTCTTAGTCTCTCATCTCTGCATACGATCAACTTCCCTGTGTTTTCCTGCCAAAGGGAACTCCATCAGAAAAACCCACGACCCCAGGAGGGCTGGCCGGTAGCAGTTGCCGGTAACATCTTTTTATCACCATTTTATTGATGATTTGTGTATTTCATACAACATTTTTCAATTCGGTTCTTCCCCCCCAACCCCACCCCACCCTGACCATGCATTCTGCCATAACTGTCCTCCATCTTTTTCTCAGTCCTATTTTATGCTTAAGAATTAACATTTTTCTCCATTAATTTTATATTACTCTAAAATATGGATACTTACCTTTCACACAAATACAGTAATTACATAGTCTGAGAACAATTGGTGGGTGGATTCTAGAGCCAATTGAGAGATTCACATTATAACAACATAGTTGCTTTCTGATAAACAGAAATATAACAATATTGTCATTCAACTTGCCTTTCGTCCTGGGAAATTAGTATTAGCATCCACAAATGAGGGAAAACATTCTCCATTTGTCCTTCTTGGACTGTTACTTCACTGAGAATAACGGATTCGAGCTCCACCCATTTACCTGCAAGGTTCATAATGACATCATTCTTTACTGCTGAATAGTACTCCATTGTGTAGATGTGCCTAATTTTTGTCATCCACTCATCTGTTGAGGGGCATTTGGGTTGGTTCCAGCTCTTCATTACTGTGAAGAGAGCTTCAATAAACATGGATGTTCATGTATCTTTGCAGTAGGATGAGTCTTCGGGGTCTATACTCAGGAGTGGTATGACTGGGTCAGGTAGTAGGCTCATTCTGAGTCTTTTAAGGGTTCTCTACACTGCTTTCCATAGTGGTTGTACAAGTTTACTTTCCCACCTGCAGTGGATGAGTGTTCCTCTTTCCCCACAACCTCTTCAACATCTGTTGTCTTTTGTTTTCTTGATCTTATCTAGTCGTATTGGAGTGAGATGATATCTGAGAGTGGTTTTAATTTGAATTTCTTTAATTATTAATGATGCTGAATATGATATACTTTTTCCTCTCCAATCTACCCATGCATGAGGGATCATCACTGACAAGGGATGGACAAATTTTAAGAATCATAGTCCCTGGAAGAATATAAGGAAACAATGAGTTACAGAGAAAAGATAGCAGTTGCACCTATAAAAGGATGGAATTTGTGACAATTCAAGCCACATAAAATCTCAGCATGTAGCAGAGAGATGAGCTGAACACCTCTTACCTAGCTGAAGTGCAATTGGTATATAAAGGATGCTAAGAGAGAAGGATTTAGTGTTTTTAAGTATATGGAAACTTTCAGATCAACTCAACTCCATTGAAGGGCCCCACATCCAAGAGTATATGGGCAGCACAAATTGGCTCACAGGATTTCAAAAAATAGGAGGACACTAAGTTGGTTGGATAAGGAATGAGAGGGTAGGAAACAGGGTAGATAGGGAATGGGGTGGGCTTTGAGGGAGTTGTTTGGAGAAACATCATAGTATTAAATTTTCCATTTGGTAGCTGGTCTTCTCTGCTGTTGGAACCAGATTGAGACATTGCCAGCTCACTGTATTTTGCCTGTAACCAGTCTCCACATGGTGCAGGGGTCCCGTGTGTTGCAGCTTATCTGGGAGTTCCTGAAGCTGAACTCTGTGTTGTCATGAGAGCCCCCCATGTTGCCACTGATTTCCTAGCTGGGAACATCTGAATCCCCTAATTCTGCTCTAGGAGAGACTCATCCACCCTTGGATCCAGAACCAGCCATTTCCAGCTCACATTGGAGTGCCTGTAGCTGGCCTCCACATGGTGTGGGGATCCCATAGGTTCAAGCTTGCCTCACTGATACTAGACTTGAATCTCTGGAGGAGCCAATGACTAGTTGAATGAGAACTCACTGGCACATCTAATACACATCCCTAGGCTAAGGCAACAACTTACTAACTACAAAATAGCTGTGCTTATATTTACAGACAAATATCCAAGGCACCAGTCACAAAAGAAGCTACTTTTGAACCAGATGAGAATAGTACAGAGTCCCCCAACTGAACACACACATAGTGTATGAATTGCTAATTCCTAAGCAACATATCTAGAATGCAACCTCTACACATAAGTCCCAAGCAACATAGGAAAACAAGACCCAAGAAAGAATTAATTACTTCTTAACTCTCCTTTAGGAAGCCTCCACATGGAACAGGAGACCAGAACTCCAAAGAGCATGAATGGCCAAACTCTGCAGTTTAGGAGTCTACAGAGTATGGCTCCATGGACAGGTTGCCTATATTCAGCTTCACCCACCCAAACCTCAGAGAACATTGAGGAAGAGGAAGTGGAAAGATTGTAAGCGCTGCAAGGTGTTGCAAGACCAAACAGAAATGAATCTTACAAGCTCCTGGGACCTGTTCATATGAACCTACAGCACTGTATCAGCATGCACAAGAACCATGCAAGCTCAGCTGGACAAAAACCCAGCACAGAACTGCAGAAATGAGTAAGCAGAGTCCAACCTTGACAGATGACTGCAGTTGGGTGAGGAAGAACTAGCTTTCTTTAGGAACATAACTCAAGATAAAATGACAAGAACTATGTTGGGCACACACCTTTAATCCTTGCACTTGGGAGGCAGAAGCAGTTGGATATTTGTGAGTTCAAGGTCAGCCTGGTCTACATAGTGAGTTCCATGATAGCCTAAGCTACAGGGAGACCCTGTCTCAAAAAAGACCAAAAAAATGACTAGAACTCAGGGAATGAGCTGGCACTAATGAGTGTGAGGGAGAGTTGTTTGGTGCAATGGACTCTAGGACAAATGGCAGACTGTAAACTCAGGAGGCAGGACATTGCCATTGGTGACATGGACATAAAGGGGATTAAACTGATTGAAAAATTACGTATGACATACCTACGAATTCAATAAAAATTCATCAAAAATTAATAAAAAAAACCCTTAAAAGTAAAAAATGATTATGAATGTGCACATGAAAAGAAACCCTTATACAAGTTTGATGGAAATGTGATTCAGTGCAGTTATTAGGGTGAAGAATGTGGAGATTTCTTTAAATTATTTAAAAATGCAGTAAAGCTCAATAAAAATATTTTAAAAAGAAATTCTCAAAGAATTAATATAAATAATAAACAAATGATTAAAGTAAAATAACACTTCAAAAACTCCAGTGTTCTAATTCTCTGTAATGAAGAGAACTTGGAAGGGGACCTGGTTGAAAACAGATACTCATAATATATTTTGACAAATATGAGTAAGTGAAATTTCATACAAAATGCTATACTCTGAGCAACCCACAGTGCACTCTTTAAAATGTAACAATTGATAGGTAAATAGATGGAAATGGAAGCTATTATGTTGAGTGAGGTGACACAGTCTCAGAAAAACAAATGACATATGTTGGAGTCCCAATTGTAGCTATTAGATTAAGTGGACATGTATATTCTCCATGTTTCCTTGAATTATACAAGTGATTAATTGTGGTTTCTAACACCAAATCTCTATATGTAAGTTAAAATGAGTATCTGGTCAATAAAGATAACTTTAAAATATTTGGGTTTTTTTTTTTTTTTTGTCTTTTTGAGATAGGGTCTCCCTGTAGCTCTGGCTGTCCTGGAACTCACTATGTAGACCAGGCTGACCTTAAAATCAAAGAGATCCACCTGCCTCTGCCTCCCGAGTGCTGGGAATAAAGGCGGGTGCCACCATGCCTGGACCAATAATTGTAATTGACATAGATATACCTTGAAATATAAATCTCAGATCGTGGATTTCCCAAGACCACCTGAAGCACAGGTAGGAGCTAGGTGGTTCTGCCAGGCTAATTGTTTGGTTTCATTTAATTGTCTTTGGCTCAAATGGCTTGTGTGGCTGTGGGGGCAGAGTTGTCCTCCCAGCTGGTATAATAGGTGGGTCTGTGTGAGTTGTGAAATCGGAAATTTCCCACCCCCACCCCGCCACCCCCACCCCCATCCCTACCAACTGGGATTGCCAAAGAAGTGTTCAAGTGGATTCTTTGGAGAACCTTCAGAACAGAAAAGGAAGAGTGAGTTAGACTTGCAATAGATAGCCTAAAGCTTAGACAAATCAACATGCCATAAGGAAGGAGAAAAGGAGAAAAACAAATCAATCAAACAAAGAACAAAGGCACCTGAAGGAGGCAAGCAAAGCAAGCCTTCAACAGAGTGAATAGGCATTTGGGATTCACATTGGAATACAGGGAAAGAGGAACGCATATGCCAGGGACACGAAGAAGAGACAACATGGGAAAGGTGCAGGATAATTCCATACCAAGCTCTACTAACCCTGTGGAAGATTCCTAGATTGGGATCCCCCTGGGGATGGCCCAGGACACAGATATTAGAAGTACAATTCTGAACATATTTAAAAAGTCTAAGACTATAAAGATCAAATCAAAGAATTAAGAAAAGAGAATGAAAAACTCAAGAAGGACCTAGAGAGAAAGAATGACAAACTCCAGAAGGAAGTGGAAACACTGAAAAGATCCCATGCTTAAAAAGATAAGGAAACCAACCAACAAAGCAAAGAGCTGCAGGAAGAGATTGAGAAGCTCCAAAAGGAAGTGGAAATACTAAAGAAATCAGAAGAGGAAATGAAAAGGGAAATCACTCATCCAGTCAAGAGGAAAGGAATGGAAAAAGCCTCAGAAGCAGAATGGAGGAAGCAGAACAAAGAATATCAAACATGGAAGATAACGCAGAACAACTAAAATCCTCAAGTAAAGATTACAAAAAAATTTAAAAACACACAAAAGTGGAAGAAACAGGAACTGTGTGACACTATGAAAAGATCAAACCTACACATCATAGGAATAGAGGAAGGAGAAGAATCCCAAGAGAATGGTATTGATCAGATCTTCAACAGAATGATAGATGAAAATTTCCCCAAACTAAAAATAAGACAAACCAATACAAATAGAAGAAGCACATAGAACATCAAACATACAAGATCAGAAAAGAAATTCTCTGTGCCATACCATAGTTAAAATGCTAGACGTCAAAATAAAGACAAAATTCTGAAAGCCACAAGAGAAAAACAACTTCCATAGAAGGGGAAACCTATCAGAATTACAACTGACTTCTCAATGCAAACTAAGAAAGTGAGAATAACATGGAGCAAAGCATTCCCAGTGTTAAAGGACTATAGATGCCAACACAGGTTATTATACCCAGCAACATTTTTGATTATAGTTGAAGGAGAGAGAAAAATATTCCATGACATAAAAAGATGAAAGAATACATGTCCAAAAATCAAAACTTCAGAGAATACTTGAAGCAATACAAAAGATAGAAGAAAGGAGCAACCATCCCCAGGCACCTAGAAAGAGAAATCAATAAAAGCATAAATGCAGAAGTAGAAACCTAAACCAGAACGCAAATGGATAATAAGGTGAAAGGAAGTAACAGAAACCTATTGGTTATAACCTTACATATTAATGGACTAAACTCCCCAATAAAAATACAGACTGGGAGATTGGATTAGGAAACAGAACCCATCGATATACTGTCTACAAGAAACACATCTTACCTTCAAGGATAGGCACCACCTTAAAGTGAAAGGATGGAAAAAATATTCCAAGCAAATGGTACCAAAAAAGAAAGCAGGTGTTGCTAGTTTAATATCAGACAAAACAGACTTCAAAGTTAAAGAAATCCGAAGAGACAAAGAAGGCCATTACATTTTTATCAAAGGAATAACTCACCAAGAGGATTTCACAATGATGACTATATATGCACCAAACTCTGGTGCACAAAACTTTATAAAGACAATTCTACAGGACCACAAGGCACAGATTAACCCCAGAACACTCATAGTAGGGGACTTCAATAGCCCACTGAAAACTTTGGACAGGTCAACAGGACAAAGAATAAACAGAGAGATATCTGAACTGAAAAATATTATACACCAAATGGACCTCATATACATCTACCAAACATTCCACCCAAATATCATAGAATACACATTCTACTTAGCATCTGAAGGAACATTCTCCAAAATTGACCACAGATGGGACACAGACAAAAGCTCAACAAATACAAAAAGATTGAAATAATTTCATGCATTCTATCAGAACATAGTGCAATAAAGCTCACTCTCAACATCAGGATAAGCCCTACTATGTACAAGAACACATGGAGACTAAACAACACACTCTTGAATAATGAATGGGTCAAGGAAGAGATAAAGAAAGAAATAAAAACATTCCTGGAACTGAATGACAATGACAATACAACACAACAAAACCTATGGGATACCTTAAAAGCAGTCCTAAGAGGGAAGTTTATAGCCCTGGGTGCCTACATCAGAAAAACAGAAAGAGCACAAGTGAATGAACTAACACTAAAGCTAAAAGCACTTGAGAGGCAACAACAGATGAACTCTAAATGCAACAGACAGGAAGAAATGATAAAAATCAGAGCAGAAATCAATGAAATAGAAACAAAGAAAAGGATAAAAAAATCAATGAATCCAAAAGTTGATTCTTTGAAAGAACAAGCAAGATTGACAGACCTCTACCCCAGTTAACGAAAAGAAAGTAGGACCAACTCCAAATCAATACAATCAATGATGAAAAAGGAAATATCACAACATACAATGAAAAGATCCAGAAAATCATATGGGAATACTTCAAAAATGTATACTCTACCAAGTTTGAAAACCTAGAAGAAATGGATGAGTATCTGAAATCCTGGGAATCACCAAAGCTCAACCAAGAAGAGATCGACTGCTTAAACACACCCATAATATATGAAGAAACTGGAGATGTAGTAAGAAACCTCCCAATTAAAAAAAGCCCAGGCCAGACGGTTTCATGGCAGAATTCTATAAACATTTCAAAAAGACATACAACCATTATTACTCAAATTGTTTAGAAGGGAACAAACATAGGAAATTCTCCCGAATTCCTTCTATGAAGCGAGCATCACTCTAAAACCAATACCAGGCAAAGATACAACCAAAAAGGAGAAATATAGACACATCTCACTAATGAACACAGATGCCAACGTTCTAAACAGGATACTGGAAAATTTCATACAGACCCACATCAAGATCATCCATCATGACCAAGTTGGATGCATACCAGAGATGCAGGGATGGTTCAACATATGAAAATCAACAAATATCATCAAGCATATAAATGGAATGAAAGACAAAAACCACACCATCATCTCAATTGACACAGAAAAAGCCTTTGACAAAATCTAGAATCCCTTCATGCTTAAAGTCCTAGAGGGAATTGGATTGGTGGGATCATTCCTCAACGTAATCAAAGCCATATACAGGACACTCTCAACCAATATCATCCTAAATGGGGAAACGAAAGAAGCATCCCTTTAAAGGTAGGAACTCGGCAAGTCTGCCCCCTGTCACCACTCCTCTTCAATATAGTGCTTGAAACACGTTAGGACAATAAGGCAAGAAAAGGAAATTAAAGGAGTACTAATTGGAAAAGAAGTCAAGCTATTCCTATTTTCTGATGATATGATTCTGTACTTAAGGGATGCTAAATCGCCACCTGAAAACTCCTAGAAACAATTAACAGCTTCAGGAAAGTGGCAGGATACAAAATTAACCTTAAAAATTCAATGGCCTTTCTTTACACCAGAAACAAGCAACTGAAGAAGAAATTCAAGGAGACCTTCCCACACACAATAGCCCCAAAACAATAAAATACCTAGGAACAAACCTAACCAAAGACACCAAAGATCTCTACAACAAAAATTTTAAACACTTGAAGAATGAAATTGAAGAAGATATCAGAAAATGGAAAAACCCCCCATGCTCATGGATTGGAAAAATTAATATAGTAAAAATGTCCATTCTACCCAAACTAACTCTTGTAGAGATTTAATGCAATCCAAATTAAAATCCCCAAGAGTTTCTTCACAGGCTTGGAAAAAAAGTCCTTAATTTCATTTGGAAAAACAAAAGACCATGAACAGCCAATATAACCCTGAGTGAAAAGTAACATACAGGGAGTTACAGCTATACCAGACTTCAAACTATACTACAGGGCTATAGTCATACAAACAGCTTGGTGCTGGCACAAAAACAGATCTATTGACCAATGGAACAAAACTGAAGATCTAAACTTGAGCACATAAAATTGCAGCCACCTCATATTTGACAAGGGGGCCAAGAAGACACAATGGAGCAAAGACAGCATCTTCAGCAAGTGGTGTTGGCAAAACAGGATCACCACTTGTAGAAGAATGAAATTAAACCCCTACCTCTCACCCTGTACAAAAGTCAACTCCAGATGGATCAAAGACCTCAACGTGAAACCCCAAACTCTGAAGGTGATAGAAGAAAAAGTTGGCAGCAGACTACAAGACATAGGCGTAGGAAAAGACTTCCTAAATCAGACAGCAGCTGCACAAGAATTAAGGTCGACAATTGACAAATGGGACCTCATCAAACTCAAAAGCTTCTGTACATCAAAAGAAACAATCAAGGAAGTGAAGAGAAATCCCACAGAGTGGGAGGAAACCTTCACTGCAGATACATCTGACAAAGCATTGATTTCCAGAATATATAAACTACTCAAAAAACAAAGAAAAAAGAAAACAAACGACCCGCTCAATAGATGGAGCAAAGAACTGAACAGAGACTTCACAAGCGAGGAATTAGAGATGTCTGAGAAACACCTCAAGAACTGCTCAACATCACTAATCATTAAGGAAATGCAAATCAAAACCACTTTAAGATATCATCTTACTCCAGTAAGACTGGCTAGGATCAAGAAAACAAATGATACCAAGTGCTGGAGAGGTTGTGGGGAAAGGGGAACACTCATCCACTGCTGGTGGGAATGTAAACTCGTACAGCCACTATGGAAAGCAGTGTGGAGAACCCTTGGAAGACTTGGAATGAACTTGCCACCCGACCCAGCCATACCACTCCTGGGCATGTACCCTCAAGACTTACGCCACCACAGAGATACATGCACGGCCATGTTTATTGCAGCTCTCTTCACAATAGCAAGGAGCTGGAACCAACCTAAATGCCCCTCAACTGACGAGTGGATAGAGAAAATGTGGTACATCTACACAATGGAGTTCTATGCAGCAGTAAAGAAAGACGACATCATGAGCTTTGCAGGAAAATGGCTGAAGCTAGAGGACATCATGCTGAGTGAAGTAACACAGTCCCAGAAAAACAAACGACGAATGATATCCCTCATCTGTGGATGCTAGTACCAATTATCTAGTTGTATTTTTTTGTGTATGGCCCCCTGAGCTTTTGTCCAAAGCAGTTGGGAGTGATGCATATTGGAAACAACAACAACAACAACAACAACAACAACGTAAAAGACTGCATCAAAGAACTGACTGAAACAGTGAACTTCTGCTCAAAAAAGTCGACTTCCTCATGGAGAATACTGAGCAAGACTGAGAAAGAGATGAAAAGCATGTTTGGCAGAATGCATGAGCTCTGGTGGGGTAGGGGAATGGGGGGGGACACGGGTCTAGATTTGTTAAAAAATAAAAATAAAAAAGACCACATTAATAAAAAGAAATATAAATCTCTATTTTTTCACATCTAAGATTTAATACATTTTAAAGATGAGAACAGTTGAGAGATGAATTGATTTCAACAAAAATATTGCCACTTCTATCATAGTATATGATGGCTATATTAAAAGTAATTAATGAGGTCACAAAGATATGATAGCAATTTAATGGTCTAGTAAATACATATGGCCTTTCCCTATTCCTTTGTAACTTGAGGCAAGGTTTTTGGTAACTTACTTGCTGGTAAATAAATGGTTGTGTTAGCTAAGATTGTTAAATCACAATAGGGTTCTTGAACCTTAAGGATAGTAGTTAATTCAAAAGAATTAGTATTTCTGCAATAGGAAGCTATTAATTTCTGCATTTAGTTATGTTTTATATGTAAGACATTCGAGCACTAGGTAAAACATCCTTTTTTGGCTTTTTGCCAAACATATGTAAAACATCTCTGAAGAACTGGAGAGAATTGGACATCTAGAACCTACCCTTAAACTTGCAAGGACATCTTAAAGTTTACACTTTATAGTAGTATATTTAAAATAATTGTTCCATATATATATATATATGGGTTTATATATTGACTATTTAAAAAATAAAAAAAATTATATTAAAAAGCAAAAATAAATAAATATTGACTGTTTCATAAATTTTAATAACTAGGGGCAAATCTCATAGTACATGTTATTAAGTCTCATGGAATTAATTAAAAGCATCTTGTATAAGATTAGGATAGAAAATAGTAACATGCTTAAGCTAATTAGGTATACAGACTGATTGCTAATTTTCAATCCACTTCTGACTTGTATTGGACTCCTAGTTAAAGCTATGGATTAAATGGACATGAATGTCCTCCATGTTTCCCTATATTATACAAATAATAACTCTGGCATTTCTTTTCTCTATAATAAGATAATTTGTCTCAGTAAAAGCTGGGCTTTATGTCCTTGAACTAGTGGTATGCAGTCCATAAGGAGACAGTCCAAACGGACATGGTCAACCCTTTCAACTTGGTTCCTGTTTATAGGTATGTGATACAACTCCTGCATTCTTGAAAACTATAAATCAGGATTTAGGAGTCTGGGAAACAACAGAGGCTGCTCTGATTGTAGTGACAATTGCAAAAAAGAGGGGGGGGGGATATGCCAGGATGCAATTTTGCACTACAGTTAAATAAAATGCATTGGTAGAGAAAGGCTTCATTGCCAGCTCTGGGCTCCCCTAACAGGAGCTGTTGGCTAGGGAGATTTTAAAAGGCCCCCCAAAAAAGTCCATTTGCCTATAACTTTGGGTGCAAATAATAAATGGACAGAAAGACTCTTGCTGAAGTTACGACATGATATGAGCATGAGAAAAACATCTGTTGAGACCCTGCACTGCAAATCAACATCTTAACTTCATGGTGTCAGAAAGCACTACAAGAAAGCGATGGTCTCCAGAAATTTACTATAGACCTCTCATAGTACACTTTTACATGCCAACAAAATGCAGTGCATTAGTGGCAGCCTGGAAAATGTACACCCCCAAAGGGAAAAAACAAAACAAAACAATGTGATCTATGGCCTTGCTTCCTGGAAAGATAGGATACATGGCTGATGCTGTAGACTTGCCCCCACCCTCCAGTGTCAGGAGACTTTATCATCCACTTTAGAAAACTATCACCATCATTTTGTCAAAGAGTCATAATGCCCCGAACAAGGTATCATCCAAGCACATGTTTCAATGACCATAGTGTCACTGGTTACAATTTAATATTTGTTACTATTTCTGTTTTATTACTAGAATTAAAAAGGAGACTGATAGGGGCTGGAGAGATGGCTCAGCAATTAAGATCACCAACTGCTCTTGCAGAGGACCCAGGCTGGATTCCCACCACCCACATGATGGCTAAGAACCATCTTTAACTCCAGTTCCAGAGGAATGCGATGCTCTCTTCTGACCTCCATGGCATTGCATAACATATATGAACCAAGCTACATGCAGAGAGTACACTCATACACATAAAAATAATAAATAAACAAATACTTTTTTAAAAAAGAGATTGATAAACAACCCATCAGTCCAGTGCAAACATACCTTGGACAGTCCCAAGAGTTTGGCATGTCACCTCAGAGGGAAAAATTGGATCTTCTATCTCTCACTCTCTATCGCCTTCCCCTCCAAAGGGACTCTTGCAGAAGTGGTTGTCATATCAGATTGTAAGGGCCAAGGTGGGGGAGGTGAGTGGTGAAATCATAGCAAAAATGGACTGGATATTTTTTTGATCAACATATGTGTAAGTAACTCTTCAATAGGACTTACAGACCCTGGGTTGTAGAAAAACTGGACTCAGATATTAGCTAATTGGGTTTATATGGACATCCCTTATGTTTACTGTCTATGTGTACTTACTGTTCAAATAAAAAAAATTAAGAAAGCAAAACAAAATAAAAGGAAATGTAGTAACTATATCATTACAAAGTTAGATGAAATATTTGGAGTGATTTATTATAAAATTGTACAACTACTATATAGTCATATATTTAAGATTGTAAAATACTACTCATATTGTTAAAAATTTTTAGAGAAAAAATTCACTAATACATACTGTCAGGTAAATTTTCTTTAATTACTAAGTTTTGGAACACTAATAAAAATGTTAAGTTAGAAAAATTTTAGACATTCTTGCTAGATTATTTCAGGATTTCTTAGACCTTTTATCATCCTTAGCAGTCATAATGAATGAACAATTAGCTGTTGAGAACATGGAATCTCATGTTCTCAACAGCCCTCATTTTAATAGTTAAGATAAACATTTTTTTGTCTTTTTTGAGGCATGGTTTCCTTTTAGTCCCAGCTGGCCCGGAGCTCACTAGGTATACCAGGCAGTCCCTGAACTCACAGAGATCTGCTTGCCTCTGCCTCCCAAGCACTAGGATTAAAGGCATGCACCTCCATACCTGGCAAGATAAACTTTTTTTTTTGGTCTTTTCAAGACAGGGTCTCCCTGTAGCCCCAACTGTCCTGGAACTCACTCTGTAGACCAGGCTGGCCTTGAACTCACAAAGATCCACCTGCTTCTGCCTCCCAAGTGCTAGGATTAAAGGTGTGAGCCACCACACCCAGCTAAGATTAACTATTTTTTAAAAGTTAAGATAACCAATAAAATATTTGCCTGAGTACAGGACAATTTGTGATGTAGGAGGAAAATGGTTTCTGTCATCCTTCCTAACATCTGCTTCTAAAAACCCCAAGGGAGTCACTTAGCAGCTATATTTGGGAGGAGGTGGTTCTTAAAAAATAAATAAAAAGTTAAGATGAACCATTTTTTCTAAATTATGTAAAGGCCCCTGAGATTCAGATGTATTTATAAATATTTACATTTTCCTGTTGGATCTGGGAGCACATTTGTCTTACTCAGCTGCTCCTCAACTGCAGTGCTCAGAGCAGCAGCAGCAGCAGGGAGCTTGGCAGGCACCCAGGTTCCCAGGTGTCTCCTGGGACCTCAGGAGTGAGAATCCAGAGTGTGGATGCAGGTCTGAGTTCTAACCACTCTCCAGGTGATTGTCCAGTCTGCTATCGACTGAGAACCACTGCGCTGGGGACCAGGAAAACCACAGGCTCAATAAATGTCCAAAGGCTGCTTGGAAGTTTAAATGGCTCCACATCCTAGGTGACAATGGGGTCAGAGAAAAATTAAGTAATTGTATCTAAGTGCAGTCTTCCACCTCCAACAATACCCCTCACCCCAGTCAGCTCAAACAATTGCTCTCTAGGGAACTAATACATTTTCAAAATCTGTGATTGTGGATGAGAAATGTCAGAAGCGCTGATCATCCAGGAAAGCTGCCCACAATGGGCTCCTGTGGTGAGTGGTCCAAACTTGGATTACAAGGGGGAAATATATATTTATGAAGTTCTAACAATCTTATTTATCTCTTAGGAGTAACAAAAATTACTATAATTCTTCCCAACAAATAACCAGGTTTGCAAATTTCAATAATTTAATTTGTATTAATATAATAAGCAGCTCTTTGAGAAAGCAAGTAAATGGAAAAATTCAGCACTTGACATGCTTGTACATGTGAAGTTTCTAAAAAGTATTCAGTTTTCCGACTACTCTCTGATGTAGGTAGGAGAGGCTGACTGAAGTTGCCTTGTTGATATATTTTTATATATACATACTTTTTTGAACTAGCATTTAATTCTATTGCTTAAGAATGCTGTCTTAAATTATTTTCCTAGCAATATAGATATTAAAATGCTTAATTCCAAGAAGAAGAAGCTTCTGTGTGAATCAGTGAGACCTGTTTCAGGTTGAGCTCATGTAAGCCATCCTCTGATACAAATAAATACTTAGTGTTATTTGGCATTCTTACTTCAGAGTCTTATGACTGACTAACTCTTTGAATTGAAAGATTCCAAACTTGTTATTAACTGAATAGTAAAAATTTTATCCATAATAATTCTATTTATACATTTTATCAACTTCAAAGAAAAACCAATTTCAGAAAACTGAGAAAATTTGGGAAATGTAACTGAGATATTTGATTCTCCTTTTTATTGTACTCTGTTAGGTTTTCAGGCATCAACACGCATGGAGATATTGTAGAAGGATTAATGTCATGAATGCAGTACACAGTGCAGGAAGCTAGAGACTTCAGCTGTGGAACCTAACTCTAAACGTCTAAAACCTACTTCATTTAATGGTGTTTTTATTTCCATTATGTAGAGGGTCTTGCTATAAAACCAATTCTGGTTTTAAATCAGGAGTTTCCTGCCAGGGGATCTAGAATTATAATATTATCCTACCATACTTAGCCTTAAAAGGCATTACTTTTTCCTTAATCAAAACCCAGCAACCTGTCAGTGTTAAGATGTAAACATGGATTGGTCAGGTATCAAGATCATTCTTTGCAAAAGTGATGCGAGAGAGCACAGCAAGGCCTTTTATGGGTTTCCACAGGAGTGAAGGGCACTAGATGGAAAATACCTGACACTGATGTAAGCTCCTACAACACAGACCTCACAGATCAATGTCTCTGATTTCATTTGTAAGGAGATCAATTTGTAAGTAGACATAAGAAAAGATCTAATAAGATTTCACATGGCCTAGAACCTCCAAATTCAGACAGAGAAGTTTCCAGTCTGTAGCAAAACCATACATTTTTTTTCAGGTTCATACTTCTTAAAACCTCATTTTCCATGTGCTAAAATGGTGACATGTCCTAGCTGTAATTGATCAATGCACTGTTTAGAAACTTATTATCCACAAATTATCACTGGATTTTTATTAATAGTTTAAAGCAAATCAATAGGATTATTCTCACAGATTAATTCATCTCTTCAGCTCTCACAAGAGAAATGTCCTTATGTAGTGAATGGTGATTAACACCAAAATCCACAAGAAGCCAATGTGCAATTAATGAGGCTGCAGTGTGCTTTTCTCTGAATAAGACACTTACATCAAAGTTCTGAACCCCTATGTTCAGGTATCATTGCAGAAGAAGGGCAAAAAGATTGTACGAGCCAATGGTGATAGATCACCAGAAGGAAACAGTGTTTTCCATAGAGTTGGTAAGTTGCCCACATGAATTCATAGCAATGGTGACAGTATCTGCAAGTCTCCTGTAAACTGAAGCCGGATAACTTCCTAGCATATACATATGGAAATGTATAAGAAACCCTTCTTCTGCCCGAGGAGTAAAGAATGGCTTCTTGGAGAGAGACAGTGAGTCACTTTCAGAGATGTGAGTTTGGGGAAAGCAAATTAGACATAGGACTCTCTCTCTCTCTCTACAGATATACATACACACACACGGTCACATATATATATAGATATAGATTTATAGATATATATGTGATATCTATCTATCTATCTATCTATCTATCTATCTATATTATTATCCCCCACCCAATTTCAATTTCATATATTTTATTACACACACAGTCATATATATCTATATATAGATATATATAGAGATATATCTATATCTATAATTATATATGTCTATATACCTATATATCTATATCTATCTATCTATCTATATATATATATATGTGACTGTGTGTGTAATAAAATATATGAAATTGAAATTGGGTGTGGGATAATAATGGATGTAGATGAGAGGGGATATAAATACAATTGAAATATTTTATGAAATTCACAAAAATTCAATAAAATTGAAAAAAAGACATTCAAACCTAAACTGTTGTAATAACTTCCTGGTGCACTTAGCAGCTCTTTTTAATTTCCAGCTCTCCCACAATTTCTATTCACAAAATGATTCTGAAAAACATAACCACCATGAGTGGCTTCCTCCTCCTGGGATTCTCTGATACTGGGGAGCAGCAGATCCTACATGCTTTGTTCTTCTTGGTGATGTACCTGTTGGGTTTGGTAGGTAACTTCACCATCATCACCATCACAACACTGGATCAGCGGCTCCAATCTCCAATGTATTTCTTCCTGAAGCACCTTTCCCTTCTCGACCTCTCCTTACTTTCTGTCAATGTCCCCCAGTCTATCCACAATTCCCTGACAGGTAGTGTTTATATTTCATATACTCAGTGTTTGCTGCAGGTTTTCTTCTTCACATCTTTGGCTTCTGCTGAGCTGGCCATTCTCACAGTGATGTCCTATGACCGCTATGTGGCCATCTGCCTCCCACTGCATTATGAGCTCATCATGGGTCCCAGAACATGCAGGTGGGCTGTGTCAGCTGTCTGGCTAAGTGGAGGCATTTCAGGAATTTTGTATACAGCAACCACATTGTCAATCAATTTCTGCAAGGCCAAAATAATCCACCAGTTCTTCTGTGATGTCCCCCAGTTGCTCAAGATCTCCTGTTCCAGTGATTACCATGGAATGATTGGAGTGGATGTTTTCATGGCTTTACTTGGATTTTCCTGCTTCATCGCCATCATCCTCTCCTATGTTCAGATATTCTCCACAGTGTTTGGGATGCCATCTGCTGAAGGTCGGAAAAAGGTCTTCTCTACATGCCTGCCCCACCTCTGTGTGGTCTCATTTTTTATGTCCACAGGTGCCTGTGCATATTTTAAGCCAATATAAGACTCAATAACTCCTCTAGACCTCATCCTCCCTATCTTTTACACAGTTCTACCCCAATTCTTAACTCCGTTATCTACAGTCTGAGAAATGAGACTGTAAATGGGGCTGTGAAGTTGCTGTTAGGAACAGAGCCCACTCAGGTAAGAACATGTCTGTCCCATTTTTAATGGCTATGAACATATATAAAATATTTTTGTCATTGGGATTCTTTTGATTGGTAATATCAATTAAGTAATAATTTATCTGTAGTTAAACCATACTTCATAACCACAATCCTTAAGAAAGTACTTCTGATTTTAGCCACCATGTGGGTGCTGGGGATCAAACCTGTGTCCTCTGTAAGAGCAGTCAGCACTCTTAAGGACTAGGCCATCATTGACATAATTCTAATATGTAGTATTAAAAGTACTACAATACTAAACTTGTAGTACTTTTAATACTACTGACCTCCCAGTATATTCACAGAGGACACACTGGGACACAAGTGCATGCTTTCACTCAGAGGTAATGTGACTATAATGAAAATAACAAAAGTGATGTTTACACCAAATTTTACCCACCAAATTGTACTTTTCACATCAACCATTCATTTAAAATTCAACTTATTAATGCAACATTCATATATTAATATGGAATCATTTGAAGTCACCAGGATCACCATTGTATTTATTACTATAATTTTTCTACAGTCATAGTTTACAAAACAAATTGAAATTCATCTAATGATTCACTCATTATCATATACTAATTATTTTAAATATTTTGTTCTTACAAGTAATGCTAAACATTGAAATTTTGCAGGGTGTAGTAGCATATGACTTTAATCCCAGCACTGAAGAGGCACAACCAGGTAGATCTCTGTGAGATCCAGGCCATCTTCCTCTACCTAGAGAGTTCCAGACCAGAAACAATAGGAGGAGATCCCATGTGAAAAAACAAAATAGTTGACATTTTTTTCTCCATTATTCAAAGAATCTCTTATTGAACCAAAGTGTAGAAAATGTTACTCTCATTTAAATTACTGGCCATATGTCTTTCTAAAAACATGAACTCAATGTAGGGCCACACCACCTCTATTCTAAAATGCTCCTGATTTTATTATTTCAAGAGGAATGATTCATGAAGTTGAAATTATACCAGGTTCTTGGCAGACAGTTATCAGCAGCATTGGAGAAGCTGGGGATTTGTTATAATAGCAATAATTTCCTTGCCTAAATGTTTTCAAATTTATGAAAGCTCAACACTGATAATATTTATAAAAAACATTTGTTTCACTTCATGCAGTTTTCTTTGATATTTTGGAAGAAGTTTCATAGGAATGATAATCACTTATTTATAGTAACAGAAACTTTGCTCATTCTCTCACTATTTTAATTTTTTAGGTCATATTTTTCTATACAGACTTTGGATAAAGGACATTGAAATTGAGATTTTTCATACTAGTTACAAAAAAATCAGTCTAACTTTTCAAGTTATAACCACAAGTAAACAACCACATGAGCTTTTGATTCCTCAGATATTAGACTATAAAATCTGCCTATGAAACATGTGAATTTTATTTGACTCAGTTTGAATTACCAATAAAATATTTTCAAACAATTTTCTGACTTGTTATTTTATAAAGTTGCTAAATTCCAAAATGAGGAAACCAATGTTTGTATTTTCATTTTTTGTATTCAATTACATATTTTGCTAAAACATAGTGATTAATTACTGTGATACAACTTGGGTAATATAATGATTACCTTTCAGATAATTGAAAATGGATAAATTAATTTTTGAGACGATATCTAAATTAAAAATTTTGAAACTAAATAATTTTTGTCCATAATTTTAAAAATGGGGAAATTTTGTCAAATGAACATAACTTTCAAAAGACAAACTATAAAGTTTCACATTTCTGGAATTCATTTAAACACAATTCATGGTCTATCCATAGGAAGTCTGTGATGTAACCACAAACCTTTGAATATCTTAATTGTGAGAATCCTGATATTAATACTTCTTCCTTCCAAGTTGTAGAAGATCTGCCTCTTGTTTTCCCTATATCTAGAAAGCATAAGGCACAGGACTTGGGCTACAGCACTAGAAGCTCCTGCCAGACACTTTAGCTTAGAGGAAAGTCACAGCCCTGGGCTCATCTCTTCCAACCTTCATTATCTGTGTTCCCATAAGACAGTGTGGTGCCAAGTACTTTTAAATAAACTTCTTTCTTTGAGACATGGTGTCCCTGTACCCCATGCTGGTATGGAAATTACTTGTTTATGGCGTATTGACTTGTCTAGGTTTCAGGCTTTCAATTTTGTTTATATATTGGATATTGGAAGCCTAAGTCAGTCTTCTCTCCCTGTTCTGAAGGTTCTCCAAAAGAAAGTCCACCTGGATTCTAACCAATACCCGGGGTGGGGGATGCCTGAACTAGCCCACGCCTCAGTACCTGCCTGAGTGACTTACAGACTCCTGCCTCAAATTCAACCCAAACCCGACCCTCTGGTCACACTGAAAGGCAAAGCATGGTCCCGCCAATCTGGCAACCTCCCGAAAGAGGGCTCAGAGTTGAGACACTCTTCTGCCCACCCCTGAGACAGTCCACCCCAAAAAGTACCTGCCTACATGACTTATGGACTCCTGCCTGCGCCTCAGGAGCCGGCCCACACAAAGCCACTGAGGGACCAGATCAAACCCAAACCCAACCCTTTGGTCATGCTGCAAAGGTCACTAAGCCATAACAACAGAAGACACAAAAATGAATATTTAGGTCAGAAAACAAGGTAAACCACTCCCAAGAAAACAAATGGAATAAAATGTTTTACAGAATACTTGATGAAAGAGGTTTAAGAAAATAACGCATAAAAACAAAATGACAGGTATTGAAAGTCATTATTCAATAACTTTTATTTATGTTTTTGGTCTTTTTGTTTTTTGAGACAGGGATCCCTGTAGCCCCAGCTGGCCTAGAACTCACTCTGCAGAGGCTGGCCTTGAACTCAGAAAGATCTACCTGCTCTGCCTCCCAAATACTGGATGAAAGGTGAGCACCTCTACACCCAGCTTCAATAACTCTTTCTATAAATGCCTTGATTTCCGATATAAAGAGACACCGAATAACAAACTGAGTGATAAAGAAAGATTCATCCTTCACTGCCTGAAATAAATCCACTTCAGGATTAACAATAATTATCAATCTTTTCCTCTAGAGGAAAAGAATTTTAAAACGTATTGCAGGGCCTGGAGAGCTGACTCAGGGTTTAGAAAATTAGCTTCTCTGGCAGAAGACCCAGGTTTGGCTCCAAGCACCAATTTTGTGAAAAACATATATCTATAACCCTGACTTCTATGGAATCCAACTTCCTCTTTTGACCTCCACAGACATTGCACAATGCAGGACCACATACGTACAGGCAGGTATGCACATAAGAAAATATATATCATAAACAAAGTGTTTTGTAAAAGATTATGAATAAAAAAAATTACTTCAAAGTGTGATTTATACTCTGAGCAAAGTCTTATTTGGCCTTTAAAATATAATAGCTATAAAAGCATGCAGTTCCGGCTTTTCCAAGATGGTGGCTCCCAAGGCGGCAGGTGCATTCTGAGCAGCTAAGGAGAAAAACTGAAAGGGGCTTAGGTGTACCCAAGAGCATTGGGAAGCATCAGAGGTGGTTCATGGGCATTTGGATCCTTAGGGACTATAATTTGTTGCTATAGCCATCACCCGAGGGCATCAGGAGACAACGGGGAAAGTTCTAGTGTCAGCTGAACCTTTCTCTTACTGAACCCAGCAATTATCTAAGTGGAAACTCATATCCTAACTATTAAAAAGCCTGAAAAGCAGATCCCAAGTCAAGATATCATGGCAAAATTAACAGAAAGAGAAATCTAATAAATGGATGCTTTGAAACCACTGGTTAAGAAATTCTAATGGATATTTAAGTTGGACATTGGAATTCACCTGTTCTTACTTCTCCTGGTCCCCTACCTAGATCATGTATCTAACTAATCTTGTCGTCATTTCACTTTCACAGGCACCAGTTAAGGATTTTTTCCCTTTATATTTAAGCTTGGGGGATGTTTCAATTGAAGCTCTGAGTGGGGGATACCCCAGTTGCCATATCCAATGTCCCTTCTTAGCATGAAAGAAGTTACAGTGGTCAGTGTCCTGATTCTCTTCTGGCAATTGGGGTGACCCTTTTCAGAGGGTAACATAACAAAACAGGAGCTAGAAACTGATTAGTCAGTTTAGGGATGAGATCCTCCCCCCAAATTAACCAGACACTTTCTCACCTGAGAACTCAAGGCTTCCTGGACTAGCCAGTAAACACATATCCTTTAGCCCTGAAAGACCAGGAAAAGAAGGAATAAAAGAGAGAAGGGAAAAAAAGAGAAGTATATAACAAGTCCCACAGATTAGTTCTGGATTTCACCTGAATAAGAAATCAAAATATTCCCCTTTACTTGTTACTTGTGTCCTTTTTGCTTTGTTTTGTTATTGTCATTTTGTATTTTTTTTGTTTTCCTGTGTAAACTAAAAATACACAAAAAGGGAAAAATCATACAGTTCACATAAAATGTTTGTACTACTTTTACATTATAAATGTACAAATATGTAGTCATATGACTATTATTACAAAATGTAAATAACATCTATAAAACATAGTAAGAGAACTAAAAAATTCAGTAAACATATTGTGTGCTTAACTTACTTTCTATGAAATTTTAATAATAAATGTTTCCTAATTGGGATTTTAAGCATTGTTACTAGATGTTTTTTATTAGCACTTAGAAATTTTTGTCATCCTAAGTAGTCAAAATGGATATCATAGTAGCTGTTGACAACATGAGAGTTTGTATGTAACCTCAATTTCATGACAAAAGGTTAATATAAAATATGATTTATATATTTTCAAGTGATCTTCTAGAGTTTCAGGTATTTTTACAAATATTTACAATTTTTGTCTGTCAGAAATGCACAGCTAAGCTCCTCACAGTGTTTCCACCTATGATCCTCAAACCAGATGCAGCAGCCCTGGGGACCGATTGGCCACAGGACTTCCTGTTTCTCACCTCAGAGCTCTCAGTCTGAATTATCACTGAGTGTAGGCTCAGGCCCCAAGTAATAGGCACTCCCCAGGTGATTCTCAGGTCTGCTAAGGACTGGGAAAGACTGAACTTTGGACAATGAAATTCCAAATCAAGGACTTCCTCAACGGATGTGTGGAAATTTCACGCATGTCCTAGGAAACAAAGGGTCTGATAAAAGAAGTAATTTTGTTTGAGTTCAGCTTACATTTCCAAAGGTATTCCCCATCTTGGATAAACAGGAGTTCAAGCACATGTTCTCCAGGGAGATAATTTGATTTCAAAACCTACTGTTATGGGTGGAAAATATCAGAAGCTGCTGAACATCTTGCAAAGCTGCCAAAACAAGACTCCTCAGGTGAGTTTTCAAACATTGGATGAGAAGATAAACATATGTATTGAAACTCTAGTATAATTATATAATCTTATTATTTGAGAAAAATAGTATAGTTCTAATAACTAGGAAGCTCTAATAAGGTAGGTGCACTCATGCCCTGCAAACTCTCTCAGAAGAAGGTGTCAGATAATGTGAACTAGGTTACAGGTAGTTGTTAGCTCCCATGTATGTGGGTGCTGAGAATTGAATCCAGCTCCCCTGCAAGAAAAACAAGGAGGATGTGAATAAAAGATTGAATGAAGACCATGAAAACCCAGTTAAATGAAATAAGTAACACAAATCTAAACCTGGAATGAGAATTCAATGAAAAGACACTATATCTCAGGAGAGACAAACAAATAAAAATTAAAATGAAAATCTTTGGAATGCCAAAAAATTTGTAGAGGAAAGAACCTAAGGAAAGTGGAGAAAATGGACCTTAGTCTGTGAGATCTTGAAGAAAAAGTTGGGCAACCAGATCATTGAAGCAAAGAAAATGCCAAATCTAAACTAAATCAGGAATGGAATACATAAAACCTCTTATATACAATAAAAAGCCCAAAACTATGAATCATAGGCATAGAAGAATGAGAAGAAACCCAGGTCAAAGGCACAGAAAGTATTTGTCATAAAATCTGGAAGAAAATTTCCCAAATCTAAGGAAAGGGATAACAATCAAGATGCAAGAAAGAGCATACAGAACACCAAGAATACTGGAACAAAAAGAACCTCCCCACATTATAAAACTGTCAAAACAATAAACGTACAAAGCAGAAAAAAAGATACTGGAAGCTGTAACAAAGTTGAAGTCACATATAAATGCACATGCATCAGAATGATATCTGACATTTCAATGAATAATAGGAAATCCAGAAGGAATTAGCCAATATCATAAAAGTCATGAAAAAAGAAAGAAAGAAAGAAAGAAAGAAAGAAAAAACAGTTTCAAACTCAACACAGATAACTATACCCAGGAAAAATAGCAGTTGTATTTGAAGAAGAAAACCTTTCCACAATGAAAACATAATTAAAGAAATTTGTCTCTAATAAACCATCCCTACAGATAATGCTCAATGGACTACTTAAGGATGAAGAAAAGATGAAACACTGTCAAGAGAGCAAAGAAATTATCCCAGAAACATTAAGTAAAAAAGCATAAGATAACAGTACACCAATATACTAAGAGTTAGTAAAGATAAATCCATAATAATAGTCAACTCACTAGCAACCTGACATACACTAATGGGATGGATTAGAGAAGAGGATATATGGATTTACTTCTTTCAAGGAATGTACCTCATCAACATTGATTGACACCATCTCAAGCTTACAGGATGGAAAGAAACATTCCAAAGAAATGTAGCTAAGAAACCATCAGTAGTAGTGATTGTAATATTTGACAAATAGATCTCGAGCTAAAAATAATCAGAAGTGATAGGGAATGCTGCATCTAATTCATTGAGGAGAAATCCACCAAGAAAAATTACAGTCATAAACATATGAATCTCATGAAGTGAATCTCATGAAGTGACATCCAATTTGATTTAAAAAAAATATTTCATAGCTCCCAAATGGAAAACCTAAGACAAGGAATTGAAGAAAATACCAGGGTTGGAATAAATAAGAATGTGAAAATTATCCTACCAAAAGCAATATGCAAATATGTAGGAAGATATTAGTCACACAGTGGAAGAGGATGAAGAGACTACGTGTGCATGATTGCAGCAGCACATCCCAGGGACACACGTCAGAGGGTGCAGGTCTGATTTATTCTATACAACAGACAGCTATATAGGTTTGGGACAGACAGCCCCCATATTCCATGACATCACCTCTTAGGGGCCAATCCTAGACTGTCATCCCATCACAGATCATCCCAACTTGCAGGTCATAAACAGAGGTCTTCTGACCTTTGCTCATAACTTTGGAGAATTCTGACTGAAATGTTACCCCACATATGCAGAAGCTCAGGCATGCCCACAATTCCCTCTTCTGTTTTTGCCCCATAAACTCAGAGGGCACAATATTAATGTTGGTCAGTTACTTTTGTCTGGCCTGAACGGCCATAACTGTTTGGTGAAAGCACTAACACTAATCTATATCCATGTAATCTCAATTAGCAAGCATCTGTGTCCAACTTTTCTATAACCCAGAGTCCCCAAGTCCAGTTGGAGAGGTTTGCTGATCAAATAAATGTGCAGTCCATTTTTCTGTGATCTCACAATTCACCCACCCTTTTTGTACCCTTGCACACTGATGTATTAACCTCTTCCACAAGAGTCCCTGGGCCTTGGAGAGTAAGTTGCGAGAGTCTCAGCGATGACACATAAAATTCTGGGGACTGTCCAAGTTTTGTTTTCAATGGACTGATGGCACATTCAGGAGTGTACTTTTAATTCTACAAATGCAACATAAATAGCAAGAAGCATAGACATTTAAACAAACATTAACCACATGGGGAACCCCCACTCTTTAAAAAAAGGATGACAATAGCTTTCTACTGTATCCTATAAAGTCTCCTGCCACTAGGGGGAGTCAAGCTTGCAGTATCAGTTGTGCGTCCACCACCCATATAGTGGGCCATATATCCAGTTGGCATTTTTCTGTATGTATATTTACTCACCATTGCACTCCATTTTCTTTGGAATGTGAAAGTGCAGAATGTGAGGTCAGTAGTAGAGCTTCAGAGTCCATTTCTTTCCAGAGATTTACATAGTGCTCTCTGGAACCATGAAGGTCACCTGTCCATTTGCAGTGCAAGGTCTCAGCATAATTTTTCTTTCTCATGCTCATATCATGTCATATATTCAGCAATGGGGTCTTACTATTCACTTCTTGTGCGCACACCAAATTATAGCCAAATAGCTTTTGTTTGGGGTGCTATTAAAGCCTCCTTGGCCAGCAGCTCCTGGTAGGGAAGTCCATAACTGGTACTAAAGCCTGAAACTACAAATATGTCTTATTTTACAGTAGAGCAAAGTTTAGAGGTAGTCCAAAGGGACAGATACAAATGCGTATGTAAGCACACTTTCTGGATATTCAAACAGGTCAGCTCCCCTTCTGCTGGGTCCTTATCCATTTCATGAATTCTTCTTGCTGGAACCCAGATGGGGGCTTCATCTTTGGGAAGACACAAACACTTTCCTCTTAGTAGTGGATTTAGGATTTCTCATTGTCCCAACATTGTACAAATGATGTCTTCTTGTGGCGTGTCAGAGTACCCCAACGTTTATGGACTGGAGATATTTTTTGTAATTTTAAACTTGATAAAAGGTCAGAGTAAAGGGTGCTCTTCAAAACTGCTTCCTGGAGGTAAGAGGTGTAATCCTTTCCCTTCTGTTTTTGTGATTGTCAGTACAAATAGTACAGTATCTCATTTCCTAGACACACCATATCCTGATTTATAATTTTCCAGAAGGCAGAATTTTTATCACATACCTATGGACAGGAACCAAGTTAAAAAAAAAAAAGGTTTATCATGCCCATCCAAATTGTTTCTTTCTAGACTGCAGATTGCAGGTTCAAGGCAGGTAAAAATCCACCCTTTCCTGAGCCAAATTATCTTGTTATCAGCAAAAGAAACATTGCAGGTAACCATTTGCACAATACAGAGAAAAATGGAGAACATTTGTGTCCATTTAGTTCTAAAGTTGTAACTGGGAATCCAATACTTGCCAGGAGTAGATTGAAATTTAACAACAGCTTTGTATCCCTAGTTAGTTTAAGTGTGTTATTATATTTTTATTAAATTTAGAATAGCCAGCCATTTTAATTTTATGTCTTTTTAAATTTTATTTATTTCTGTATGTGTATCAATATACTGTCTGCATGCAGGTTTGTGCACCCGTGTTGTGCAATGCCTTGGAGGTCAGAAGAGGGTGTCAGATTCCCTTGGAACTGGAGTTCTCCTGGAAATGGAGTTTCAGACGGTTCTCAGCCACCATGTGGGTGCTGGGGATCGAACCCGGTTCCTCTGTAAGAGCGGTCGGCACTCTTAAACACTAGGCCATCTCTGCAGCCCCATTTTTATTTTATATAGGAAACTTTTAGTTAATATCATGAATCTTAGTAACATTTACTAAGAGATTTTTCCTTATTTGCAAAATTTTACTAAGTAATCAATATTTATTCCCATATATGTAGATGGGAAAGATATTTAAATTTACTATTATAAAGTATAAACTTGGAGATGCCTTGCAAGCTTTGGAGCAGGTTCTAAATGACCAATACTCTCCAAAAGTTTGGAGATGTTTTACATAGGTTTGGCAAAAACTCTGTTCACTTTAAAGATGTCTTACATAGTAGTCAAAGGTCTTACATATAAAACGTATCTGGAGTAGACGTAATTATTCCTTAAAATTAACTTTTAACCTTAAAGACTAGGAATGCTATTGTAATGTAAAAGTTTTAGTTTATATGACAATTTATTTATCAGAGAGAAGATTACCAAAAAACTTTGTCTCAGATTTTGAAAGTGTAAGCCTTAGGTAGAGAGAGAAAATATATACTTAGTAAAACATTAAATTATGCATTTGTATTCCCATTAGTTACTTTTAATATAGTCATTATATAACATGAGATAAATGACAATAGCTTTTATTGAAATCAGTTTACCTCTTAGTTGTTCTCAAGTTTCAGTGAATTTACTCTTGTGCTGTTTGGATGTTTTTATTTTTATTTTGTCACAGGGCCTTTCAACAGACCTGAGTCTGAAGTGGGAGGGCCAATCCCATCTCCAGAGTCAGATTCTCAGTGACTTCAAACAGAATGTGGCCATTTACCAATAATTTATACAAGCCCAATTAAAAATTGACAATACCAAAAGTATGAAATAGTTTTATGAGTTGGATTTATTTGCAGTTGTTTGTAGTTGACTCTTTATTACACAGGAATCTAAAAATTCATGAAGGATTAAATCACCACACATCCACACCCATATGCACAGTGTTAAAGGGAACAGATTGTGAGATGGCCTGTGAGGAGGAAATTTCATTATTGTTTAATTCTCAAGGAGATACACAGATCAATTCCCCAAAACAGCTTTGAGTTGCCTTCTCCCACCCCTGGCATAGGCATCCAAGGATCCCTGGGAGTTCCCAAATTTCCCAAATTTCCATTTAATTCAGTCTAATATTTCTGGGGTTTTGCTTGTTAATCAGCAATGGTTCACAGAGGCTAGCCAGTTTCTGTTTTTCAATTGTCAGTGTTGTTTATGGACCATCACATTCTGTTGGTTAAAAAATTTCAAAGGTTTTAAAATTTTTAACCCCAGGCTATTAGGTTTAAGAATGCATTGGGGTTTATGGTTAAGCAAAGTTTTTAAGGGCGGTGAGATTAAAAGATCAGAAGAAATTTTGTTGCCTAGGACTTGTACTTAAAATCACGCATATATATTTACTTATAGATGTTTAGAGTATGTTGGTCGACAAAGAAAAATATTTATATTTTGATTAGGCATGCCAACGTGGAATTTTTAAACCAATGGATTTTGTGTATAAAAGTTAAGGAATATCTTATGTGAACAAAACAATATATAATTATATGATATCTGTATATATATTAACATCTGGAAACATACAAAAATATGACATTATAAGGAAATTTTTAAAATATATGAATGAAATTTTAAGGATAGAGAAAACTGGTACTTGATACAACCATCATGTAAAACAATGTAAGAGTTTGCAATAGTTTCTTTTAGAAATTAGTAAATAGACCATGTAAAAGATGTAATTCCTTAAGAACAAGTAAATGTGATGTAAACAAAGTTAAACTCCAAAATAATACTATTCAAAATCCAGGCAAAAAAACAGGTCAAAACAATGATGAAACTTTAAACTTTTTTTTTTTTTTTTT
>VZQC01009923.1:387423-406323 GCA_009823505.1 Rhizomys pruinosus
CCATGGAAAATATTGAGAAAGACTAAGAGATGAAAAGCATGTTTGGCAGAATGCATGAGCTCTGGCAGGGTGGGGAAATGGGCGGGAACACGGGTCTAGATTTGTCAAAAATAAATAAATTAAAAAAAAGTACATTAAAACATAAAAAAACTAAAACAACAAAAATCCTGCTGGAGGTATTCATATCCCAGATTCCAAGACACAGTACAGAACAATAAAATTAAAAAAGTATGCTACTGGCATAAAAGCAGATAACTGATAAATCAAATAGAAGTAAGACCCAAGTATAGGAACATGCTGTGACAGCCATCTGACCTGCTTATAAGTATGCCAACAATACATATTGGAGAAAAAGGCAGCAACTTCAACAAATGGTGCAGATGGAATAGCGTGGATCTAGATCCCTGTCCCTCACTCTGGAGAAAACTCAACTCCAAGTGAGTCAAAGAACTCAACATAAGATATGTTGCCCTGAATTATTTGGAATGCCAATAAAGATTATTAAATTAGTAAGGGGTCATGTGGTAGAGGCTTTCAAGGAAGGGAGACTACAGATGTACAGAGGGGTAAGGAGGAAGAATAACACAAGAAATTTTATACACATGTGGGATGGACCATCAGGATAGAGGAGGGAATATGGAAAGAGATAACTAAACATAAAAATCTCCACTCTCTCTCCCTTTCTCTCTCTCTCTCTGTCTTTCTCTCTCTCTAAAAAAATCTTTTCAGAAAAATCATGAGGAAATCACTTGTGGGTGTGTCCTAAATATACAAATATGCATAGACATATGTTAAAAGAGTGAAAATTCTCCTTTGAGACAGCATAGGCTAAGAAATAAATGCTCAAGTGCCAGGAATGCTCCAGAGATTTTGAAATTGTTAGCCAGTGAGGCTCTCTAGATAAGCCTAAACATTAAGAAATATTACTATTACTCTTGGGTAGTCTCTGCTTTTGATAGTAAGATCCTATTGCCGAAGACCCCACATATTAAGTCATAGAACATGTAGAGATCACAGTGGTATTGAGTTGGAAGCTCATCATTATTGGGCAGCTTTGATACTGCTGAAATGCACTATGGATGCTTTGGTGGAGAAAATTAATCATCAGGCTTAACCTGTGGTGGACCCTGGGAGTTACGACAGCAACTATCTTGGCAAGATAAGTGGCACCAATGTCATGGAGGTAATCCCCCCACATCCTGCTGGGAAAACACCCACTCTGTAAGATGATACATATACTTGGCACAATTAATAGGACCAAGAACCTATGGACAGAGCAGACATAGGCCCTAGGGTTAAAGTGACTCCTGTTACTCAACTAAATGATTGTATATTAAAGTGGCACCAATGTAGTGGAGGAAGCCCCCTATATACTGCTTGAAAAAGGCCCACTCTATAAGATGGTATTTTACATGGCATAATTAATGGAGCTAAAAACCTGTGGACAGACAAGTTATAGGCCCAAGAGTTAAAGGATTTTCTATTACTCTACTAAATGACTCTATATTAAAGTAATACCAAATAACATCTTTATACCCACAGATTAGTGCATCTCCCAACTCCAATCAGAGATTCTTTATGTTAGTTTCTTTTTGACACAGGCACTCACTACATAGATCCACCTGCCTTCTCCTCATCAGTGCTAGGATAATGGTGTAGATCCCCATGCCCAGCTTCAGAGTAGCTTCTTTTTCAGTAAAAGGCAATTAAAATAGAGACCTACAACCAGTCAAGTTGCAGAGAATAAATTCTATGAAATATTCAGCCCTAAATATATCTTTATTACACCCCAGTCCTCCCAAGGCTAATGGATCCTCACTGAGGAGAGGCTAGAAAAAATTTAAGAACAAGAGTCAGTGGATCAGTATTTTGAGAAACAACAGTGATTTTGAGGAACAGCAAAGCTGTTACACATATGACCAGATATTGTTTGTGACAGTTCCAGCCACAGAAAATCTCAGAAAACCTCAACCCTCTGGTTGTGGAACACAAAGTCTCACCCCTACCTGAAGAGGTGCATTTATAAATATTTACATTTTTTCCTGTTAGCTCTCAGAAGTGCACAGTTGAGTTACTCAGTGACTCCCCACCTGCCATGCTCAGACCTGCAGCAGCCCCACGGATCTTGGCAGCCCTCCCCCCCCTGGGTTCCCAGGTGTCTCCTGAGACCTCAGGAGTCAGAATCCTGAGAATCACTGAGCATGGGACCAGGAAATGCCAGGCTCAACAAATCTCCAAATGCAGCGTGGAAATTTAAACAGCTCCACATTCTAGGTGACATGGGGTCAGAGAAAATCAAGTAATTATGTCTAAGTTCAGTCTTCCAGTCCCAAAGATGTTCCCCAGGCAGCTCAAACACTTGTCCTCAAGGGAAAGAATACATTTCCATAATCTGTAATTGTGGGTGAAAAATGTCAGAAGCTGCTGGTCAGCCAGGAGAGCTGCCCACACCAGGCTCCTGCGTAAGTGTTCCAAACTTGGATTAGAAGGGGGAAATATATACTTATGGAAGTCCTAATGCTATTTTATCTTGTAGGAATAACAAAAAATGGTTGGGGTTCTTCCTAAAGAATGACCAGGTTTGTAAATCTCATGAATTTGATTTGTATTCATATAATAAGTGGGTAGTTGAGCAAGCTAGTAAATAAAAAAAATCCAGCACTTTGCATGCTTGTACATGGGAAGCTTCTATAAAACATTCGGTTTTCCAACTGCTCTCTGACGCTGGTAGGAGAGGCTGACTGAAGCTGACAGGTTCCTGTAATTTTTAAATATATACATCCATTTTTGAACTAGAACTTAGTTCTATTGTTTACACATGCTAAATCTTAAATTTTTCTTAGGAATGTAGAAATTAAAATGCTTAATTCCAAGAGGAAGGAACATCTGTGTGACTCATTGAGACCTGTTGTAGGTTGGTCTCATGCATGCCTTCCTCTCATTAAAATGAGTGCTCAGTGTTATTTGGCTTTCTTACTTCTGAGTCTTATGACTGACGAACTTTTTGAGTTGTAAGATTCAAAAATTGATACTAACTGAATCTTCAAATTTTTGTTATGAACAATAATTCTCTTTATAATCTTATCAACTTATAAAAAGATTTTGAAAGAATCAGGAAAGGCGAACTGTGGGAAATGTAACTGAGATGTCTGATTCTCCTTTCTATTATGGCACATTAGGTATTAAAGAATCAACACACTTGAGAATATTATAGAAGGATTGGAGTCATAAATGCAGGACACAGAACATGAAGCCAGAGGCTTCAACTGGGGCACCTAACAGGAAAGCTCAAAATGCCTAGTTTATTTAATGGTGTTTTAAATTCTGTTTTATAGAGGGTCTTGCTATAAAACCCATGCTGGTTTTAAATCAGGCAGTTCTCAGCACAGGATCTAGAATTATAGTTTTCTCCCCCCAATCTTGGCCCTAAAGGATATTTTCTTCTAATCAAAACCAAAGACCCTGTCAGTGTTGAGATGCAAAAATGAAATGGTCAGGTACCAAGTTCATTCTTTGCAAAAGAAATGTGAGAGAGCACAGCAAGGCTGTTTATGGGTTTCCAAGGAAGAGGAGGACACCAGATGGGAAATACCTGACACTGATGTGTACTAAAGCAATAAGAACCTGACAGTTCCAGGTCTGTAATTTCATTTGAAAGTAGATGAATTTGTAAGTAGATACAACAAAATATCTAATTAGATTCCATATGACTTAGGACTGCCAAATTCAGAGGGGGCACTTTTACAGTTCATGCCTAGAACACACTGACAGAAAGAAAAAAATATTACAAGGACAAAAGATTTATTAACCTGTCACCAAAGTCTTAAATTGAGCATTCAGTGGTGCAAGAATGGCAGGTTTTTAAAAATCCACTAAGGGTAACAATGAAGACTGTGAACTGAAATATGATTTTTCTCATACCTGAAACACACATTACTTTACATTTCTAATCCTTTACTGAAATTGTACTCTGAATGTTGTGTTTAAAAACACCTCAAGAATCAATGTCATTCTTTGCAGCTGTCTTTGCTTGTAACAAAACTAATAAATATTTGATGGCAACAGCTAAGAAGAGGATTCAAGTTGAAATTACTTGATTCTGCAAACCCTGTGTGACTGAAATCAAATACTGAAGAGTTGCATGTGAGTGGTCCCCTTGAATGATTTTTACTCTAGATTTCAGTAACACCTGCAAAGTATTTTGAAAAGCAATAAAACTACCCAATTTGATACCTGGTATCACAATGACAGTGCCTCTCCTTGAAATGATTGGGAGTATTGTTTAGTAAGGGACAATGGCAGTTTCCAGTCCAGAGTTAAATGATACATTAACCCAGGTGATTAGTCTCTCAAATGAAGCCACAGCAATGGTGACAGTGTTCAAAAGTCCCATGAAATCTCAAGCCAGATAAAATCCCAGCATAGACATAAGGAAGCAGATAAGAAACCCTACCTGAGAAGTAACTGATGGCTGCTGTGAGTGTGAGAGTCAGTCTCTTTTAGGAACGTGACTTTCAGAGAAAATATTTGAACTCTATAGGTCTCTCTCTCTCTCTCCCCCACACACACACTTTTGGAGTGTGTGTGTGTGTGAGTGTGTGTGTGTGTAACAGATTATATGAAATTTGTTCTGGGATATTAAAGGGACACAGACAGGGGAGGGGATCTAAATAAAATACAATATTGTATGAAATTCACAAAAATTCAATAAAAAGGGGAAAAAGGTATGGAAACATTTACTGGTGCAATAAGTATGAGTAGGGAGTGGACAGTGCCTCAGCAAACTTGTAATGCACTTACAGGCTCTTCTTATTTTCCAGCTGTTTCCACAATTTCTATTCACAAAATGAGTCTGAAAAACATAACTACATTTAGTGGCTTCGTCCTCCTGGGGTTCTCTGACGCGCAGGAGCTGCAGATCCTACAGGCTTTACTCTTCTTGGTGATGTACCTGTTGGGCTTGGCAGGTAACTTGATCATCATCACCATCACAATGCTGGACCCACAGCTCCAGTCTCCCATGTATTATTTCCTGAAGCATCTTTCCCTGCTCGACATCTCCTCCCTGTCAGTCACTGTCCCACAGTCTATCCACAATTCCCTGACAGGAAGTAGATTCATTTCCTATGTTCAGTGTGTGTTGCAGGTTTTCTTCTTCACATCTTTGGCTTCTGCTGAGGTGGCCATTCTCACAGTGATGTCCTATGACCGCTATGCGGCCATCTGCCTCCCACTGCACTATGAGCTCATCATGAGCCCCAGAAAGTGCAGGTGGGCTATGGCAGCTGTGTGGATAAGTGGAGCAATCCCAGGAACCCTGTACACAGCAACCACATTCTCTATCAGATTCTGCAGGACCAAAATAATCCACCAGTTCTTCTGTGATGTCCCCCAGCTGCTCAAGCTCTCCTGTTCCAATGATTACCTTGCAACAGTTGGTGCAGTTGCCTTCATGGCTGTGGTTGTAACTGCCTGCTTCACTGGCATTTGCCTATCATATGTCCGGATATTCTCCACAGTCCTAAGGATGCCCTCTGCTGAAGGTCGGTCTAAGGTCTTCTCTACCTGCCTGCCCCACCTCTGTGTGGTCTCATTTTATGTCTCTACCGGTATCTTTGCATATCTTAACCCAACTTCAGACACTCCAAATGCTTTCAACTTCCTGCTCTCTATCTTTTACACACTACTTCCCCCAACTCTCAACCCTGTTATCTACAGTCTGAGGAATGAGGCCATGAAGGCAGCTGCAAAAAAGTTACTGTTAAGTGATAGATTCCTTGTAGAAAATTAGTTTTCTCTTGTTGTCCACACCTGGCAACACTATACAAACGTTATTCTTAGTAAGTGGAATGTCAATATGTTTTAAGGTGATATGCAGTAACCACTAAACGTTTCAGTGTTGTTTATCTCTTCTTCCCTCAATACGGGAATCCAAGTGATCAAACATGTATGTTTTTTAAATTCACAGAGTTTATAGTTAGTTCTAGGAAACAAAAGGTTACAAGGAAGCACCAGCGTGGTCTAGTTATTGGCACTGTCTTTGAAAAGAAACCAGTTGTTTTGTTCCATACTAGTCACCCTTCCCCTTCCACAGAAATGACCATTGGTCTTAAAGTCATCAGTAGAAACACAAGAGAGTCTTTTTATTAGACGATCCTGAACTCAGGCTGGGACACATCTGAGTTAAACCTTCCATTGTTAGCTCACAGTTGGCCATGTAGAGAGAATATGATGCTGGATCTCCAATCATCACTACATGTGATCTCCTTCACAGTGGATAACATGGAATTACAGTGAGACTCTTTTAATATGAGCCTTGGCCATAATGTGTCTTTTTATTGCTCTTCCAAATCCAATTGCATATCACTGACCCATGATGGAAACAAGAGGAAAGCCCAGTTCCTGAGACGTTCTTACCTGGGACTCTCACACTGGGTGCCTCATTGCTCTGCCCTCAGTACCATCTCCTGCTCTGATTTTCTGTGTGACTCTTCACTGCACTCAACTGCTCTTCCTAATATTTGTCTTCAGTTGTAGCTTAGGAATAGTTCCACTCACTACAAGAATAGACAGAGAAAGTGGTTTTCTATTAGGAAGTACTACACTCAAATCCTTAGTGAATAACTTCAGGGAGATTGGAGGGTAGAGTGATCTAATTTTATAAGAGACATATCAGGTATTTGCATGATCCATGGTGTAGTTAATGAATCATTCTTTATTCTCCCAATATTTCTTGGAATAGTACCGCTGAGGAATAGTTATTAAGCATGGTTAACTTCCTACATGTGTTTGTCCGTGCAATTTTGGAGCAACTGTAATAAAGTGATTTAAACCACTTAGGGGCTTTATTCTAAATGCTGTGAAATCTCATTATTTAATGTTTCAATAAATCATCTAATTAGCACATATATCTGGAAGAATCCTAACCCTTGATTACAGCATTATTACATACAAATTATTCATTGGAGACAGGCAAATTCCAATCTCTCCTTCAGGAGGTACAGACATGTCCCACATCCTCATTTGTGGAAGATGAACTTGACATCCGAGAATTTCATTTGATTTCCTCACCGGGCAGAGTCCATTTAACTTGATAAGAATCAAATTGGGAGAATGCAGTTATATCAGCCCTCTGGCAATGGCAGGTGGTATGCATCAGCTTGAGCTCACAGTGGGATATTGTGAGGGAGCGAGGAAGGGAGGGAGGGAGGGAGGGAAGGAGGTTCTTTTAAGTTACTGAATATTTGCAGCCACGTTTTTTTTTTTTNTGCACCCATGTCAGAAGAGGGATCAAATTTCCTGGCGCTGGATTTACAGTGGATTCTTAACCACCATATGGGTGCTGGAATAAAACCCGGTCCTGCAAGAGCAGCCAGTGCTCTTAACCACCAAGCTGAATTCTTAAGAAAAAGCATCTTCAGGGCAGACAAGATGGCTCACCTATATGTGTGGCGCTTGCCACACCATCCTGTTCACTGATCTCTCAGGGTACCCAGGACAAGGGCTGCATGTTCAATAGATTTGTATTGAATTGATGAGGATATAACCGGATAAATGATATATATATACACACACCACACCACACCATATATATATAAATATATATATACATGTATATATACATATATATATACATGTAATATATACAGTATATAGTATATACATGTATATATATATATTAGTATTCTTCTAAAATGGTTATTGTGCCTTCTAAAATACTAGAGAGTAAAATTTTTTTGTGTCACCACTTAAATTTAAAGCAAATTTGTGTTTCTTTTATACAGTAGGCTGCAGAGAAAGAAATGGTGCATGAGACTAGAGACAATGATCTCCCACCTTCATAATTTGAGAAAATATAGTAACTTGATTTCTCATGACTATCCTTGTTACAGGAAAAAAGGCCAAGTATTTCTGGGTTTTTCTTTTCTTTTCTCTTTTTCTTTTCTTTTTTTTTTAGACATGGTCTCCTGTAGCCCCAGCTGTCCTGGAACTCACTGTGTAGACCAACGGCGCCTTGAACCCAAAGAATCCTCCTGCCTTCCTCCTAAGCATGGATTCAAGGCATGTGCCACCAAGCCTGGTTCTGAGTAAGTTTTTTAAAAGATTCTTGAGTTTCCTTCTTCCCCTCAGTTATAGAGCATAGTGACTCTGCTTCCAAAATTACTTTCTGATAGAGAAAACTGGTCAACTCCAACTTGGGCAAGTGGTCAGTGCTGTTTCACTCATCCTGAGCTTCTGATGGTGTGTGACGACTGCAGCTTTTTATCTCTAGGACGTTCTTCCCAAACCTACTGCCTCCATTTAACAAGAGAAAAAAGAAACAGAAACCCAGAACAAGAATGGAAATAAATGTTAACCAGCACCTTTTGCATTATTTACTGACAGATCAGAGAAGGCGAAGAGAGCAGTGTGTGTGTTGTGTTGTGTGTGTGTGTGTGTGTGTGTGGTTGTGTGTTTGAGACAGTCTAATGTATCCCATATGGTCCTCAAACTGGCTACAAAGTCATTAAGGTTTCCATTCCTCAGCCTCTGCCTAAGTGCTGGGATTAAAGGCATAAATACATATTTTTAATAATTTTTTTTTTGAGACAAGTTTTTTTTGTTTGTTGTTTCTCATTGTGTGACGGGCTGGCCTCTTAACTCACAGAGATCCACTGCTCTCCCGGCATGCTGTGAGAATTAAGAGGTGTGTGCAACCATACCCAGTCGGAGAACTTGTATTCTTTAAAAATATTTTATTTATCATTTTTTTATTTAATTTGTGCATGTACGTACGTGCACCCTTGGTATGCAAATCCATTGGGAGGCAGAAGATGGCATTAATCCCCTGGAATCTGAGTCAGAGGTTTGTTAACTACTTGCCATGTGGGTGCTAGAAGGGAACCCAGGTCCTCTGGGACAAGTGTTCTTAACCTGAACCGTCTCTCCAGCCCAAACGTTCTTTATGGAATATTTTAATGGAAAAAAAAAAAAAACTATGAAGAATGACTATCAATCCAGATAAAATCTACTGTTATCAATAGAGTAAATGAACAGATCTACAATGTCCCAGTATGGTATAAGTTAGTGAGCTTTTAAATCTCAATTTCAGCCTTAGTTAATAAGTAGTTTTTTTTGCTACGTCAGTTCTTTTGTACTTTTTCCATTAACATGACGTTGAAAAGAACATTATTTATGGTTTTGGTAATTAGTGGCTTACTGCTATTTATATTCATTAACAGCTAAGCACTCAGGGACATATGCCTCAGGGAACTGCCATGCTAACCGAGGGAGTGAAAAAGATGTGTAACAAATGAAACTTTCCACTTCTATTTCCCTTGTAGGAAGTCTATTAACATTTACAACCACCATGATGTTTAGAAACTAACACTTATTAAAATCTACTTCAGGAAGAAACACAGGCAGTTTTCATGCCAATTCCTTGAGACTCTGGGGACTGGTTGGCAGTAAGCATGAATAGATTGTGCTCTCAGCTGTTGGAGTTACCTGAACTTGAGTTTAGGAGTACCACAATTTCTACTTCATGAGGCAGCTAAGGTAGCCAGTTCTTTCCAAACATTTCAAGACTTCCTGGGAGTTTGAGCAAAACACATTGATCCTCCCAAGGTATTTTAGAGGTGAGAGGTATTGACAATACAGTGAAGCAGTGAGGCTTTAGCCATAAAGTAAGGTCATTATGTCTCTTGAAGCAGAGAAATTAAAATGTGCTGCCTTCACTTTTCGGACATAAAGTAGCTGTCAAATAGATGCAAAAATGAATTACCATTAGTTTAAAGATGGAAGAAACTTGGGAAAGGCATTCAAATTTAGTGTGTTTACCTCATCCTCTTGGGAAATGGGAAAATATAAGTCCCACAGGTCACTATAAAAGGATTTTATTAAGTGACTTTAAAAATGCAAAGAGTCAGGGCGGGAGAGAGGCCTAGCGTTAAGAGCGCCGACTGCTCTACAAGGACCCAGGTTCGATCCCCAGCACCCACATGGCGGCTGAGAACTGTCTGCACTCCAATTCCAGGAGAACTCCAGTTCCAGGGGAATCCGACACCGTCTTCGATCTCCGCGGCATTGCACACACGGTGGCACACATACTCATGCAGACAGTATTCATACACATACAGAAATAAATAAAATAAATAAAAAAAATTAAAAAAAATGCAAGAGTCTGTGTCCTAGAGAGATGGCTCAGTGGTTAGGATGCATTGCTGTTTCTTTCCAGAGACCTGGCTCAATTCCTTTACCTACCTTAGCATGCTCACTGCTTCTGTAACTCCAGGTTCAAGGTGGATCTACCACCTTCTTTGGCCTCCTCAGGCACCTGTACACATAGTATGCACAACGCACACAGACACAACAGAATACACACACACACACCACACACACACATATTTTTTTTAAATCTTAGAGAAAAAAAATGACAAAAAAGAAAAAAAAAGGAAAAAAATCTTAAAAAATGCAAAGCATCTGTCAAATATTCTTCCTGATATTAGGTAATAGATCCAAAAGAAATAGACAGTTTTTTTTTCATTTTTCCTGCTTGTTTTTTTCCTCACAGCCACGTGAGTACAATTCCAACAGATGAAGATCATTCATTTGGTTCAATCGTGAACAAAACATTCATTCTTAGGGGGCTTTCTTTCTTGGGGGGGAGTCTTTTATGAGGCAGAGATTCCCTGTAGTACTAAGTAGTCTGGAACTCTCTATGTAAAACAGGCTGGGCTGGAACTCCCTGAGATCCAAGGCCTCTGCCTCCAAGTGCCTGGTATAAAGGCGTGGGCCCCACACCCTGCTCATTCTTAGCTTTAAGAAAATGGAAACATTGGGCATGTGGCCATGCCTTTCATCCTAGCGCGGGAGTCTTTGAGTTCAAGTCCAGGCTGGTCTGCATATCGAGTTCCAGGCAGCTGGGGCTACAGGGAGACCCGTCTCAAAAAGACCACACACACACACACAACACACACACAAAAAAAAACAAATGACTAAGTAGAAACCTTTGTTTTCATTATTTGCTTTGGTATATAAAAATTGTGGGTTTCTAAAGATACCAAGTTCTAAATATTTAACTTCATACAAGACATTTAAATGAACATTTTCATGCAGTGTAGAAGTCCACATTGGGCACTTTAGTACATAATCTTTTCTCCATTTGTTTACCAGAATATAAACCAACCCCCACTCTTGGACATGTTTGTGTGTGTGTGCGTGGGCTTAAGAGTTTTTCCAATATTTGTTACTTAGCAGATTTTTGTCCCCTAACCAAAAATTCATCAGTTGCTTCCATGAATTTGAACTTATTAAGATTAAACTAACATGAGCAGCATTTATGGATACACATTCTCACTATAAAAGAAATGTCTCAGTAGATGCCCCTTGAAAAATCATCTTCTAGCTGTGTGTTGCTGTGTCAACTACTTAGAAGACGGAGGCAAGGAGGGTCCCTTGACAGAGGTTGAGCCCAGTTTGGGGAGCACAGTAAATCCAAAAAGTGCAACAGAAAATCGCATAAAAATAATTTTTCTCCAGAAAAAAAAATCTTTCCTTAGCCCTAATGAGAACTCATCAGTTACAAAAGTAACAATGCTGAAGCTTTATTTGAAATGGATTGGAAGAAAGTTAAATTTTTCTTTTTTTTTTTTAATTTTATTTATTTCGGTATGTGTATGAAGTATTTCTGCATGCAAGTTGTGCACCCATGTCGTGCAATGCCGCGGAGGTAAGAAGAGGGTCTCGGATTCCCCTGGAGCTGGAGTTCTCCTGAATTGGAGTTTCAGACAGTTCTCGGCCGCCAGTGGGTGCTGGGGATCGAACCCCAAGAGCGGTCGGCGCGTAACCCTAGCATTCCTCCACCCCAAGAAAGTTAATTTTTCTACTGCAAATTTGTATAAAGTTGGGTTTTTTCCCTTACGGTGTAAATTTTGGCCATATATCAGGTGCAAACCAAGGAAAACTTTTGATTTAATCTATCTCCATGTTGTCTCTGGTGCAGATGTGACATGCATATTTTTTTCCTGGACAGGGAACAACCTATTTGCTAGATAATTTTTTTCTAAGCTAACAGAATAGAGCTAACATCTAGGCAGATACAGTGTGTAGATGATAGTCTACAAGTGGGAGTCATTTCATGAATGGGAAGGGACAGCTTCTGGCTGCAGTGACGGTGGTTACTTGGATAAACAAAGACTAATAGAAGCAGTGATTAACTTGAAGACTGCCTAGAACAGTTGCTTCTAGCAAAACTGGTTGAATGAGATCAGCTGAGGCCACACTGTAAAGAGGAACTTAAAGAAAGGGGACAGATTGCACTGCTGTGGGTGTTGTGTTGTCTAAGAGTGCCGCATAGCTCTGCCACGTGTGTTTTGTTTGTTTGTTTGTTTTTTGCTTGTTTTCCAGTGGGGCCAAGGATCCAACCCAAAGGATTGCACACACCAGGCTTCTGCTTCTACCATTCAGCTGCACCTGCAATATACATACACTCACATCTAAAATAATCCTCCTACAGAAATATATACTCTTGGGCCGGAGAGAAGCCTAGCGGTAAGAGCACCGCGCGCTTGCAGAGGACCCGGGTTTCGATCCCCAGCACCCAATGGCGGCTGAAGCCGTGTAAACTCCAATTCCAGGAGAATCCAGTTCCAGGGAATCCGAGACCCTCTTGTGACCTCCGGGGCATTGCACACATGGGGCACAGACCTGCATCAGACACAATTCATACACATACAAAATAAATAAATAATAATAAAAAAAAAATTAAAAAAAAGAAATACTACTCTTGGCCAGGGGTGGTGGCCACATGCTTTAATTTAGAAGAGGCAGGCAGATAGAGCTCTGTGAGTTAAAGGCAGCTGGTCTACATAGGCGAGTTCCAGGCCAGCTGGGGCTACCGGGGGATGCTCTCTTAAAAAAAAAATACTACCGTTATCTTTATGATGACGAACTCAAATTGAATAGATTGTGTCATCGTGTGCTCAGTTGTTTAGAATGTGTATAAGTGGTTTGGCTGCTTTTAGTAAAGTGTCCACATGTGACAATGCCTGGAGAGGTCAGAAAAGGGTGTTGGATTCCCCTAGAACTGAAGTTAAGACAGCTGTTAGTTACCAGATGAGTGCGGGAATTGAACCTAGGGGCTCTGAATAAGCACTGTGTGGTTTGATTGGGGGGGATGGTGTCTTTTTGAGACATGCTCTCGTAGCCCAGGTTGGCCTTGAACTCACAGAGATCCATCTGCCTCTTCCCTCGGAGTGCTGGAACTAAAGGTATGTTGCCACAATACCAGGTTTCCATGATGGAGTTTTAAAGAGAAATTTGCAAATTAAGAAATAAATTTTCCCAAATAAAATCCTTTTCAGTATGATAGTATCCATTTATATATTTGGACAGGGTCTCTTGTGGCCTCCAATTTGTTATTGGTCAAGAAGGACCTTGAACTTCAGACCTTCCAGAGTACTGGGATTACTATGGCTGGCTTCATATGATGCTGGAATAGAAACCAAGGCCTTTGTTCATGCTGGTCAAGAAGTCTACCCACTGAGGCACACTAGCCTTATATCTTAGTTTAATAAATATTTCATGAAAAGTTTGAAAACATAGGGTAAATTTGAAAACATCCTAAACAACAAACTATGCAATATCTATATAATAACTGGACTAAATTAGTCATTATATATATGTATTCCTTAACTGCTTAGTTACTATACCACTCAGCAGCACAGTAACACTGAGTAATAAAGAATTCACCACTTCTCAGAAGTGCTGCAGTATTCTGTGATCTGGTCATCAGAGTTACAGGTGTTCAAATGCCCGAGGTGAAGGATAATAGGCACCTCCTAAATTCTTGCACCGCCTTGACTGCCCCAGAAAATAGCAGGTAAGGGTGGAGATGCAGAGTACAGACACAAGACTTGAATTTTGGATTTCCTTCTCACCCCTTCATCCACTGAAATCTGCCTGTTTTCATTTGAAAAGTTGCTATCTGTCTTTTAGGAGTTGGTCACCCTGTATTGGATCAAACACATCATACTGAAGCTCAATATTCTAGATAAAATAAAATCTTTTTTTTTGTTGTTGTGGTTGTGTTGTAGGTTTGGCCAATGTATTCTGGTGGCCTGAACTTGGAGCAATCCTCCTGCTTCAGCCTTGACTGCTAGGATGACAGACATGCCAAAGCATTGAAAACTTGGGACTGGTTGAGAAAATGAACTGACTACATTGAACATCTTTTGGAAGTAAATTTAGCTTTATTAAAAGCACAAAGACACTGGGTTGTGGTGGCCTATGCCTTTAATCCCAGCATTTAGAGGCAGAGGCAGGCAGATCCTCTGAGTTCAAGACACCCTGTCCTACATACTGAGTTCCAGGCCAGCGGGGGCTACCGAGAAACCCTGTCAATAAATAAATAATAATAGCAGAAAAATGTGCTCTGAGAGAGTAGTCAAACCCATGAACAAGCGTCAGCTTCTCAAAGAGAGAGTCGCAATTAGGTTTCTTTACAATGGGTGTATATGGGATTTGGTGGCTCACAAGATGCATCTCTAAAGGTTGCTAAGTAACCGTCCTCCGTGTTACAACAATTACCAGGAGAGTGTCATTTGTAATAGATTAACAATTCCAGGAGTTTTTCTCAGTAAACAACTTGTAAGATTGCTCCGAGCAGTCCTATTTAGGTTAGATAGAGACTGCAGGGTACATGAGTTTTTACATCATTTTAGCCCTAATGAAGCACAGCCCATTCATTGTCCTTAACACCCTGACTGAGGAATGCACCATCTGTCGGCCCCATGACCACAGCTTCTTCATGCCTTTGATAAGATACCTTTAGAAAACACATGTGGTCTCAGTGAGGCCATTGGTCCCTGTCAGTTTGAAGTCTGAAGTGTCCTGACTTTCAAGGTTGTAAAAGTAGATGGGATTTCAGGAGCAGGGCCTCCTCCCTCTCCCAGTCTTTCCTTCTGAATGCCCCTGGTAATTCCCTATCTATCCTTCCTCAGTTTCCCTCGCTGAGACATGGATTTTTTTAATTGTAAGGGTTATAGCAGATTGAAAATCAGTTTTCTATAAAGTTCTTGATAGCTGAACAAGGGTGGATGCCATGCCCTCCCAGGAATCAAACATTTGAACTTGTCTCACCTGAAGGACACGAGGAGAGATTTGAAGCTGGGAGGTCACAGGATCATTATCCAAGGGATTTTCAATAATGTCACAGTTCCCTTGTGTTTCTCTCAGTATATCAAGGATTAGCTATCTGATTTTGTGTGACAGCTGTGTTTGTCGTATCCTTTGAACAAATGGCAAGCTGAAACTTTGGCACTTTCCTTTGGGGCATCTGTGTCCACTGCAGTGGGAACAATAGATCTTGGGTGTTAAATTTGTTGGGGTTGCATTACTGCTGGTTTCCTGCATCAGAGTGAGTTTGTTGTCTGACCATCATGAAGAATGATCATTGAGAACAGCCCAAAAACCCACAGCCAGCCAGCCACAAGCCACAAGCAAGCAAGCAAGCAAGAGAGATTACCAAGAAGTGAAGAAACACTTCCTTTAGCTGCGGACCTCAAACATGACTTGCCCCCACACTAACATTTTAAGAAGTTATTGATTGCCTGATATCTTCCGAATTCTTTCTACATGTCGAATCCGGTGGCTATGCTAACAGGAAGCCAGGGCACTCCCTTTAACCATGCCGCTGGCCCAGCATCGAACTCCTCTTTCGGAGGAAAGCAATAGAAAGCATGAATCTTGCCTTCAAGTGCTTACTTTGCACAGAGAGGTAACAAAAAAGGATTTTAAACTGAATCATATTTTTCTGTTAACAACCAGAATTTAAGAAATTGAAGGACATGTGTGGAAAAGTATTAGACAATTTCAAAAAGGAAGTTGGACCTTGAAGAGGTTTTTAAAAAAATGAGCAAAAATGAGTCAATTATTCTCCAATCTGGCCTGAAGATCTTCTTTTTTTTTTTTTTTTGGTACTTCCAGGCCAGCCATACATAGCAAGGTCCTGTCTCAAACAACAACAAACGAAGCTGGGTCTGTGACACAAGTCTGAAATTTTAGTATATGAAGAAGTAAATATCCCAACTCTCCCCCCTCACATTTCTTTTCTTCAGCTTCCTGCCAATGTCTCCTAAAGACTAAATCACCTAGAAGTTGGGGGGCAGGAATCTTATTGATACAGTTCTCCTTCCTAGGGTAAAAAGCAAAATGACTGAATGAGAAAGATCGATGTAGCCCCACTGGCCGGGAACTCAGAACTCACTATGTAGACCAGTCTGGCCTGGAACTCACAGAGATCTGCTTGCTTTTGCCTCCTGAGTGCTGGGATTAAAGGCATTTGCTGTCATGCCAGGTGAAGATCTTAAATTTTAAAGCCTTCTTGGCTCCCAGTCTCAGAGATTTTGGTGTGTGGCCAGACTACTTCTACAAAAATTCCCAGTGGTTTGCTGTGAGGCCAGGGCTAGAGCTGTAGAGTAAGGTCACGCGGAGAAAAGGGGAAGAGATTTAGGAACACGTGGTGAGCCAGTCTGGTAGCACACGTGTAATCCCTGCACTCTGGAAGCAGAGGCAGGCTGACCTGTACAAGTTCAAGACTGACCAGGTCTACAGGATGTGTTCCAGGTCAGCCAGGGCTACATAGTGAGATCCTGTCTAAAATAAAACAAAACAAAATAAAAAAAATCATTTATTGTCTATATGATATTAGTCATTAAACTAAGTTGTGGTCAGACAAAAATGACTGAGAAATGATATTTGAAGTTTTCCATCACTAAAGACTCATGCATAAACAAGTTACTATGACTCAAGGTGATACCAGCATTTATGTGTGTATCCTGTGCTTCACAGCACATTGTAGGAAGATTTTCTTTCTCTCTCTCTCTTTCCTTCCTTCCTTCCTTTCTCTCTCTTTCCTTCCTTCCTTTCTCTCTTTCCTTCCCCTTCCTTCCTCTTTCTTTCTTTCTTTCTTTCTTTCTTTCTTTCTTTCTTTCTTTCTTTCTTTCTTTTTTCTTTCTTTCGTTCTTTCTCTCTTTCTCTCTCTTTCCTTCCTTCTTCTTTCTTTCTCTCTCACTTTCCTTCCTTTCTCTCTTTCTCTTTCTCTCTCTTTCTCTTCCTCCCTCTTTCACTCCCTCTCTTTCTTTCTTTCTTTCTTTCTTTCTTTCTTTCTTTCTTTCTTTCTTTCTTTCTTTCTTTCTTTTCTTTCTCTCTCTCTTTCCTTCCTTCCTTCCTTCCTTCCTTTCTTTCTTTCTTTCTTTCTTTCTTTCTTTCTTTCTTTCTTTCTTTCTTTCTTTCATTTTGGTGTTTTTGAGACAAGATCTCCCTGTAGTACCAGCTGGCTTTGAACTCACTTTGTAGACCAGGCTGGCCTTGAACTCACAGAGATCCACCTGCCTCTGCCTCCCGAGTGCTGGGATTAAAGGTGTGCACCACCATGCCCAGCAAGACTTTGAGGTTTTTATTAAGGGTTGTGGGACTTTTAAAGTGGTAATGGTTTATGTTGTGATATTAATATTAACATCATATCCTGGGGATGAGAAATAGCTTGTGGTGTAATAGTCATGTGTTTGTGTATTATGTTGACAAAGGGTCAATTGTAATATATAGCTTTAGTTGTCAACTACGTGACACACCTGGGTAAACGGAGCCTCAACTGGGGAATTTTCTCCATTGTACTGGCCTGTGGGCATGTCTGTGGGTGCATTTTATTGATTATTGAGTAATGTCAGAGGATCCAGCCCAATGTGGACTGTGCTACCCCTGTGCAGGTGGTTTATTTATTTATTTATTATTTATTTATTTATTTTTTATTTTTGGTATTTTTTGAGGCAGGGTCTCCCTAAAGCCCCAGCTGGCCTGGAATAAGAAACCAGGCAGAGCATGGCCAGAGGAACAAGGCAGTAAGCAGTGTTCCTTCATGGCCTGTGCTTTAGCTCCTCCCTTTGGGTTCCTGCCCAGAGTTCCTAGCTTGGGCTCCTTCAGTGATGAACTGTGACCCATGAGATGTAAGCCAAAGATGGCATTTGTCATTTTGTGTCGTCACAACAAATGAAGGCAAACTAGAACAATTCAAATTGCTACTTTAATATTAGGCATCATGGAAAGCTATAAACAGTGTATGGTTTTTATCTTGATTATTGAAACTGAGAGAATATATAAACTTAGTTTTGGCTATCCAGTGTGACTGTTCAGGATGGTTACAATGTCTACTAAGAGACCTTCATTGTATCTAGCAACAGTACCCCCACAAGGTGATCCAGTCTGTTCTTGCATAAGAAATTATCAAAAATGTATCATGAAAAAAAATTAAGCATTTTCAGGAAACCTAGGAGGTAATGGGTACCTCTGATCTGAGAAAGACAAAACTTGATTTTGATTCAGGTTTCAGCTAGAGATGTAATTGTCCCTTGGATCTCCTTTATAAGAACATTCTTCATACTAGATTGGGATTTTCATGGTTTCCAACAAATGTCCTAAATAAACAAGTTAAAATATGAAACATAAAGAATCATTCATTAGAACACACTAAAAGCAATCTATCAGATCTTTATTAAACATCTTTTGGGAATATATTTATCTTAAATGCATGTTGATCAGCATAAAAATATCTAATTGAGATCTACATTTAATTTTTTATATGTAATATACCATTTATTTTTCATGCCAGAAAAATATTTAAATTGCAGTTGAAAAATCTAGAAGTGAGAAATTAAGTCAGGTTTCCATTCTTTTGTAGCCAAGTATATCATGGACAACATACCTCTGGCAGGTTATAAATATATTAAGGATGTAATGTGTTTAAAGAGATCAGCAGGGTTGGTGATGCATCTCAGTTGGTAGAGTGGTTCTTAATATGTTCAGGGCACTGGGTTTCATCCCTTGAACCTCACAAGCTGGGTGAAGTCATGTACACTTTTGATT
>VZQC01009923.1:407520-461602 GCA_009823505.1 Rhizomys pruinosus
ACCTGTCAGCCAACCTTCACAGGAATGGCCAATTACTCAGCACATTTTGAAACCAACCATCAAAATTTAAAAACACAGATGAAAATGTACATGTTAATTCATCAAACCAATTGGAATTATGAAAAGAAACTCAGCTTTTACACTGATGTGCAAGAGTAAAAAGTGAAAATATAAAGTACAATAAATATTTGAAAGGTCAAATTTGTTACAGTATGAATTATATTATACAAAATAGGTTGAAGGGAATTATTGTGGCTAAACAATTGACATGTAAATACTACTGGCATAGATTTATGACATTCCAAGAAAATCATTTACATAGATGATAGTCATTTGAAACTAACTTACTATAGTGACCAATATATCTTATTTAATGTATGAAATTGTAGGAAATACTTTCAGAATTCATTATCAGTCATGTAATATTGCACACACTCAAACTTTCAAAGCCCTGGTACCATTGTAGCTGTGTCCAAGTGTGTGACTTCGTGCATACACACAATGTGTGTTAGGAGGTACTGGACCTATGACATTAGGTTATAATATTTTACCTTGCATTAAATTGAAAGAACAAAAATAATTTTAATGACTTACAGAAGAAATCAGAATTTCTGCAATGACAGTTACCTTTTAATGTACAGCATATCTATAGAAATATGTTCTGGCTTTTAAAACATTAATGTTATTATTACAAAATGAAGACATGTAAATTACCAAAAGCATTCTTCCTGTATAAAGTTGGTGACCACTAACAATAGAAGAAAAAGAATCTTTTCACATCAAATTCTCCACCCAGCAGTAACTTCCTTATAGCCCCCTTCATGGCCTCATTCCTCAGACTGTAGATAAGAGGGTTGAGTGCAGGGGGAAGCACTGTGTAATGAAATCAGACATCACCACTACTCCAAGGTAATCACTGGAGCAGGAGAGCTTGAGCAGCTGGGGGACATCGCAGAAGAACTGGGGGGTTATTTTGGCCCTGCAGAATCTGATAGAGAATGTGGTTGCTGTGTACAAGGTTCCTGGGATGCATCCACTAATCCATACAGCTGTCACAGCCCCCCAGCACTTTCTGGGACCCATGATGACCTCATAGTGCAGTGGGAGGCAGATGGCCACATAGCGGTCAAAGGACATCACTGTGAGAATGGGCACCTCAGCCCAGGCCATATAGGTAAAGAAGAAAACCTGCAGCACACACTGGGCATAAGAAATGTATCCACTGCCAGTCAGTGAATTATGAATAGACTGAGGGACAATGACAGACAGGAAGGAGAGGTCGAGAAGGGAAAGGTGCTTCAGGAAGAAATACATGGGAGATTGGAGGTGTGGGTCTAGCATGGTGATCGTGAAGATGATCAAGTTACCTGCCAAGCCCAACAGGTACATCACCAAGAAGAGCAAAGCATGTAGCAGCTGTAGCTGTGGGTTGTTGGAGAACCCCAGGAGGAGGAAGCTACTCACTGTGGTTATATTTGTCATCATCACTTTGAGATTCAAATTGTGGGAGCTGCTGTGAAATAAATGAAATTGAGAAGAAAAATGTTCTAGGGATTTGTGTCTTTTATCAACACTGTCCATTTTCCCACTAAACGATTCAATGTTGTTTAGCTCTTCTTCCCTCAATACGGGAATCCAAGTGATCAAACATGTATGTTTTTTAAATTCACAGAGTTTATAGTTAGTTCTAGAAAACAAAAGGTTACAAGGAACCACCAGCGTGGTCTAGTTATTGGCACTGTCTTTGAAAAGAAACCAGTTGTTTTGTTCCATACTAGTCACCCTTCCCCTTCCACAGAAATGACCATTGGTCTTAAAGTCATCAGTAGAAATACAGGAGGGTCTTTTTATTAGAGGATCCTGAACTCAGGCTGGGACACATCTGAGTTAAACCTTCCACATTGTTAGCACACAGTTGGCCATGTAGAGAGAATATGATGCTGGATCTCCAATCATCACTACGTGTGATCTCCTTCACAGTGGATAACATGGAATTACAGTGAGACTCTTTTAATATGAGCCTGGTCCAGAATGTGTCTTTTTATTGCTCTTCCAAATCCAATTGCATATCACTGACCCATGATGGAAACAAGAGGAAAGCCCAGTTCCTGAGACATTCTTACCTGGGACTCTCACACTGGGTGCCTCATTGCTCTGCCCTCAGTATCATCTGCTGCTCTGATTTTCTGTGTGACTCTTCACTGCACTCAACTGCTCTTCCTAATATTTGTTTTCAGTTGTAGCTTAGGAATAGTTCCACTCACTACAAGAATAGACAGAGAAAGTGGTTTTTCTATTAGGAAGTACTACATTCAAATCCTTAGTGAATAACTTCAGGGAGACTGGAGGTGTACAGTGATCTAATTTTATAAGAGACATATCAGGTATTTGCATGATCCATGGTGTAGTTAATGAATCATTCTTTATTCTCCCAATATTTCTTGGAATAGTACTGCTGAGGAATAGTTATTAAGCATGGTTAACTCCCTACATGTGTTTGTCTGTGCAATTTTGGAGCAACTGTAATAAAGTGATTTAAACCACTTAGGGGCTTTATTCTAAATGCTGTGAAATATCATTATTTAATGTTTCAATAAATCATCTAATTAGCACATATATCTGGAAGAATCCTAACCCTTGATTACAGCATTATTACACACAAATTATTCATTGGAGACAGGCAATTTCCAATCTCTCCTTCAGGAGGTACAGACATGTCCCACATCCTCATTTGGGGAAGATGAACTTGACATCCGAGAATTTCATTTGATTTCCTCACCGGGCAGAGTCCATTTAACTTGATAAGAATCAAATTGGGAGAAGGCAGTTATATCAGCCCTCTGGCAATGGCAGGTGGTATGCATCAGCTTGAGCTCACAGTGGGATGTTGTGAGGGAGCGAGGAAGGGAGGGAGGGAGGGAGGCAGGGAGGGAAGGAGGTTCTTTTAAGTTACTGAATATTTGCAGCCACGTTTTTTTTTTTTTTTTCATGCTGTGTGTTGAACTTACACGTTCAGTGCTTCTAAAATTACTCATAGTTTTTACTTCAGAATCTCAGCCCACATAATGGGAAAAGGTCCAATTGGAGATTAACACACTGATCCTAAAATTTTCTGCCTATAATTACACTATAAGTTCTCAAACAGAAGCAGTCTATTGCAAGGACCTTCTTTGCTGCCAGTTATCATAGGCTGTTTAAGGTTAGAAAACTGAATAGCAACACTGAATACTGTAGAAATGCACTTTGCTCAGTAATATTTGAATTGTTGCAATATTAGATTATCCATTTGGTTGTTACAGAAAATCCTTAACTATAAATGATGGTTGTTGCCATAATAGTATATTGCCTGTATTTCTACCTCTAGTAATGAGCTTTATGTGCTAGATTTCAATATCCTTGAGCCTGAGCAAGTGCACAAGCCTTTGTAAAAAGAAACATGGTTTACTTGCACAAAACTAATCAGAGTTGAGAGATTGTTAATTCCCCTTTGAAGTGGTTTTTGTGGATGTGAAACAAATGCTGAGACTTTGAATTGTTCCCTTACTATAGTATTGAAATTAAGTCTACCTAATTTATCAAATCATTTTCATGCCCTGATTTTATATACTTGTATCTATCAATAAATATTGTGATACTTGAAAAAATTCTGCCTTTCTCCTTAGTTTCTCCCCCATTTTATTGACACAGTAAACATTGTTACTGTCCATACTTAATGATTTTTAATTTTTTAATATTTTATTTGCAAAATCTGCATATATAGTTATAAAGAGAGAAAAAGTAAACTGATTAATATTTCATGATCTTTTTTTGCATCGCAAAGATTTCATTTTACTTATTTATATAAAATGCAGTATTTTGAAACATAATCATCCTTTAATAATTATGTTATGCAACATATGAAAATATTATTGGGAAATTCAGAATATATAAACTTTATATCACCAAAAAAGAACTATTCAAAAACCCAATGATCTTTCTCTTGTTCTAGTGCCATTATAGAGTTTGTGAAGAGTCATGCAATAGCTTCTGCTTAAAGATGCAATTATTTAAACTCACCTCTAAAAACAGATAAAATCCAGTTCAAAGAAGATAATACTTCAAATCTTGAGAGTGCAAACTATAATTTACACATACATTTATTTCACAAACATTGAAGAATTTTCTTCCAACAAATGTTCTTCAAAATCCTTTATTAACATTTTAATTGGTGTGACATGTAAAATCATCCTATATTATAAGGATGTAAGTGGCATAAAATTAATTGTATTAAACATTAACTTTATGCCAAATTGTTCTACATAATCTAAAGATGTCAACACATTTTCTGTTTATTATAGATTGAAGAGATAAGTGTCATTATCTTATGTTAAAATGGGAAAATTCTAAACAGCAGATAATAAGTATGATAAATTATTTTATCCAAGGAATTTTACAGAGATCACTATATTCTATCACTACACATATGAGAAACATTAAAGTGTCATGGTACCAATAATTGAAGTTAAGGTCTGAGAGCAGTGTACATTACATAAGCAAATCATTTAATGGGAACTTATGTTTTAAATGTTTGTCCTCATACAAATTTATGCTTAATTTTATGCCTTGTGTTCATTTTTATATGACACAATCCTCTCTGGAGTCCATCTGAGAACAATTCTCCATCTACACAGGCAGCTTCCTCTCTTTGGAAGGAAGCATGCAATTTTCCATTTTAAGGAAGCATTAAGCTTCAGCATACTGAAAAGAATTGAGATGGCAGTTACTTTGGATTAATGGGATTCCCTATTTAATTAACACCTTATAATGAATGAAATGGAAATAGGAACATTGAGAGAAGCCACATTTGCCTGAACACTGATTGTCAGTGCTTTATCTGTGCATCAGCAAGCATTTGAAGAGTTGTTTTACGGAGGCTTTCCATATATGAACATATAAATCCTTCATCTTTCCCAATAATAGGTTTCCTTGACAGCTCCCTTTTATAAAATGCTTCTGTAAATTAAATGCACTGACTTTATGTATCCACTTAACTGCAGCCTCCTTCCAGCTAAATTTAGATTTGCAAATTGGCTTTTCAAATTAAATTTTAAGAATGCACAGTGCTGTCTGAATTTTCATAAAATCACCTTTCCTCATCCAAGAGTGGAAAACTCACCCCAGGATGCCTTGGTATGTGGCCATGGTATCCATGCTGCTGGAAATCTTAAAAATGCAGTCCATGGCCTCTGGAATGCCAGAGAGTGTTACCAAAGGCCACTAAACCAATAAAGCAAATACGGGTCTCCCTGAGTCAAGCAAGACTCCACCGTCAGCACCGGCTACACCTCACTTGCCTGGAAATACTGTGCAGCAGAGGCAGCCATGTGCCTGTATATCCCAAATCTAATTGGCTATTGGCTCTCTCCTTGGAGGAATAACCCATGGCTGTTGCCACAAGCTTACATCCTCTATAGGTTAAGAGATGTTATAAGCCACAGTATGACCCTGCCATATTTAACGGGGGAGGGAGGGATGTAATTCATGGATTAACATATCATCCAAACATATGTGCCTATGGTAAAGTAACCTACCATAACTATTAGTGCTGCTTAAATACCTATATATCTAATTGCTTGTGCTTCATTAGTAGGATCGAAAGGTTATTCCTGGACAAACTGTCAGCCCATGAAAGGAAACAGTCAGAATTGACCAGAGTCCAAGTCAACAGCTCCAGAGAAAGTGGACTGTTTAACTTCTCATCCACCTGTGCCCCTTTTCTAAGCCTAGGGAACAATCTGTGGAAGAGGGGGCGTGGTAGAATGTAAGGGCTGTGACTGGGGTGAATGGTGAAACGACAGCAATGTAGGCCTGACACCTTTTGATCAACTTGTTGAACAAACAACCCCTCACCCCCCACTGGATGGTGGGGCTGTAGGAGTTTGGACACAACAGCCTGCACGATTGGTTTTGCACGAAGGATGCTTGTACTCAATGGATTATACTTTAGCTAAAAATGAAAAAAAAAAAAACCTGAGAGAAATGATGCAGGGACAGTTATGGCAGAATGCATGATCTGGGATGGGTTGGGGTGGGGGGGGGAAAAAGGGAAATAACCTACTGAATTGGAAAATAATGTATGACAAGGCAACAAGCATGGCAATGAAAAATTAAATTAAAGGGGTGGAGAGATGGCCTATAATAGCGGTTGAAGAGCACCGACCCTTTACAGAGGACCCGGGTTCGATCCCCAGCACCCACATGGCGGCCGAGAGCCATCTGAAACTCCAATTCCAGGAGAACTCCAGTTCCAGGGGAATCCGAGACCCTCTTCTGACCTCCGCGGCATTGCACGACACGGGTGCACAAACCTGCATGCAGACAGTACATTGATACACATACCGAAATAAATAAAATTTAAAAAATTAAAAAAAAAATTAAATTAAAAAAAAAGAAAAAAAATGCAGTCCATGCTCAAAGACTGAAATTATAGTATTTTCCTTGGGGACAGTGTGGCTTCAGTTTTTTGGTAGAGGGAAAGCATGGTGTATTGATCAGTTAAATGAAAGTCTGAAACTAGTGATGTAATCATCTCATTTTCTTTTGCTCTTTGTTACCTGAGACTAGAGCTGTTAAATTTTCCACTTACTGGCTATAAGAATTGGTAAGCTTGGGATTTAGGTGTCTCTAGCTTAGTTCTTAGAACTTAGCAAATCGGTCAAACACATGGAGACTTGGAGCCCCGAGCCCACACTCAGTGATTTTGATAGTGTTATCATCTACAGTTCTCAATGGGGTTTGTGTTCTGTAATGAAAACATTAAAATGAGGGAAAATTGGAGCATGGAGAGATGGTTCAGCACTTGTGTGCACTGACTGCTGTTGTAGAGGACTTAAGTTTGGTTCCCATCACCCACATAACAGCTAGCAACAGGTTCTAACTCCATTTCCAGGGGATCATGCCTCTTTTTTCTGGCATCTGAGTATACTGCACACACATGGAGCACTAACATACATAAAGGTAAAACATTTATATGGACAAAATAAAAGTAAATTAATTAAACAATTCCTTAAGGAAAACATGACACCTTTCAGCCTAATAAAGAAAAAAACAATAATAATTAAAAAAATCTCAGGAACAGAAGAATGCAGCACATACAAACTTTACTAAAAGTAAAGAAGGGCTGGAGTGATGGGTCAGTGGTTAAGAGCACTGGCTGCTCTTGCTATGAACCCAGGTTCGAGTCCCAGCACCCACATGGTGGTTAAAACTCTGTATAGCTGGGCGTGGTGACACTCGCCTTTAATCCTAACACTTGGGAGGCAGAGGAAGGTGGATCTTTGTGAGTTCAATGTGAGCCTGGTCTACAGAGTGAGTTCCAGAGGACAGCTGGAGCTACAGGGAGACCCTGTCTGGAAAAGTCCAAAAAAAAACAACAACAACAACAAAAAAAAACAAAAGAAAAACAAAACAACAACAACAAAAAACTTCTGTGTAATTCCAGTTCCAGGGGATGTGATGCCCTCTTTTGATATTGCATATCAAATGGCATTGCAGGGCATGGGTACAATTGCATACATGCAGGTGATACACTCTTACACAAAAAATAACAAATTAAATTAAAGAAACACAAACAGATATACACTCACACAGCATGAACAGACTCTCCACAAATGGAAATGTACAGGATATTTGAAAACTAAAATATCTAGTCTCAGAAGGGCTCTGGCCTTTTCAGTACATTTGGTAGTATAGGGCAAGTTGCTCTCCACTAGTTTTGGATTGGTCAATTAATATATTGATGGGAAGGTTCATAGGTCTTGGTCCTCTCTGAAATGTTCTGGACAGTTCAGCAGAAAGAAATGCCCTGCTAGCTAGATGGGGTGAATGTCCAAGCTTTGTCCTAGATAAAGCACCTGGAAGTGTGTGCCATTTTCATTGCTTATCAAAGCCCTTTTCTGTTTGTCAGGGGTTTATTTCTTCAAGAAGGCTAGGATCCCAGGCCCTGCTGCTTCTTCTGTTTTGAGAATCACAGGTAGAAAATTCACTGTATAGCTAAACCTTACATATCTGAGAGTCTAGCAGGAAAATTTAAAGAATTGTGGTGGATAGCTTTAGTTGTCAGCTTGATACACCTGGGTAAATGGAGCCTCAATTAGGGGAACTGCCTCTATTGGACTAGCTTGTGGTCATGTCTCTGAGACATTTTCTTGATGGTTGAGTAGCACTGTGGGCTGTGCTACCCCGGGAAAGTGGTCCTATATTATATAAGAAAGCAGACTGAGCACGACAGGGGATTGGGAGAGAAAGCCAGTAAGAAGTGTTCCTCCATGGCCTGTGCTTCTGCTCCTGCCTCCAGGTTCCTGCCTGAGTTCCTACTTTGGGCTCCCTCAGCAATAACCTGTGACCAGGGAGATATAAGATAAAATAAACCCTTTTTTCCTAAGTTGGTATTGATCAGAGTGTTTTGTCATGGCAGTTGAAGGCAAACTAGAACAGAAATTGGTACCAGCATGGGCTATTGCTGTGACAGACCTGACTCAGTTGTTTTGGGGAGAAATGTGGAAGTGTTTGGATGTTTAGGATAGAAATTCAGTTGAGTGCTTAGAGCTTAGTGAGATTTTGCTCTGGATCTTGAAACAGTCCTGCTCTAAGAGGTGTAGACAATGGCAGCATGCCTTGTGAAGCCTCTAAGGGAGGTAAAGATTATCAGGGATGTTTGTGTGATATTTTGAATTGAGAATCTGTGGATTTTAGTTATCTGGGACTGAAGAATCAACTGCGATTAAGAGACCAAAACCTGAAGTGAAACCTTTGTGGTTCATTTGGACAATTGCTGCTGGTCATCTGGGGCTGAAATATCAGCTGTAACAGGAGACGAGCATCACCATGGCCAAATCTGAGAGATATTTCCTTAGGATCAGCACACAGATGCTCTGCTCCAGTGGGGGCCCTAGCTTAATCTCAACCTGGAACTAGGACTTGATAATGTGTAAGTGTCCTGCATGGTTTTGGTGTTGAAAGTGTGAAGGAGTCACAGTGAACAGCTGAGGCTTGGCACCCCAAGAGGCCAGAAAGGACCATTGGTGGAAGGGCAGTCTCAGTTACAGTAAAGACCCCAGAATTGCAGGAGTCATGGAGAGAATTTGAGGCTGTGCACTCTGAGAGACCAGAAAAGCGCATTCAGGAAGGTGCAGCCTCTGTTTCAGTGGAGACTCAAGCTTTTTGGAGAAACCAGGACCCTGAAGTGACCATCAAGGGCAGCAGTATGAGTGGGATGGAACTGGCCTGGGCCTGTGAGGCAAGCTGTGTTTGCTGTGGGTAGCAGAGTCAGAGTAATGGAACTGCCAAAAACCTTTGGAGCCCAGAAGATTGTGGGTGAATCCCAGATGTTGAGCCTTGAGATGCATTGCTGGACTTCTGTTTTTACTGTGCCTGATTCTTTCCTTCTGAAATAAAACAGCAGTTAACTTGTTTTTAATTTTGTAGGATCCCATAATTGAGAGAATTTTAAAAGAGACTTTGGACTTCGAGGTTTTCCTTCCTTCCTTCCTTCCTTCCTTCCTTCCTTCCTTCCTTCCTTCCTTCCTTCCTTCCTTCTCTTTCTTTCTTTCTTCTTTCTTTCTTTCTCTTCTTTCTTTCCTTCTTTCCTTCTTTCTTTCCTCCTTTCCTTCTTTCTTTCCTCCTTTCCTTCTTTTCTTTTTTTCTTTCTTTCTTTCTTTCTTTCTTTCTTTCTTTCTTTCTTTCTTTNTCTCATTATTTTTAATGTTTTTCAATAAATCATCTAATTAGCACATATATCTGGAAGAATCCTAACCCTTGATTACAGCATTATTACATACAAATTATTCATTGGAGACAGGCAATTTCCAATCTCTCCTTCAGGAGGTACAGACATGTCCCACATCCTCATTTGTGGAAGATGAACTTGACATCCGAGAATTTCATTTGATTTCCTCACCGGGCAGAGCCATTTATTGATAAGAATCAAATTGGCGGAATGCGTTATATAGCTCTGGCAATGGAGGTGGTATGCATCAGCTTGAGCATCACGTGGGATATTGTGAGGGAGCGAGGAAGGAGGGAGCGGAGGGATTAGGAGGTTCTTAAGTTACTAATATTGCGCCACGTTTTTTTTTTTTTTTTCATGCTGTATGTTTGAACTTAACGTTCAGTACTTTCAATAAAATTACTCATAGTTATTCTCTACTTCAAAATCTCGCCACATAATGGGAAAAGGTCCAATTGGAGATTAACACTGATCCTAAAAATTTTCTGCCTATATTACACCATAAGTTCTACAATCAGAGCGAGCTATTGCAAGGTCTTTCTTGCTGCCAGTTACATAGGCTGTTAAGTTCTAGAAACTGAATAGTCAACCTAATACTAGAGAAATGACTTCTGCCATAATATTGAATTGCAATATTAGATTATCCACTTTGGTCTGTTACAGAAATCAAACATAAATTGTGTTGTAGCCATAATAGGTATATTGCCTATATTTCCTACCTCTACTTACAACTTGATGTGGGCTAGTTTCAATATTCCCTACCTGAAGCAGTGCACAAGCCTTTTAAAAAGAAACATGGTTTCTATGCACAAAATAATCAGATTGAAGATTGTAATTCCCCTTTGAAGTGAGTTGTGAGTGAAAAAAAGCTAGACTTTAATACTTTCCCTACTATAGTATTGGCATACATAAAGCCTACTACCTTATAATTATCATCCTTTCATCCTGATTTATCTACTTTTCTATCAATAAATATTGTGAATACTTGAAAAACTCTGGGCGCCTTTCTCCTTAGTCTCTTCCCCCATTTTATTGACACAGTAACTTGTTACTGTCATATTAAGTTTTAATTTATTTATATTTTTGCAAAATCTGAATTATATTATAAAGACAGAAAAAAGTAACTGATAATATTTCATGATCTTTTTTGATCGCAAAGATTCATTTACTTATTAATAAAATGCAGTATTTGAACATAATCATCCTTTAATAATCTATGTTGCAACATATGATATATTGTGAAATTTCGATATATAACTTCATCCACCAAAAAACACTCAAAACCCATTGCATCAGTTTCTTGTTCGAGTCGTCATTTCAGAGATTGTGAAGAGTCCTCCAAAGCTTCTGTAAGACGTATTATTTAAACTACCTCTAAAAACAATAAAACCAGTTACAAAAAGTATACTTCAGTCTTGAAGCTGCAAACTATAATACACATACATTATTGCCAACTTGAAGAATATTTCTTCAACAAATTTCTTCAAAATCCTATTTTTTTTTTTTATTAAATCATTTAATGCAGTTATTTTGGTGTGACTGTAGAACATGCTATATTATAATTATCAAATTTATTACAATTACTTATGCCAATTGTTCTACATAAATCTAAAGATGTCAACATTTTCGTTTTATTTTATAGATTGAAGGATAAGTGATTTCTATGTTAAAATGAGGAAAATTCTAAACACAGATATAAGTATGATAAATATTTTATCCAAGGAATGTTACAGATCACTAATCTCATCCATTGAGAAACATTAAGTTCATCGTACCATATTGTGTTAGGTCTTGAGGCAGTTACATACATAGCAAATCATGTAAGGGAACTTATGTTTTAAATGGTTTGTCCTTAACAAATTTATGCTTAATTTATGCATTGTGTTCATTTTATAATGACACAACTCCTCTGTGGAGTCCATCTGAGACAATCTCCATCTACACAGGCAGCTTCCTCTCCTTGGAAGGAAGCATGCAATTTTCCACTTTAAGGAAGCATTAAGCTTCAGCATACTGAAAAGAATTGAGATGGCAGTTACTTTGGATTAATGGGATTCCTATTTAATTAACACTAATGAACTGAAATGGAAATAGAATTGAGAGAGCACATTTTTGCGTGAAGCACTGAATTTCATGCTTTACTGGCACAGCCGCTTTGAGTTAGCTTATGGGTCCATATATGAACATTATAAATCCTCATCTTTCCCAATACAATGGGTTTCCTGAAAGCTCCTTTTAAAAATGTTCTGTGAATAAATGCACTGACTTATTATTTATCCACTTACTGCAGCTCTTTCCAGCAATTTAGAATTTGCAATTGGCCTTAAATTAATTTTATTTAGAATGACACAGTGGTCTGGAATTATAAAATCACTTCCTCATCCAAGAGTGGAAAACTCACCCCAGATGCCTTGGTATGTGGCCATGTGTACCCATGTGCTGGAATCTTAAAAATCATCATGCTAGACGACGCACTCCGAAATAGTATTTCATTATTTCGGGCGAACAGTGTGGCTTCAGTTTTTTGGTAGAGGGAAAGCATGGTGTATTGATCAGTTAAATGAAAGTCTGAAACTATGATGTAATCATTCTCATTTTATTTTGCTCTTTTCACTGAACTAGAGCTGTTAATTTCCACTTACTGCGCTATAGGAATTGTAACTTGGGATTTAGTGTCTCTAGCTTAGTTCTTAGAACTTAGCAAATGGGTCAAGCTCATGGAGACTTGGAGCCCTGAGCCCACACAGTGATTTTGATAGTGTTATCATCTACAGTTCTCAATGGGGTTTGTGTTCTGTAATGAAAACATTAAAATGAGGGAAAATTGGAGTCTATATGGAGATGATGTTCAGCACTTGCGTGTGCACTGGAAATCTGTCGTTTGCTAGAGGCTAAGTTAGGTTCCCATCACCACAAACAGCTAGCAACAGAATCTAACTCCAGTTCCAAGAGCATCAATGCCTTTTTCTGGCCAATCTGAGATAACTGACCACATGGAGCACTCAATACATAAAGGTAAAACATTTTTTTTTTATTAAAATATAAATTAATTAACAATTTAAGGAAAACATGAACTTTCACCAAATTAAATGAAAAACAACTAATAATTAAACATCTGGACACAGAGAATGCAGCCATAACATAACTTTATAACAAAAGTAAGAGAAGGCTGGAGAGTTGGGTCCATGTTTGTTAAGGACTGGTTGACTCTGCCTAGACCCAGGTTTCGAGTCCCAGCATCAACATGGTTTGGGGAATAAAACACTCTGTTGTGCTGGGCGTGAGTGCCACCTTTCCTATCCTAACACTTGGAGGAGGAAAAGGTGATCTTTGTGAGTTTCAAGGTGACCGGGTCTACATGAGTGAGTTCAAAAAAAAAAAGAGAAACTACTACAGGGAGACGGTGAAAAGTAAAAAAAAAAAAAAAAAAAAGAAAAAAGAAAACAAACAAAACAACAAACAACAACACACAAAACTTCTGTTGTTAATTCCAGTCCCAGGGAGTGAGAAATGCCTCGTTGATATTGCATATCAAAGGCATTGCAGGCATTGGTACAATGGCATACTAACTCATTACACCAAAAAAAACAAATTAATTAAAAAACACAAAAGATATACAACACTCACCAGCATGAGCAACTCCCACAAATGAAATGTACATGGATATTTAACAACTAAAATATCTAGTCTCAGAAGGGCTGCTTTTAGTACATTCGGTAGTATAGGGCAGGTCGAACTCTCCCTAGTTTTGATTGGCAATTAAATATAGTATGGACAGTTCATAGGTCTTGGTCCTCTCTGAAATGTTCTGGACAGTTCAGCAGAAAGACATGCCCTGCTGGCTAGATGGTGATGTCCAGAGCTTTGCCTGGATATATAAGCACCTGGAAGTGTTGTGCCATTTTCATTGCTTATCAAAGACCTTTCTCTGTTTGTCCCCCGCAGGGTTTCATTTCTCAAGAGGCTTGGGCTCCAGCCCTGGCTGTTCTTTCATGTTTGAGAATCACAGTTAGAAAATTCACTGTATAGCTAACTGTATAGTGCTGAAGATCTAGCAGGAAAATTTAAAGAATTGTGCTGTGATCACTTAATAGTGCACCTTGATCACACCTGCGGGTAAATAGGAGCCTCATTGGGGAACTGCATCTATTGATTAGCTTGTGTGTGTCATGTCCTCTGAGACATGTTTCTTGATGTTTGGTAGCACTGTGGGGCTGCGCTACCCCGGAGAAATTGGTCCTACATAATTAAGAAAACAGACTGAGCATGACAGGGGGTTGGGAGAGCGAAAGCCCAGAAGAAAGTGTCCTCCATGGCCTATGCCTTCGGCTCCTCTTCCAGTTCTGCCCTGATTCCTACTCTTGGCGGCTCCCTCACAATAACCTTGACCAGGAGACATGATAAGATAAAATAAACCCTTTTTCCTAAGTGGTATTTGACTCCAGAGGGTTTTGTCCCCATGACATTCTGAAGGGCAAACTAGAACAGAATGCTACCAGCAGTGGGCTATTGCTGTGACAACCTGACGATTGTTTGCGAGGTTTGGTGTAAAATGTGGAAACTTTGGACTGAAAAATCATGCATGCTTAGAGCTTAGTGAGATTTTGCTTGGATCTTGAAACAGTCCTCTCTAAGACGTGTGTAGACAATGGCAGCCCAGCCTGTGAAGCCTCTAAGGAGGTAAAGATGATCAGGGATGTCTTCACTGTGATGTTTGATTGAGAATCTGTGGTTTTAGTCACGGGGCCTGAAAAATCAACTACGCGATTTAAGAGACCACCAAATGGACCTTGTGGTCAGGACAATTTGCATCTGGCATGCATGTGGTCTGGCTGATAATACAGCTGTAACAGGAGACGAGCATCACCACATGGCCAAATCTGACAGAATATGTTCTAGGACATCAGCACAAGAATGCTGCTCGATGGGCCCTAGCCTTAATCTCATCACTGAAACTAACTTGTAATTGTAATCTCCTGCTGGTTGCTTTGGTGTCTGAAGTGGAGATCACGTGGTAGTGAAAGCTGAGGCTTGGCAACCCAAGAGGCCAGAAAAGACCATTGTGGAAGAGCATGTCTCATTACAGTAAAACCCCAGAATTGCAGAGAGTCATGGAGAGAATTTGAGGCTGTGCACTAGAGAGACCAGAAAAGCGGCTTCAGGAAGTGTGCAGCCTCTGTTTTCAGGGAGATCACAGATATTTGAGAAACCAGGACCCTGAATGTGACCATCAAGGCAGCAGTATGAGTGGGATGGAACTGGCCTGGGCCTGTGAGACAAGCTGGTTTGCTGTGGGTAGCAGAGTCAGAGTAATGGAACTGCCAAAAACCTTTGGAGCCCAGAAGATTGTGGGTGAATCCCAGATGTTGAGCCTTGAGATTTCATTGCTGGACTTCTGTTTTACGTGGCCTGATTCTTTACCTTTGAAATATAACAGCAGCAGTTAAACTTGTTTTTTTATTTTTGTGATCCCATAAAGAGATATTTGTAAAAGATGACATTTGGACTTTGAAGGTTTTTCCTTCCTTCCTTCTTCCTTCCTTCCTTTCTTCCTTCTCTTCCTTCCTTCCTGTCCTTCTTTCCCCCTTTCTTTCTTCTTTCTTCCTTTCTTTCTTTTTCTTTTTTTCAGTGTTTTTGAGACAAGATCTCCCTGTAATAACCAGCTGGCTTGGAACCACTATTGTAGACCAGGCTGGCCTTGAACTCGCAGAGATCACCTGCCCTCGCCTCCCAGTGCTGGGATTAAAGGTTGCACCACCATGCCGGCAAGACTTGAGGTTTTTATTAAGGGTTGTGGGACTTTTAAAGTGGTAATGTTTATGTTGTGATATTAATATTACAATATCCTGGGGATGAGAAATAGCTTGTGTATAGTAGTCATGTGTTTGTGTTTATGTTGACAAGGGGTCAATTTTAATGATAGCTTTAGTTGTCAACTAGACACCTGGGTAAACGGAGCCTCAACTGGGGAATTTTCTCATTGTACTGGCCTGTGGGCATGTTGTGGTGCATTTATTGATTGTGAGTAATGTCAGAGGATCCAGCCCAATGTGGACTGTGCTACCCCTAGGCAGTGTGTTTATTTTTTAGTTATTTATTTATTTATTTTTTAATTTTTTGATATTTTTGAGCAGGTCTCCCCCAAGCCCCAGCTGGCCTGGATAAGAAACCAGGCTGAGCATGGGCAGAGGAAACAAGGCAGTAAGCAGTGTTCCTCATTGCCTGTGTTCAGCTCCTGCCTTCGGGTTCGTGCCCAGAGTTCCTAGCTTGGGCTCCTTCAGTGAGAACTGTGACCCATGAATGTAGCCAAATGGCATTTGTCATTTTGTGTCGTCCCAACAAATGAAGGCAAACTAGAACAATTCAAATTGCTACTTTAATATTGGCATCAGGAAAGCTTAAACAGTGTATGTGTTTTATCTTGATTATAAACTGAGAGAATATATAAATTAGTTTTGGCTATCCAGTGTGACTGTTCAGGATGGTTACAATGTCTACTAAGAGACCTTCATTGTATCTAGCAACAGTACCCCGCAAGGTGATCCAGTCTGTTCTTGCATAAGAAATTATCAAAAATGTTTCATGAAAAAAATTAAGCATTTTCAGGAACCCTAGGAGGTAATGGGTACCTCTGATCTGAGAAAGACAAAACTTGATTTTGATTCAGATTTCAGCTAGAGATGTAATTGTCCCCTGGATCTCCTTTATAAGAATATTCTTCATACTAGATTGGGATTTTCATGGTTTCCAACAAATGTCCTAAATAAACAAGGTAAAATATGAAACATAAAGAATCATTCATTAGAATACACTAAAAGCAATCTATCAGATCTTTACTAAACATCTTTTGGGAATATATTTATCTTAAATGTACATTGATCAGCATAAAAAGTATCTAGTTGAGATCTACATTTAATTTTTTATATGTAATATACCATTTATTTTTCATGCCAGAAAAATTTTAAATTGCAGTTGAAAAATCTAGAAGTGAGAATTAAGTCAGGTTTTTCTTTTTATTTTTTTTTTTTTTTTTATATCTGTATTTTAAATACAATAAATACTACATTAAGGTATTGTAATTCTTAAAATTCAAGTTGGTTGGGCTGTGAGTTCAGTTGGTAGAGTGGTTCTTAATATTCTCAGGGCACTGGGTTTCATCCCTTGAACCTCACAAGTGGGTGAAGTCATGTACACTTTTGATTCCAGCACATAGAAGATGCGGGAGTAATATATATATATATATATATATATATATATATATATATATATTCTATTTTTTCTTTATTTTTTTTCTTTTCACAGGAAAACAGAAACAACACAAAATGACAATAACAAAACAAAGCAAAAAGAACAACAAAAAGGGGGAGGGGATTTCCATGTCTTATTCTGGTGAAATAAAGAATCAATCTGTGGGGCTTGGCATATATACTTCTCTTTTTCTCCTTCTCTCTTTCTTTTCTTTCTTCTTTTCCTGCTCTTTCAGGGATACCAGAAGGATATGTGTTTACTGGCTAGTCCAGGAAGGCTTGAGTTCTCAGCTGAGAAATAATCTGGTTAATTTGGGGGGGTTCTCATCCCTAAACTGCCTAATCAATTTCTAGCTCCTGTTTAGTTATGTTACCCTCTGAAAAGGGTCACCCCAATCCCTAGAAAGGAATTGGGATGCTGATGCTCTGACTTCTTCCATGCTGAAAAGGGACCTTTGGTGTGGCAATGGGGATATCCCCCATTCAGAGGGTCAATCTAAAAGACCCCCAAGCATAATTATAGAGGGAAAAATCCTTGACTGGTGCTCATGAAAGTGAAATGAAGGCAGGAGTGGTTAGTTATATGATCTAGGTAGGGGACCGGGAGAAATAAGAACAGGGTGAATTCCAGTGTCCAATATCCAACTTAAAAGTCCATTAGAATTTCTTGACCAGGGCTTTCAAAACATCCATTTATTAGGTTTCTCCTTCTGTTCATTTGGCTATGATGTCTGGACTCAGGAGTGCTTTCCAGACTTTTTAATAGTCAGGATATGAGATTCCACTGAGATAGTTGCTAGAAAGAAAGGAAATTTTATTATTGAGCATTAATTAACAACAATAGTGGACTTGTCCTTTGCTTGCAGGTGACCACACTCTGTTAATCAAGTCCAAGATCTAAGGTATTTATGCTTGTTTAATATTATTTCATATAACTTTACCCCCAATATGTGGAGCCACAATTTTTCAGGCTTTAAAAGAAATATATTGACTATTTATCTTTTGATTATACTTCCTTTTTTGGGTGATTAAGTCTACACAATTAGCCCAGATTAACCAAACTTTGTTTTCTCAAGGTCATTTGCAGTTCTGGACTTCAGGGGGCACTCAGGTTTTTTGTTTTTTTTTGAGGGGGGGAGGTGGGAGTGCCTGGCTCCTTCTGGCCATTCTTAACCATTTCCATCTACCAAGAACAAGGTCAGGTCTTGCTAGACTGGGCTTCCTTGTAGAGCACAAGGTGACTTTCCTCTATACTGAGCTTCCTTTTTATAGACAGGACACTGGCTAGGGCTCTGTTGGTGGATCTCTAAGACTTCCCTGCACAGGAAGCCTCATGATTCACAATTGCAGAACATTTTAAGAGATGCCCTTGTATAAAATCCCCTGGGACCAATTGACTTCAGAGGGCAAGGAACAAAATTGTCCCTTAAATCCCTTGGCCAAATTGGTATGGGCCATAGGTACAGGCAATAAGCATCCAAAAGAGTTAAGTTACACCAAAATGGTACTTTTAATTACTGTATAATATTTAGATAAAGCTTGAAGAAAAGCCTAAGAACTCTTGCATAAACATTGACTGGAAGAAATTTAACACCATAGGATAAGCAAGTAGAGCCAATAAGAGAAATTTAAATAATTTTAGGCATATCTTAAATATAAACAATTTTAATCCAAATCTACAACTGGAAGTCCAGTATAAGCCAGAAATGGACCAAAAACCGACCATAACCCTGTGTGGTTATAATCTCATTTAGACCATTAGTAAACTGGGTTTAATGTTTATACCATTCCACTCTAGAAACATTTAACCCCCTCAATCCAGTGCAGCTATCTTATTTTCTACTTAACTTTGCAATATTTATGCCCATCAAGCCAAATGGGGCAGTTCCCCCAAACATATCACCTCAAAATAAAAACCTTACAGTGACCCTACAAGGCTCTGGCTAACCAAATCTTTCCAGATATTCAAAAACACATCACATAGGCATAGCAAAAAGCCTGTCTATCTGCCCCAAAGATGTTCCACCTAGTGCTCAAATATCCCCCACACAAATCACAAGCAAAGGCCTTTAACTCTATTTTGTCTAGTATTAGCATAGTGACTCTTCCTTCTTTCTTGGTGCCATTTACTTGCACTATTTTTTACCCTCCTTTCACCTTGGGATAATATCTATCTTTACAGGTGAGACAAGGGGAAAAAAGTGAGACAAGAAAAAAGAAAGATGGGATTTGAATCTTAATCCATTCTACTAGTTTCTGTCTCTTGATTGGAGAATTCATTCCATTGATATTTTTATTTTTATTTTTTTTGATGTTTTGTGTATTTCAGATATCATTTCTCAGTTCAATTTAGGCATATTCCTCTTTCCCTTCCAACCCCACCCCAGATCATGCATTCTGCCATACCTGTCCTGCATCTTTCTCTCAGTCTTTTTTTATGTTTAGGAATTCACATTTTCCTCCATTAATTTTATATTACTCTAAAATATGGATACATACTTTCCACCCACATACAGTAATTACAGAGTCTGAAAATAAGTGGTGGGTGGATCCTAGAGCCCATTGAGATATTACATTATAACAATATAGTTGCTTTCAGATAAACAAAAGTATAACAATAATGTTGTTCAGCTTTCCTTTCAACTGGAGATTTGGTGTTAGCATCCACAAATGAGGGAAACCATTTGGCTTTTGTTTTTCTGGGACTGTGTTACTTCACTTAGCATAATGGCTTCAAGCTCCATCCATTCACCTGCAAAGTTCATGATGTCATCTTTCTTTACCCCTGAATAATACTCCATTGTGTAGAGGTTACCACATTTTTGCCATCCACTGTTGTTGAAAGAATTAAATTGCTTCCAATCATTTTGATGTCTAGTATATTCTTATCCTAGGTTTTTATTTGCATAGTGGTAGTATCATTTGTTTTCTGATGTGGATTGGTTATAGTCACCTCTGCCCTCCACTCTTTGTATTGCATGAAGTATTTTCTGTAGGGATGGCTTACTGGAGAGGAATTCTATTATCAATCTTATTATTATCAGAACATGTTCCTTTCCTCTTTCAACTACTATAATAGACATTTGTGCTGGAAATGTACTCTGGGTTGGCATAGATAGTCATTTAGACCAGGACCAATTTTGAGACCAGGCCTTCTGGTTTTATCACTGCATGAGGAAATTCAGCTCATACTTGACTAGGTTTTCCTTTGTTAACTTGTTGCTTTCCTTTTCCATGCCTTCAGTATCCTTCTTGCTTGAACATGTAGCATTTACTATAATGCTGAGAATTTCTTTTCTAGTTCTTTCTCTTTGGAGTTCTATATGCTTCTCGTAATACTCATATAGTATCTTTTTGATCTTTTTAAATTTGGGAAAATTTTTTCTCTGAGCAATTTGTGAAAGACTCTGGGCCAATAATTGCCATCCCTGTGAGTCTTTCTTCTATCCCTTATTACATTCATAGGCTGTCCTTTTCATAATCCCACATGCCCATCTAATTCCATTCTTGTGTTTTTTTGTTTATCTTTTTTAAATTTTAAATCACTCATCCATTGCTGGTAGAAATGAAACTTGTACAGACCACTATAACGAAAGCAGCTGTGGAACCATTTAGAAAGACTCAAAATGATACCTGCCATTTGACCCAGTCATACCACTCCTCTGGGTATACCCACAAGACTACATCCTCTACTGAAATTACATTGCCACAGCCTAATTATTGCGCTCTGCTCTCACAATAGCAAAAAGGAATCACACCCATAATGCCTCAACTGCGAGTGGATAAGAGAGAAAACTGTGCGTACATGCTACACAACTGGAATCCTATGCAAGCAGTTAAAGAAAGACAAAAACATACATGAACTTTGCAGGTAAATGGCATTGGAGCTAAAAAGAAATCTGTTAGTGAAGTTTAACACCGTCCCAGAAAAAACAAACGACAAATGATATCTTTTCATATGTAGATGCTAGTACCAAAAACCAGTATAAAAATATTTCTTGTTGAGAGGAATGCATATTAAAAGAACCAACAACAAAGATTGCATCAGAAACTGACTGAAATGGTGCTCGAAGGATGGGAGGGTAGGAGAGGGACCACGGGTGTATATTCGTTTGGTGCATGTTTAATTGACCGTGAGTTCAACAAGTACCAAGCTTTGCCCGACTCTGTCTACAGGATACATGGTGTTTTAAGGACTTAGTAAAATAAATATGGCCATATTTAAAACAACACTTGTTAAAGCTAAGATAAAAAACGTAATGCCATCCTGAGTTAATTTTTGATATAAATTGCTGTTGTCCACATAGCTTTAATTAAAAACTGTAAAACAATTACTTTGGGATTGTATAAACAATGTTCTCAATTAATTTTGCTGTAGTATAGTATCACCTTGGTAGCAATCTCTTTCAACTACAGGATGATTTAATGTCTCCCGCAGCAGTCTCGCTGGCAAGAACTACACGCGGACAACAGGATTCCTCTGCAGCAAACTTTATTGTATACAGCTATCTTGTGAGAAGGACCCCGAAAAGGGGAAGAGGCACTGCTTATAAAGCAGTCTAGAGGGTTCGTGCATGCTCTGGATAGGTGCACTTCCTGATGCCTCATTTGCATGTTAAAGGTGGGAGTTTAGGGACTAGTAGTCATGTGCAGTTTCTCCAATGCAAGGCAACGGCGGGAAATGGCTTAGTAGTGACTCAGTAAGTCGGCGCCATTTTTAAGGTTTGGTCGCGAGCGACACAGCACACTCATGCAGGCTACCCCAACAGTTCCCCCTTTCTATTATATGGCCTGGGAGAAATGTCTTTGTCTTAGGTTGCCTTTGTAGAGGTATTTCTTACCCGTCATGGGGACAGTAAACAGTTTATTAATTGGTGATTTCTCGCAGCGTTCCGCGAGCCCAACCAACAGAATTTCGCAGCGTCCCACAAGCCTCTGCTAGTACAGGTGCCGGTTTGCTCCCTGTCTTAGGTTGGTAATCCATGCAGGCCTTTTTTTAAAAAACCCTCATTGACTCTTCTCCAGATGGAAACATATGATTAGGGATTGAGCCTACTCTAATCTGCAAGAGCTGTGCAATCAACTACTTTATCCTCTCGATGTTCGGTGCGTAACCGGCACATAATCCCAGCAGCATAACTACACATCCTTCCAAAACCTGCTACCCCCGCCCATTCTTTAAAAATGTGAGGCGGCAGCGGAGATCCAGGAAGACAGTCCTTAAGCAAGGGAGACATCCACTCCGGTCGAATTTACAGTGACAATCACCATGCGGAGTTGATTCATCAAACTGTCAAATTCTCCAGTCCAATTACCTAAAAGGTATCTAGACAATTGGTTAGAGAAATTTGTTGCCCTTGTGAAGTTTTGATTTTGGATGCTGGTCACACATAGATCGGAGTATTTCCATTTGCAGTCAAGTTGGGCCAGCTGCCACAATATATCTATTTGTTCTTGGACTAAGTCTATCCTTTGATTTACTACCATAAGTCCGCCCTTTAGCTGGGCATTAGCATGGGTTTGTAAATCCAGGGCTTTTGCTACAGAGGAGGATAAATTGTTGAGTGATTGGGCTGTTTGTACATTTTGAGTTAAGGCAACAGCAGCAGCAGCGGCACTAGCAGCAGCTATAGAAATGGCAGCAATAATGGCAGCAGATATACCAAAGTCCCTTTTTTGTCTAAATAAAGTCATGGAATTGGGAGCGCTACAGGAACGGAATTCCAACGGGGTATGTGGACAACCAAAGCAAGAGAAAATTTGGAGGCATTCCAGCAAAAGGAGTAGAAACAATTATCAGGTCTGCATCTGAGTGTGCTATCCAAGTAATTACTGCCATTATAGATCAGAAATAGGAAATGTGGATGGAGGCACACCGGAATGGATTCACATGTGACAAACATACTGAGTGATTTTTGTTCCCCTGTCAGCGCTTGCACTCTGGCGGAAATTTGGACTGTACCGCTTGAGATGGCGAGTGCATGAGTTCCTCCCTTTATCGTGGATAAGGGAGCGATCTCGGTACAGCTTCCAAGAATGCCACATAGCAGCCAATTATCAAAAGGGTGATTGGAATGAGTCGAAGCCCTTACCTCCAACCCCAGGATTTGCGGAAAACCAACTTTTGGAAGAGTTCGAGGTCAGGGAGAGAATAGAAGCATTACCATCTCCAAGTTCCTGAGAGATTCCAGGGTAAAAGGCAAAGGATAAGTTCCTATTTGCCCATGTGCTAGTTTTTGACTGGCATCCTGATCCAGCCACAGGCCTTCCTGCCTGGCGCCCATGCAATGTGTAGAATACCTTGGTTGGGTAGGTTGTCTGTTGCCATTATGTTTGAATGGCCACTACCTATTAATCATGGACATACCAACATAATAGGAAGAGGGAATTATCAGATAGGTCTGGGGACATGGTCCAGACTGCCGTTTGCATGCCTAGGACAATACATTCTGATTGACTATGCTAATATTTGAGAGATAAGAATCTGATGAAAAAAAAAAGACTGGCCACTGAGCAAGAGGCTTCTTTCGCATTAATACTACCAATCTCTTTATCCATTGGCAGATAAGGTAACTCTATGGAGGAATTAGTAGTGAAGAGGCGGGGAATAATTTACTATTATGGTGAACTGGCATCGGTCTCGGGGATGTTGATAAGATTCCCCAGCGTGGTTCCCCTTCTGCCCCCATCATCCCCATCAGGATCAGGAGTGACAGTATCAGGGGCACCTCCATCCTTTCCCTCCAACACTTTTCGTGTCAGCAGTTCAGGTACCCAAATTGGATTCTCTTCTTTCCTGTGGAAAAAACACCAAATACTCCCCTGGATCTTATAAAAATAGATCCCGGCCTTTCATTCCAATATTACATCTTTCCATTTACTAATTCTTTTTTTGCTGTGTTTGTTAGCCAGGAATTGTCGATGCTCACAGGTTGCAGAGCGCCTTGGTTTCAAATTAAAAAATTTAAATAGGGTTACTGAGATATTGTTTTTGGTGCAAGGGGTACATTTTCCAATCCCCCTTTTTGTTTAGTAATGTAGACTTTAAGGGTGCGATGTGCACATTCCACAATGCCTTGTCCCTGCGGGTTATAGGGAATACCAGTAGAATGTGAGTGACGCCTACTTGTCGGACAGAATGTGTGAATTTTGGTGCTGTATTTTTTTTAAGACACGGGCCATTGTCTGTTTTTTAGTATTTTGGCAGTCCCAATCACTCCAAGGCTTCCAAGCATGTTGAATGAACCTTGCTGTTCCCCTGAAGGGGGTTGCAAGATAACTCCAGAGCATTGTATCAATTAGACACAGTAGAGTATTTTAAGTCTACCAAAAGAGGCAATATGTGTTACATCCATTTGCCAAATTTGTAAAGGACACAACCCGCGTGGGTTGATACCTACATGGGGGGTGGGTAAGAATTCAGCACAATTTTTACATTGTAGGATTATATTACGGGCTTCATTGCGGGTTAAAGAAAAGCGCCTCCGCAAAGTTTCAGAGGTCACATGGAATTGGAAGTGGAATTTTGTAGCTGCCTCTAAGGGGTTAAGCACAGGAAAGGCTACGGCTTTACTAGCAAGATCTGCCTGTTGATTACCTAGTGCCATAGGACCTGGTATGCCCGAGTGAGCACGAATGTGTGTGATGTATACAGGTGCAGATCGGGAAAGAAGTTCATTTTGAATCTGTTGCAAAATAGGGGCGACTGTACTGGACATCCTAATCATTCCTGAAGCCTCCAGGGAGTTAACAGCATTTACCACATAACTAAAGTCTGAGACAATATTAAGAGACCCAGGAAAATTTTTTAATACCTCCAATACTACTTGACATTCTGTTAATAGTGGAGAGGTGTGATCAAATTATATAGTGGTAGTTTTTCCTTCATACACATACGCTCCTGTTCCACCCTTAGAACCATCAGTGTAGACTACAACTCCCTCAGGTATTAAGTTGGTTTAGGTAACGCGAGGGAACACCAAAGGTTGGGTTTGAGCAAAATTCAATATTGGGTGTTTAGGATAATGATTATCAAAAATTCCTTGGAAGGTTGTTACCAGAATGGCCCAATCATCATTAGTGGCTGCCAATATTTGTAATTGTTCTGTAGTATAGGGGATGATAAGTTTTTGAGGTTGTAAGCGAAAGTGAGTAATCGCTACTTTGAGCCTTTTTAATGCTAATTTAGCCATGCAGCAGGATACCATTCAATAGTCTTGGCAGGAGATGATGAGGATGAATCCAGAGAAGTGGACCATGTTGCCACAGAACTGCGGTAGGCAATTTAGCGGTTTGTAACACACACAAATGAAAGGGCTGAGATTGTATTATTCTTAGTAATTGAGCTTCACTCAATGTTTGTTCTCACTTTTTGTAAGGCGACTAAAGCCTCTGGGGTCATGGTGCGGGTGATGTGAGATGTGAGTCCCCTCCAAGATATCAAACAGTGGTTTTTAGCTTCACGCTGTTATATTTTTGGAAGTCATTGAGTGTATCGTAAATTGATCCCTTAGAAATTTTCAATCTTTTGAGGTTTTATTAAATTTGGGTAGATAGTATTTCCTAAGAAATTGTCCTACTTGGGTACTTTGAACCTTGTCTGAGGCAATCATGAGTCCGTGGTTTTGTAGTGATTTGACTAGGGCATCATATGCGTTATAGACATCTGTCTGACTATTACCGCATAGGAGAATGTCATCCTATATGAATGATTTCAGGGACCGGAAGTTTATTAATGTGTTCAAGGGCTTGTTGTACAAACAACTGCACATATGGGGGCTATTGATTCCTGAGGTGAGGACTTCCATTGATACCGTTTTGTCCGGTGTCTAATGATTGATGGATGGCAGGGTAAATGCAAATCTTTATCCTGAGGGCATAAAGGGATGGAAAAAAAGCAATCTTTGGGCTGGAGAGATGGCCTAGCGTTTAAGACGCCGACCGCTCTTACAGAGGGACGACCTGGTGTTCGATCCCCATGCACCCCACTGGCGGCCTGAGAGCCATGCTGAAGCTCCAATCCAGGAGAACTCATAGCTCTCCAGGGAATTCCGAGCCCCTCTTCTGACCTCCCGCATGCACGACCACGAGTGTGCACCAGACCTGCATGCAGACAGTACATTCATACACATACAGAAATAAAAAAAAAAAAAAAAGCAATCTTTAATGTCAACTATAAGGGTCTGCCAATAGCTTGGGAGGGCTGATAGCAGAGGAAGCCCACGTTGAAGCAGGCCAAAAATCTTCATTTGAGCATTTATAGCGTGGAGATCATGAAGCAGCCTCCATTTCCCCGATCTTTTTTTAATAACAAAAATGGGAGTATTCCAAGGTTTGATTAGAGGGTTCTATTGTGTTTAAGCTCCAATTGTCTCTTGTATTCAACTGATGGAGCTGCATGCAAGTTTTTCAGAGGATAAAGCCATTGAGGAACCCATACCACCTCCTCTGTAAGCCAAGGTATGGTAGCATGACCCTCAATGGCCGTTAGAAAAACCCAGGCCATGTCTGTCTAATTTTGCTTCAGTAGGCACAGGTTCAGTTATTCATGATGAAATATTACCTAGACCCTTTTCCGGGAGATATATCCCATTTTTGTCATCATATTTTGGGCGGGGGCAGAGTATTCATTCAAGTTTTAGCACTAATTGTTTCATAATATCTCTCTCCCCAAGAGATTAATGGGCAAGGGAGACGTAGGGGTAACTCCCCCTGTTGTTCTTCTGGTGCTTTCCATCTTAAGAGCCCTAGAGCTTATGGAGGGCGAGGATCTCATACCCTAAATCTTGTAATGATGTGCAGATCGGGTCATAGGCCAGCTAGTTGGCCACCATTTGAGAGCTATTATACTTTGTCGAGCTCCAGTATCTAAGAGGCCCTCAAATCTTTTTCCCTCAATTATTAATTGTAATGTAGGTCGGGTATCAAGGCTAGCTTTAATAAGGAGTCAGTTGGTGAGCCAAATCCACTATTCCCTCAGGTCTGTGGTATGAGATGGAAAAAATTTGTGGCAGGTAGGGAGGACAAGGAGTTGAGCAATACGGTCTCCAGGAGAGATCGAAAAAGAGTCCCCCTGGGGGATAGAACACATTATTTTAAGTTTCTCCCTAGTATATCCTTGATGTCAATAACTCCAGGGTGAACTATAGAAGCCTTTGAGTGTCATAGAAGAACGACCCAACAAAAGACCAACGGTGTCTTTTGGTAGCTCGGCTGTGAAAGTCAGAGGGGAAGGTATTATCCCCATTTGGGGTTAAACTACTTGGTGGTGGAACGGAGGTCCAATCCACTGGAGTCCTGAGTGTGCTCTCCGTGGGGTGTTCATGTTGATTGTGTCCAATGATGCGAGATGGGTGGTCTCCATATGTTCGAGGACCCTGAAGACGAGGGCCCCGTATCCCGTTTTTTGAATCCTCTAGAGGGCGCCTTTGCATATCTTTGACTGAGCTGGCATTCGTTAGCCCCAGGTTTTCCCTCTTTTACATCTCGGACAAGAGCCCAGGTACTACTTATGTTACACCTGGGTAGTACACTCTTTTCTTATATGACCTGGTTTCCACACTGGAAACAAACAGGGGACTTGATAGGTCTAGCTTGTCTCTGCCCATGTAATATGGCTGCTGCCAGTCCCAGCATTGGTGAGGGGTCTTCTTTCTCTGCATGCCCTCAACCAGATTGTAGGCCTTTGTCTTATGGGGGATATAGCCGCCCTGCATTCCTTAGTACATTGTTCAAAAATGAGTTGCTCTATAAGGGGCATTGCATGTTCCTGGTCCCCAAAAATCTCTCCCGCAGCTCCAATAGTCTACGCAACGAAGTAGAAAAGGGTTCACTCTGGCGCTTGAATTATTTTTGTTAAACTGCTCTGAGACTTCCCCTTATTTTGTTAATGTTTTCCAGGCTAGCAAAGCTGCAGTTGATATTTGGCTATAGACGCAAGCAGAAGGCCGGTCTGATCAGCAGCATGTTCTCCCTGACCAGTAAGCATGTCAAATGTCCATCGGGCTGCCTCGCATCCAGCTGTAACAGTTAGAGCGGAGCTTGCGCCTGACAGGCATCATGCAAAGCGCCTTCCATTCTAGATATTGTCCCATGTGTGAGGAGGAAGCCTTAGCAACACTATTGCCAGTCTGTGGGTTGTCATTGCAATACTGCAGGCGTTTACTTGAGAAATAGTTGAAATTAGCATTCAACTCCATAGGCATGCACTGATTCGGCCAATTACCTTGACCTGTTTATAGTCTACTGACGTGATGTGAACGCTCACCCTCAGCATTCTCTATAATTGGAACAAATGCCTCATGGCATGTTGCAGCCTCAGTGGGAACAAAAGAGGTGGGAGCATTTTCCAGATGCATAAGGCGGAGGAACCGAAGGGAGGGGACGGGAAACTATAAGGTCCCCATTACTCTTAAGTTTTACCGTTACTTTCGCACGAGTCAGGGAAGATATGATATCATTTTTGTAACGGGCGTGCTTGTTCCTTAAAACTTCCCCGTTTTCAGATGGTGAATAGTTCAACCATTATGAATATGAGTATCTAAAGTTTAAAGACTTGAACAATTTTTCAAAAGGGATATAAAGTATTTTTTTAATTACTAGCGCTATAGCTTCTGTCTTTTCATGGGTATCTTTTCTGCCGTAACGTTCTTTTTTGGGTCAACTAAATCCTACATCCATTCTGTTACTGACCTTGCATTCCTAAAGGTCACGAAGGACCCGTTTGTCCCTCCCACAATTCTGCACAATTTGGTCCTGTAGGCAAGATCGAACCAATTTCCAAAGAGAATAGTCCCTGGTTTTAATTTACCCTCAGCTGTTCCCTGTCAAATTCGCCCCTGAGCTTATCCCAACTGGGGAGAGAAAGCGACCCCATAGAGACAAACCAAGGGACACAGCGGTCCACTTCCCACACAAAACTATTAAGAGTCTTGGCAGAAACCTTAAGCTGCCGCTCCCGAAGGACCGCCTGAAGAGCGGTGACCAGGAATGGGAATTACCATGAGTGTAGTCCGCAAAGGCGAAGCAGATTATGTACCTCTGACTAACATGCAAAAATGGGTGAAGAGGGGCGATGCAGTTATCTACCACTGACTGACTCGCCACAATCAACACCAACCTTTATGGGCACAAAACAAAGCCACAAGACAATAGCAGTAGCCGTTTTAAAACAATCAGGCACGACCTCCAAAACCTCAGAGGAAACAGAGAAAAGCATATCTCTCAAACTAACCTTACAAAGAACTTCTTGAGTGCAGTTCTGAATCCTCTTTGAAAGCGAAGGGTCCTCTCGGCGCCAGTCGATGGCAATTCCCAGGCCCGGGTCTTCGGCACCACTTGTCACGCAGCAGTCCGCCGGCAAGAACTTCACGCGGACAACAGGATTCTTCTGCAACAGTAATTCATTGTGCACAGCTCTTTTAAGAAGAGACCCCGAAAGTGGGAAGAGGCACTGCTTAATAGCAGTCTAGAGGGTTCTGTATGCTCTGGATAGGTGCATGCTGCTCGATGCCTCATTTGCATGTTAAAGGGGATGCTTGGGACTAGTAGTCATTCGCAGTTTCTCCAATGCAAAGCAACGGCGGAAACATGTCTTGTAGTGACTCAGGAAGTTGGCGCCATTTTTAAGGTGTGGTCGCGGAGCGACACAGCACACTCGTGCAGCTACCAACAATTTAATTAAAAATAAAGTTTGTTTCCCAAGTTAACACATACAGTAACCCAAAACACATGGGTGAACTTGATGAAATCTGTGCCTTGATTCACCCTATAGGTATATATAATACAACTGCTTTTTGAGACTCATGGGTCAAAAATAAACCTGAAAATAAAAAGGGGGATATAGACAGATATGAAAACTTTTTGTTCAAAAAACCTTTGCAATCAAAATCTTAAAACTAACTATGGAAAGGATTTGTATGTTCAACAGGCCAAGTATCACCAACTTATGGCTGAGAAAGAAAAATGCAGCTTTGCAGTGAGTAGGATGTACCAGAAAGTGCCAGCAGAAGGATTGACTCCTCTGGGCATTGAAGGGAAGAAATCCTCAAATTGCTGCAGACACCAGGCCCCTTTCTGATCCTACTAGTAACAATGATTTTTAATGAATCCTAATGAAGCTTATCTTCTAGTGCTGCAAAGGTTTTATATGACTTTCTTAACTCCCCCCCATAGAATAAGGAGAATATGATGATATGAGGTCGTTTCTCCAGTCTGTAGATTGAACCAGCTGTTATAGAGGTATTCTCTTTGTAAAAATCGGTAAAACTGCCTTCTTTAATTGACTAATGGACATAGAAATGTGAAAGGATTATTCCTATTCAGAATCAAATATAATCTAAAGTCTCTTAATCTATGCACTTAAGCAAAATGATTATACAGGAGCTCTGACATCAACAATGGATTATTCTACCAAGGAGATGTTGTGCCAGAGAATCCAAGCCCCACAAAAGGTAGAGGCTCCTTGCCTCCAACTGGAGATATCTGCAGAAGAGAGCGATAAGGCCCTGCTGTTGAGACCTGATAAAACATGGGAAAAAATGTATGGAGACTGCACTTGCAACATACGGATGGTCTCTGGAATGCCAGAGAGTGTTACCAAAGGCCACTATACCAATAAAACAAATACAGTCTCCTTGAGGCACGCAAGACTCCTCTGTCAGCATCAGCTACACCTCATCTGCCTGGAAATACTGTGCAGCAGTGGCAGCCATATGTCTGTATATCCCAAATCTAATTGGCTATTGGCTCTCTCCTTGGAGGAATAACCCACTCTGATATCACAGCTTACATCCTCTAAAGGTTAGGAGACGTTATAAACCACACGAGACCCTGTCATTACTAACAGAAGAAAATGTAATTCATGGATTAACATATCATCCAAACATCTGTGTCTATACCAAGAAACCTACCATAACAATTAGTAATGGTTAAATACCTATATATCTAATTGCGTTGTTGCTTCATTAATAGAGTCGAAAGGCTATATTATACTGTTTAAATACCTATATATCTAATTGCATGTGCTTCATTCAGTAGGAATGAAGTTTATGCCTGGACAAGCTGGCAGCTCATGAAAAAAACAGCCAGAATGACTAGAGACCAAGAACAACAACTCCAGAGAAAGTAGAATGTGTTTTGCTTCTTATCCACCTGTGCCCCTTTTCTAAGCCTAGGAAACAATCTGTGGAGAGGGGGCGTGGGTAGAATGTAAGGGCTGCGATGGGGTGAGTGTGAAACTATAACAATATAGACTGGACACTCATTTGATCAACTTGATTAAAACATACAAGCCCCCCCCGCTGGATGGTGGACCCATAGCTGTGTGGGTTTGGGCGCACAGCTGCTCACAATTTGGTTTTACATAAGGATGCTTATACTCACAAATTATCACTTATTATTAAAAAAATGAAAACAAAAACAAACAAAACAAAAAAACCAGAAAGATGCAGAAAGTTACGGCAGAATGCATGATCTGGGATGGTAGGGGTGGGGTGAGGGGGAAGGAAGGGGATGTATGCCTGAACCGAATTGGAAAATGATGTATGAAATACACAAAGCATCAATAAAAAAAATGAAAAAATAAATAAAAATTATAAATTATATATCACTTGACATTCCTTTGTTACACAAATCTGTCATGTTTTGATATTAGGTATACATTTTTATGTACGTGCATGTGTGTATTGCCTGCATGTATTTAAGTGCACCTATACAAACAATGCTCATGGACACTAGAGAAGGCCATGGGACCTCCTTGAACTAGAATTAAAGACAGCCACCACATGGGTCCCAGGAATTGAATTTGGGTCTTTTACAAAAGCAACTACTGTTTTTAAGTGCTGAGACATCTCTCTACCCTAATACCTACAATTTAAATCTAGCAGTAATCAAGCAAAGCATGAATTATTATCCTTGATTTACAGAAAAAAAATTTGGAAAAGGGAAGAGAGTTAACTAGTGTCACACAGATGGTAAACAGTTAGTTTGGGACAAAATCATAGGTGCTTATGTCTTGTGGAGGTGTTAGAGCTTGGCAGTGCTCTGGTGAGCTATGCATCCTTATGGGGAATGTGTTCTGTTAACCAGCTCTTTATCTCTTGACGTGTACTCTATACTTAGTACTCATAATAAAATAATTGTAAAGAAAAAAATTTTCATAAACTTTACTTGATTTATCCAATTCTTCCATTTTATCTTCCAATCTTGATAGTCTATTTTCTATTTCATTCCATTATTCAGAGTTTCACCCATCCATTTCAAGTTGTTTATGGAACATTGCATTTCTTTTTATTTTTCATTTAAACTTGAATTTTCTTTAATGTTTCTTTATCTTTTGTAATTTCATTCTGCAATTTATCATCCTCTTTTAATTTATCCATGTCTTCTTTAGATCCCAGCCTTCCTTGTTTATAAGCTCCTTAAATTCCCTCAACTCCTTAATTTCTCTAAGCATATTCATAATTGTTTTTTTTTTGAGATCTGTATCCTGAGTTATATCCAAGGCGTCTTCATTAAAGGGTACTTGAGGAGGGGTATTAGTATTTGGTGGAGATCCACCTGAGTCTTTCTTTCATTGAGCCTTAAGCATTTGGGTAGTCTCTGTTGGGAGTGGTTCCAATGTGAAGCCTAGCTTATTGAACTAACACTTATGTTGGTTATACTCTTCAGGTGTTTATTGACTTCCCAATTGATGCTCAGGTGTGGATACTCTAGGATCTAAAATCTCAACTCTATCCTAGCATTGTACAGACCAACACTCCTCTTCCAACCAGCAAACAGTTCGCCCAATGGACCAAGTCATGTAATACCCAAGCCTGCCCAAACTCCCCAGGCCTGTGAAACCTGCAGCCTGAAGGTCCTAGGCATTCCCTGTCCTGTGGACTGGAAGGTCACGACATTTCCCTGCAATGCATCCAGAGTCCCCCACATCCAAGTGGGGTGAACCCCAATCACCCATCTCATGAGATGTACTCATGGAACCACTGTACACCACCCATAATCTACTTACCAATACCCCAGGGCCAGGCACCAAGGTAGCTTCCTGGGTTCAGTAGGAGAGAGGCTCAGTTGACATTCCCTGTTGCCTCCTGACACTCTTAGGCAATGTTTATAGTGCCAAATTGTAGTCCCTAAGGATCCAAATGCCTTTGGACAACCTCAAGGCTTCCCAACTCTCTTGGGGTCCCCCAAGTGCCCCTCTTCAACTTTGCCCTTACCTTCTCAGAATGCACCCTCTGCCTCAGGAGCCGCCATCTTTGATCCTTGCGGTTCTCATCCTCAGCCTTTCACCACTGTGCTATCCCCACAGCCCAGGAGCCGCCATCTTTGAAAAGCCCAATTTTTAAAAATAGATATACTGAAAATGAAAACAGAAATTCCCAGAAAATCGTGTTATGAAGGAAGTAGTTTCTAGAGGAAAGATCTTATCCATGAATCACCCACTGAAATCAGAGATTTCAGATAGACTTAAATGTATGCCTCAAAGTCTTGAACATCAAGATCAAGGCCTTATGTGGAGATCACATTCTGGGGCCAGGAACAGGAGGGAGGGTCATGAGGACACAGGAGATTAAAGAAGATTAACAGAGCTGGTGGCAAATGAGACATGCTTTTTGTTCTCCAGGGAAGGACACATTCCAACTTGCTACTGATAGATTCAGAGGAAACAGAAATTGTAGTTTCCATTGTGTACCTTTCATGACCCCACCATGCTCCCATGAACAGTTTCAATCAAATGATCACACAGATGTCTCTGACTAAAGGAAGTGAGTCACAAAACATCAAAGGTTATGAACCTAGCCAGAAGTGGTGGTATGTGCTTTTATTTTAGTCATTCAAGAGGCAGAGGCAGGTGGATCTCTGTGAGATTGTGGCCAGCCTTTTCTGCATAATAAGTTCCAGACCAGCTGGCCTGATAAGGAGACCCTGTGTCAACACTCCTACCCTGAACGTTTCATGAAAGTAGCAGAGCCAAGCATGATAGCACTTAACCTCCATCTCAGCACTCAGGAGGCAGGGGCAGACAGATCTCTGTGAATATGAAGCCAGTCTGCTATTACATAGTATGTCCCTATGGCAAAATAAAAGTGGAAAGAGATTGGCAGTGGTGAGGAATGCAGCAGTTGATACTATTGGTACAAATATTTGAATGAGTAAGAGAGAATAATCAGAATACACTGCGTACATATACAGATTTATAAAATAACAATATTCATAGAAATACACCAAGACAGAATATTTCAGAAATTATGTTAAAAGATTGTACTATTGAGGCTGGAGAGATGGCCTAGTGGTTAAGAGCACCAACTGCTCTTGCAGAGGACCCGGGTTTGATCTCCAGTACCCACATGGTGGCTGAGAACCGTCTGTAACTCCAATTCCAGGAGAACTCCAGTTCCAGGGGAATCCGACACCCTCTTCTGACCTCCGTGGCATTGTACAACACGGGTGCACAAACCTATATGTAGACAGTACATTCATACACATAAAAAATAAATACAATTTTAAAAATTTAAAAAAGATTATACTATTATGTAAATCAAAAGGCACAGTATGATGTCTCATTCAGAGCAATGAATTTTACAGTAACTAAAGTAGGATTATATCTTTATGTGTGGGTATGAGTGTTGTCTATTCATGCGTGTACATGTGTGTGTACATGTCTGCGTATACTGAGACCTTTTTGTTAATACAGAGCCCAGAGGATGACATCTCACCTGGTAACTTCCTATAATGCTTAACAATCTCCATTTTAATCAGGGTCAATCACAGAACCTTGGGGTTGGGTCAATATTTCTACGAGACTTTCTAGCTATTGAGTTCATAGGATCTTCTTGTATTTGGGTCCCGCCCATGACACTGTGATTTGTTCTGTTGACATATCTGTCTTTTAACATTTTCACATGGATACAGTGATGCCAACTTGGGTCTCTGACTTTTAAAAATCAAGCTCTCTACATACTGATCCATCGTCCAATCCACCAAGCTTACATTTGGTTACATAGACTAACATTTATTTCCATGTGAGTTAAAAAACCCAAAATTTAAAAAGAGAAGTACTGATAAGAGAACTGTTTTACCAATAAAGCATGGCATTATAATGATTACGTAGGTTTTCTATAGAATAAAATAGATATGTGTATATTTAAATAGAAATTTGAAAAATGATAACAAAAAAGGCTGCTAGTTCTGTTTTAGTACCTTGAAATTCTATACCTTTGGAAACATTAGGAAGGTGAATTATCATTACTTGGAAAAGTCCTCACACTTCTCAGTACTCTAGTAAGTTAAGTGCTTCATCTTGTCTAGACAACTAGGATCCCAGAAGCTCACTATGAATATTTTGGACATGAAGTAATAAAATCAGATGAGAAGTAACACTGAGACTTGTCAGGCATCACTCACAGGCATGTCCAATGACTCAGCATTTTGGTAAATCAACCCAAACAGAAAAGACAGTAGCACATTTTGTAATAGTTAATTCACTAAGCCAATGGTTTGGAGTTTTTGGTGAAAAATAATATTTTATCCTGCTCTCCTTGAACCTTGGCCCCTTTCTGCTGAGGCTTCTGGAGAGCTACCAACTACCTGGGAAATAAACCAAGCTACATCAACAATGACAGAACACAAATAATATAAAATACAAAATAATATTTCCCACCAGTCTTATATAAGTGTTCTACAATGAGAATACAGTGAAAAGCTCTAGAACACAGAGTACTAAGGAACAATACTAAACATGATCAAATTATTAAACAAGGGGGTAGAGAGAAGGCTCAGGAGTTAAAATTTCTGAACAGAACACCAGCTGTTCTTGTAGAAAATCCAGGTTAAATTCCCAGCACCCGATGGGGGCTAACAACTATCTATGACTCCAGTTTTGTGGACTTAGATGCCCTTTTCTGACCTCCACCGGCATTGCATGACATAGGTCCATTTTCATACATGCATAGTAAACACTCATACACATAAAATAAAATAATGAAAAATTAAACAAATTTAAATAACACAGAAACAACTCACAGAGGATAGGTATAAACTTTCAACAAAGCTAAGAAGAATACAAATACACAGATGAGTGAAATGACAAAGGCAAGTCAGGGTTTGAAAAGTGAATTCAGAAAAAAGAAAGAAATATTGAAGAAAAAAACATGCTGAAATGAAGAATGTAAATGAAAAATTCAATAACATAATTTAAAACAAGGGAAAATGCCTCACAAAGAAAATGAATTAAATGAAAATGAGAATATCAAGACCGGATGATAAAGTTGAAGAATTTGATCACACAAGCAAAGAATACCAGAGAAGTTAGAAAACAAATGAATGGAATATGCAGGAAATAGGAGACACCATGAAAACACGAAAAGTCCAAATTTAAACATCATATGGAATATAGGAAGAAGAGTGGAATTGGCCATAGCTTCTCCAGGATTGAAGAAGAAAACTTCCCTACATTAAGGAAGTCATATCTATAACAGACAAAAGAAACACAAAGAACACCAAATAGGCAGAACCAGAGCAGAGGCTCCCCAAGGCATATCATAGTGAGAACACTAAATGTACATAACAAGGGCTGAGACTGCTGAGAGCTGTAGAGAACAAGCAGTTTCATACAGAGAAAAACGTTATAATTCTACGTGATTCTCAGTGCAAACCATAAAAGCCAGAGAGTGGGGAGCAAAGCATTCCCTGCTCTAAGTGACCACAGACGCCGTCCACGAGAACTTCATCCAGCAAGATCGTGTCTCATGGACACAGAGCTCTAAGTGACCACAGACACTGCCCGTGAGAACTTCATCCAGCAAGATCGTGTCTCATGGTCACAGAGCTCTAAGTGACCACAGACGCCGTCCGTGAGAACTTTATCCACCAAGATTGTGTCTCATGGTCACAGAGCTCTAAGTGACCACAGACGCCGTCCACAAGAACTTCATCCACCAAGATCGTGTCTCATGGTCAAAGAGGAGGGAAAGGGTACCTATCAGGGTACAATTAGGTTGAAAGATTTAATGCCACCCAAAACCAACCCCATTGAGAATTCTTGAAGCAATACAAAGTACCAAAGAAAGAAATGACCCATACCCAAGAATTTACATAAAGAAAACAAATGGAGGTATAATTATGAAAGCACAAAATAAAGCAAAAATACAAACAAAAATTAAAATTGCAATAACCAATATGCATCTGTCCATATGAACTTTAGGCATCAATGGCCTAACTCCCCATTAAACAGCTAGCACTATCTGAATGAAGAACAAAACCCATCATTTTCTGTCTACTAGAAATTCATCTCAATTTTAAGGATAGACATTACCTAACAGTGAAAGAATGAAAAAAAAAAATTCCAAACAAATGACACTGAAGAACAAGCAGTATCAAGATTATAATATATGACAAAATGAACTTAATTTAATATTAGTCAGAAGCAATAAAGAAAGTTAGTTAATTCTGATAAAGGGAACCATCAACCATAAAGACATTACAATCATGAATACACGCACCAAAGTTTTATGCATCAAACTTCATAAATACAGTAATACAGAACTTTAAGACACAGATTGATCACAACTTAATAATAGCAGGTGACTTCAACACCCCACTATGTCCAATAGACAGGTTTACTGGGAAAACTACAAACACAGAAACATTTGAATTGAATCACATTATATGTCACATAGACCTAACAGGTATCTGCATAATATTATGACCAAGCACCAAAGAATGAACATTCTACTCAGTAGCCAATGGAAATTTCTCTAAAAAAGATCACAAGCCAGGGCAGAAAACATATTTCAAGAAGTATAAAACATTGAAATAATATCATCTACGCTATTGGACTCCAATGGAATATAGCTTAAAAACAATAGCAAAAGAAACTCTAAGCAGTACAGTACATAATGATGAATGTGTCAAATAAGAAATCTAGAAAGAAAAAAAAATTCCTGGAATTAGATGAAAAATGATAAATAAGCAAACAAAACATCGGCCACATATTAAAAGCAGTGTTAAGAGAGAAGTTTATTGCTATAAGAGCCTGCATTAAAAAGCAGAGAGAGCACAAATGACTTACTACCACAACTCAAGAACATGGCAAGGAAAGAATAGCTAAAACCCAAACACAGCAGATGAGAAGAAATAACAAAAATCAGAGAAGAGCTCAATGAAATAGAAATAAAACAAAAAAAAGGGAATCAATGAATCTAGCAGATTTTTCTTTGTAAAGATAAATAAGATCAATAGAGTACTAGCCCTGTTAACCAAAAGAAAAAAAGCACAATTCCAAATCAATGAAATGAAAGACAAAGGGGATATCATCACAACAGACAAGAAAAAGATTCAGAATGTTCTGAGAATACTTTAAAAACCTATAGTCTAATAAATTAAACAATAAAAAAGAAATGAACATTTCTAAATTCAATGGGCCCACAAAAGTTAAAACAAGAAAAGACCAATAGCTTTAATAGAGTCATAAAAATAAAGGAATCTGGATAGGAAAACTCAGACTTGGGGACAATGAGAGGCCAGGCCCAGAAGGATTCACAGCAGAATTTTGCCAGACCTTCAAAGAAGTACTTAAATTAATACAACTTATGCTATTCAAAAAGACAGAAACATAGGCAACACCTAAACTCTTTTTATGACACCAGTATTACTCTACTAACCCAAACAAGAGAAAGCACAACATAAAAAATAATATAAGCCCATATTTATAATGAAAATGAAACCAAATTTCTCCACAAAGTACATACAAATCACATACAGGCACACGCCAAAACTATTATTAACTATAATCAACTAAGCTTCATTCAAAAGACACAAGGATGATTCAATATACATGTAAATAAACACATTAAATTGCAGCCAGTGCCAGGTGGGTTTGGTTCGGTTCCATAGTCTCTTTGTGCAGGGGGGAGGGGGGGCGCTCCTGAAGCACAGAAGCTCGGAACTCACTCCAGACAGGTAGATTTTAGGGTAGATTGATTCTTGGGCTGCTGGAAAAGGGTCTCAACTCTAAACCCTTGTAGGAGGTGGCTGTCTGGGCAGAGCTGCCCTTCGCCTTTGCAGCCAGTGCCAGGTGGGTTTGGTTCGGTGCCATTGTCTCTTTGTGCTGGGGGCTCCTGAAGCACAGGATGCCTGAACTCACTCCAGACAGGTAGATTTTAGGGTAGATTGATTCTTGGGTTGCTGGAAAAGGGGCTCAACTCTAAACCCTTGTAGGGGGTGGTTGTCTGGGTGGAGTCGCCTTTTGCCTTTGCAGCCGGAGCCAGGTGGGTTTGGTCTGGTGCCATTGTCTCTTTGTGTGTGTGTGGGGGGGGGGCTCCTGAAGCACAGGAGCCCTGAACTCACTCCAGACAGGTAGATTTTAGGGTAGATTGATTCTTGGGTTGCTCGAAAAGGCGCTCAACTCTAAACCCTTGTAGGGGGTTGCTGTCTGGGTGGAGCCACCCTTCGCCTTTGTAGCCAGTGCCAGGTAGGCTTTGTTCAGCACCATTGTCTCTTTGTGCTGGGGCTACTGAAGCACAGGAGTCCAGAACTCGCTCCAGACAGGTACTGGGGTGCGGGCTAAGTCAGGCATATCCCCCCTCCCCCCAAACTGGAATTGATGAGAGAGTATCCAAGTGGAATTTTTGAGAACCTTCAGAACAGGGAGGGAAGAGTGCCAGACTTCCTATAACCAACATAGAAACAAAATTGAAAGCCTGAAATGTAGACAAGTCAACACTCCATAAACAAGGAGGAGGGAAACAGAAAAGCATTGTAAGGAGGCAAGCAAAACCATACTCTAACATAGTGAAAAGACATTTGTGATTGGCGTTGGAATACAGGCAAAAACAAAACAAAACAAAACAAAACCCTCCTGCCAGGGACACAGCGAAGGTATAACATGGGAAAGGTGCAGGGTAATTCCACACCAAACTCTACCAACCCTGCAGGAGATAGCTACAGTGGGATCCCCCTGGAGGTGACCCAAGAAACAGATCTTAGAGGAATAATTACAGACCTCTGCAGAGAAATTAAAGAAAATAAGGAAGAAATCAGAGAACAAAGGAGAGAGAATGGAAAACTCAAAAAGAACCTAGAGGGATACAATGACAAACTTTGGAAAGAACTAAAGGAACAGAATGACAAACTCCAGAAAGAACTAGAGGAAGAAAAAAACAAACTCCGGAAGAAAGTAGAAACACTGAAAAAGGACGCCAATCAGTGAAGTAAGGAGAACCAAGAAGAGGTTGAGAAGCTCAAAAAGGAAATGGAAATACTAAAGAAATCACAGGATGAAATGAAAAAGGAAATAGAACACTCATTCTATCAAGAAGAAAGGAAAGGAAAAGCCTCAGAAATAGAATGGAGGAAGCAGAACAAAGAATATCAGACCTGGACGATAACACAGAGCAATTAAAAAGCTCAAATAAAGATTATGAAAAATTTAAAAATACTCAAAAATGGAACAACCAGGAAATATGGGACACTATGGAAAGATCAAACCTCCGCATCATAGGAATAGAGGAAGGAGAAGAATCTCAAGAGAATAGCATTGATCAGATCTTTAACAGAATAATAGATGAAAATTTCTCAAAACTAAAAATAGACAAACCCATACAAATACAAGAAGCACATAGGACCCCAAATAGACAAGATCAGAAAAGAAAATTCCCACACCATATCATAGTTAAAATGCTAGATGCCCAAAACAAAAACAAAATTCTGAAAGCTACAAAAGAAAAACAAGTCACATAGAAAGGAAAACCCATCAGAATTAGAACTGACTTCTCAGCACAAACCATGAAAGCAAGAAGAACATGGAGCAAAGCATTTCTTGTGTTAAAGGAATATGGATGCCAATCCAGGATACTATACCCAGCAAAAATGTCGATTATAGTTGAAGGAGAGAAAAAAATCTTCCAAGACATAAAGAAGATGATAGACTACATGGCCTGAAAACCAACTCTTCAGAAAATACTTGAAGCAATTCAAAGGGCAGAAGAGAGGAGCAACTATCCCCAAGCACCTATGAAAAGCAACTAATAAAAACATAACTGCAAGAGTAGAATCAGAGACTAAAAATCCAAATGGATAATACAGTGAAATAAATCAAAATCCATCTTTCAGTTATAACCTTAAATATTAATGGACTAAACTCCCCAATCAAAAGACATAGACTAGGAGAATGGATTAGGAAACAAAATCCATCTATATGCTGTCTACAAGAAACCCATCTCAATTTCAAGGATAGGCACCAACTTAAAGTGAAGGGATGGAAGAAAATATTCCAAGCAAATGGTACAAAAAAGAAAGCAGGTGTTGCTATTTTAATATCAGACAAAATAGACTTCAAAGCAAAAGAAATTAAAAGAGACAAAGAGGGCCATTACATCGTTATTAAAGGAACAATTGGTGATGAAGATCTCACAATCATGAATATATATGAACCAAACGCTTGTGCATCAAACTTTATAAAGACAACTCTTCAGGATCTCAAGGCACACATTAACCCCAGTTCACTAATAGTAGGGGACTTCAATACCCCACTAAGTCCTTTAGACATGGAATTTTCTGCAAAATAGACCATATACTGGGACACAGTAAAAAAAAAAAAACTCAACAAATACAAAAAGATTGAAATAATCTCATGCATTCTATCAGACCACAGTGCAATAATACTCAGTATCAACACCAGGATAAGCCCTAGAACCTACAAGAACACATGGAGACTAAAGAACACTCTCCTGAATAATGAATGGGTCAGGGAAGAAATAAAGAAATAAAAACATTCCTGCATTCCTGGAACTGAATGACAATGATAATACAACACAACAAAACCTATGGGACACTTTAAAAGCAGTCCTAAGAGGGAAGTTCACAGCTCTAAGTGCCTACATCAAAAAAACAGAAAGAACACAGGTGAACAATCTAACACTGCAGCTAAAAATTCTTGAGAGACAACAACAAATGAACCCTAAATGCAGCAGACAAGAAGAAATAACAAATATCAGAGCAGAGATCAATGAAATAGAAACAAAAAAAAAAACTATACAAAAATCAATGAAACCAAAAGTTGGTTCTTTGAGAGAATAAACAAGATAGACAGACCTCTAGCCCAGTTAAGAAGGAACAACTCCAAATCAATAGAATCTCTGAATAAAGGGGAAACATCACAATAGACAATGAAAAGATCCAGACAATCATATGGGAATACTTCAAAAATCTATGCTCTATTAAGTTTGAAAACCTAGAAGAAATGGATGAATATCTGAAATCCTGGGAATAACCAAAGCTCAACCAAGAAGAGATCAACATCTTAGACCAATAATAAATGAAGAAATTGAAGATGTAATAAGAAGCCTCCACACCAAGAAAAGCCCAGGCCCAGATGGTTTCATGGCAGAAATCTATAAGATATTTCAATAAGATTTTATGGGGCTGGAGAGATGGCCTAGCAGTTAAGAGCACCGACCACTCTTACAGAGGACCCGGGTTCGATCTCCAGCACCCACATGGCAGCTAAGAACCTCCACAGCATTGCACGACACGGGTGCACAAACTTACATGCAGACAGTACATTCATACACATACATAAATAAATAAAATTAATAAAAAATTAAAAAAACAGAAGATTTACAACCATTACTACTCAAGTTGTTTAGAAGGATACAAATGGAGGGAGTTCTTCCAGAATCCTTCTATGAAGCCAGCATCACACTATTACCCAAACCAGGCAAAGATACAACCAAAAAGGAGAACTATAGACCCATCTCTTTAATGAACAAAGATGCAAAAATTGTAAATAAAATACTTGCAAATTGCATACAGATCCACATCAAGATCATCCACCATGACCAAGCTGGAGTCATTCCAGACATGCAGGGATGGTTCATATACAAAAATCAATACATATCATCAAACATATAAATGAACTAAAAGACCAAAACCATACAATCATCTCAATTGATGTGGAAAAAGCCTTTGACAAAATCCAGCATCCTTTCATGTTTAAAATACTAGAGGGAATTAGATTGTAGGGATAATTCCTCAATGTAATCAAGGCCATGTACAGGAAACCCACAGCCAATATCATCCTAAATGGGGAAATGACAGAATCATTCCCCTTAAAGCTAAGAACTAGACAAGGCTGCCCCTGTCACCACTCCTTTTCAATATAGTGCTGGAAACACTTGCTAGGGTGATAAGGAAAGAAAAGGAAATTAAAGGAGTTCTAATTGGAAAAGAGGAAGTCAAGATATCCCTTTTTGCTGATGATATGATCTTTTACTTAAGGGATGCTAAGAACTCCACCAGAAAACTCCTAGAAACGATTAAGAGCTTCAGTAAAGTGGCAGGATACCTCAATAAATCTAGAAAAATCAGTAGCCTTTCTTTACAACAACAAGCAACTGAAGAAGGAATACAAGGAGACCTTCCCACTCAAAACAGCCTCAAAAACAATAAAATACCTAGGAAAAAAACTAAACAAGACACCGAGGATCTCTATAACAAAAAATTTAAACCCATGAAGAAGGAAATTGAAGAAGACATCAGAAGATAGGAAGACCTCCCATGCTCATGGATTGGGAAAATAAACATATTAAAAATGTCCATTCTACCTAAACTCTTATATAGATTTAATGCAATCTCAATTAAAATCCCCAAGAGTTTCTTCACAGGCTTGGAAAAAAATCATTAATTTCATTTGGAAAAACAAAAGACCCCAAATAGTCAAACAATCCTGAGTGAAAAGATCAATACTGGGGGGAATCTCTGTACCAGACTTTAAGCTATACTACAGGGCTATAGTCATAAAAACTGCTTGGTACTGGTACAAAAATAGACCAGTTGACCAACGGAACAAAACTGAAGATCCAAACCCAAGCACATATGATTTCAGCCACCTCATATTCGACAAGGGGGCCAAGAAGACACAATGGAGGAAAGACAGCATCTTCAGCAAGTGGTGTTGGCAAAACTGGATCACCACCTGTATAAGAATGAAATTAAACCCCTACCTCTCACCTTGTACGAAAGTCAATTCCAGATGGAACAAAGACCTCAACGTGAAACCCAAAACTCTGGAGGTGATAGAAGAAAAACTTGGCAGCAGACTACCAGACATAGGAGTAGGAAAAGACTTCCTAAATCAGACAGCAGCTGCACAAGAAAAAAGATCGACAATTGACAAATGGGACCTCATCAAACTCAAAAGCTTCTGTACATCAAAAAAAAACAATAAAGGAAGTGATGAGAAAACCCACAGATTGGGAGGAAACTTTCACTGCAAATACATCTGACAAAGCATTGATTTCCAGAGTATACAAACTACTCAAAAAACAAAGAATAAAGAAAACAAATGAATCACTCAAAAGATGGAGCAAAGAACTGAATAGAGACTTCACAGAGGAAGAATTAGAGATGGCTGAGAAACATCTCAAAAAATGTTCAACATCACTAATAATTAGGGAAATGCAAATTAAAACCACTTTAATATATCATCTGATAAGACTGTCTAGGATCAAGAAAACAAATGATGCCAAGTGCTGGAGAGGTTCTGGGGAATAGGGAACACTCATCCATTGCTGGTGGGAATGTAAACTTGTACAGCCACTTTGGAAAGTAGTGTGGAGAACCCTTGAAAAACTCAAAATGAGCTTGTCATTCGACCCAGCCATAGCACTCCTGGGTATATTCCCACAAGACTCATCTTACTGCAGAAATACATGCACAGCTATATTTATTGCAGCTCTATTCATAATAGCAAAAAGCTGGAACCAAGTCAAATGTCCCTCAACTGACGAGTGGATAGAGAAAATGTGGTACATGTACACAATGGAGTTCTATGCAGCAGTAAAGAAAGATAACATCATGAACTTTGCAGGTAAATGGATGGAACTAGAAGTTATTGTGTTAAGTGAAGTAACACAGTCCCAGAAAAACAAATAAGGAATGGTATCCCTCATCTGTGGATGCTAGCCAGTTGTAAATGCTTCTTATGGGGAGGGATGCATATTGGAAAGAACAAAAACAGAAAGCCTGAATCAAAAACTGACTGAAATGGTGAAACTGGAGGGGTGGGAGGGGTGGGAGGGGTGGGAGAGGGTCACGGGTCTATATTTGATTAATGTATATTTATTTGATGTGAGTTTAACTAGTATCCAACTTTGCCCAAACTCTATCTACAAACTACATGGTATTTTAGGACTCAGTAAAAGTAAAAATATCTGTATTAAACAACATTGGTTTAAATGTTTTAATAAATACAGTAATACATCTAAGTTAAGTGGAAATATAAATTGTTGTCCACATTTTTTCTACTTAAAATCTGTATAACAATAACCTTGGGATTAACATATACAAATGTTCTTTATAATTTCTGTGTTATCCTGTATCATCTTGCAACTTTCTCTTTTACCTGTAGGATAATTTAACTTAAGGAATTAAGTTTGCTTCCCAAATTAACAACATACAGTCACCCAAAACAGTTTGGGTAAATTTAATGAAATTTACACCTTGATTCCTGCCCATAGGTGTGTGTACTACAACTGCCTTTTTGAGACTCATGGGTCAAAAAATAAAAACCTCGAATAAAAGAAAAGGGTGAATACAGTTATATATTAAAACTTTTTGTCAAATTTTCAATTTAAATCTTAAAACTAACCATGGGAAAAGATTTGTATGTTCCCACAGTTCAAAACATCACCAACTTAATGGCTGAGAAAGGAAAGATACAGCTTTGCATTGTGCAGGATGTACCAAGAAATATCAGCAGAGAAGTTGGCCCATCTAAGCATTAAAAGGAAGAAAAGCCTCAGACTGCTACAGACATCAAACATCTCTATGGATCTTATTTGTAACAACTGTTTATAGTGAATCCTAATGAACCTTACCTTCTAGGGGCCGCAAAGTCTTAATATGAGAGACCTCCTTACTTGCTTTTCATAGAACAAAGAAATACATGACGGTTATGAAGTCATTCTCTAACTGTAACTTAGAGCTGACTGGTGTAGAGGTAATCTACAAATCCAGTATAACTGCTTTCTTTAACTGATGAATAGACATAGGAAATGTGAAAAGGATTATTCTCTATTCAGAGCCAAATCTGATACTAAAGTCTTTTCAAGTTGTGCATTTAAGCAAAATATATCAATACAGGAGAGCTCTGATATCAGCAATGGATTATTTTGCTAAGGAGATGTTGGCCAGGGGATCCAAGCCCCCCCCCCAAAAAAAAGATAAAGTCTTCTTGTCTGTAAACTGGGATATCTGCAGGAAGAGAGGTGGTAAGGCCCTGCTGTGGAAGACCTGATGCAAGCATGGGAAAGATGTATTGAGACCGCACTTGCAAGTGTACAGTTGGTCGCTGCCAGAGAGTGTTACCAATGGCCACTAAACCAATAAAGCAAATATTGGTCTCCTTGAGTCAGTGTCAGCTACACCTCACCTGCCTGGAAATACTGTGCAGCAGTGGCAGCCACATGTCTGTATATCCCAAATCTAATTGGCTATTAGCTTTCTCCTTGGAGGAAAAATTCATGGCTGATGCCACAAGCTTACATTATTTAGTGGTTAGGAGATGTTATAAGCCACAGTAAGACCTTGCCATCTTTTACAGAAAAAATATAATTCATGGATTAGCATACCATCCAAACATCTGTGTCTATACCAAAGTAACTTACCATAATAATTATTGTTTCAATACCTGTATATCTAATTGCTTGTGCTTCATTAGTATGATTGAGAGGTTATATCTGGACAAACTGTCAACCCATGAAAGGAAGCAGCCAGAACTGACCAGAGTCCAAAATGACAGCTCCAGAGAAAGTAGACTGTTTTGCTTCTCATTCACCTTTGTCCCTTTCCTAAGCCTAGGGAACAATCTGCAGAAGAGGGGGCATGGTAGAATGTAAGGGCTGCCATTGGGGTGAATGGTGAAACTACAGCAACATAGTCTTGAAACTTATTTGATTAACATGATTGTACATAAAAGCCCCACCAGCTGGATGGTTGGAGACATGGGCTGTGTGGGTTTGGGCAAAGCTGCTTGTAAATTGGTTCTACATGAAGGATGCTTGTACGCATAACTTATTACTTATTGTTAAAAAATAAAAAGAAAAAAATTTTAAAAAGAAAAAAGTAAACACATTAAATCATTGAAATGAACTTAAAGACAAAAGTCAAATGATACTCTGAGACATTGATACAAACTGACAAAATGTAACATGTGTTCATAATAAAAGTTCAATATGGAATTAAGCTAAAGGGAATCTGAATCTACCTGAACATTATTAAGACCATGTGCAGAAAGCCCACAGCCTGCATCATTCTGAATGGAAAAAAAGAAGCATTCCTATTAATCAGGAATCAAATAAGGTTGACACCATTCTCATGTGTCTTCCTTATTGCTAGAGCTTTAAGGAAAGGGAAGGAAAGCACAAGAGTACTAATTGGAAAAATGACATCAACTTAATGTTATTTGCAGATGATGTGATATACAGAAGTCATCCCAAAAATCCACCAGAAAACTACTAGAAATGTTTAATATGTTCAACAAAACGGCAAGTTACAAGGTCAATCTACAAACTTTTATATATAAATTACAGAAAATCATAGAAAGAGTTCAGTGAAACACTTCTGTGCATAATAGTCTTAAAATGTATCAAGGGATCAACCTAGCCAAAAATTAAATAGTTTAATTAAAATTTAAAACTTTGAAGAAGGAGATGGAAAGACCTCACTTGCTCATGGATTGTTGGAATTAATATTGTGAAAATGGCCACCCTACTAAAACCAGTTTGCAGACCCAATACAATCCCAATAAAAATGTCCATAACATTCTCTGGATAAATAAAAATCCACCTAAAATTCACATGGAAACACAAAAGGCCCAGATGTTAAACCAATCATGAGCACAAAGAAGAATTCCAGAAGGATTCACATATCAGACTTCAATTTATATTACAGAACTATGTCATGCATCATCATGTTATTAGCAGAAATAGAGAAGGGTAGATAAAAGGAACAATATAGAAGAACCAAACATAAGTGCACACAATTACAATCATCTATGATTTGACAAATGGCCCCAAAACACATATTGGAGGAAATAGCATCTTCAACAAATAGTGCTGGCAAGTTAGGATCTGCATGTGTAGAAGTATGAAATTAGACCCATACCAATCATCATGCAAAAAGTAAACTCTGAATGGATCAGATACCTCAGCATGAAGCCTAAAACATTGAAGCTGCTACAGGAAAACTTACACAATACTCTACGAGATATAGATGTAGAAAGGAATTTTTAAATCAGGCAGCAATCACTCAGGATTTAATGTCAACAGTCAATAAATTGTAGTTCACGAAAGTAAAAAGGTTTTGTACAGCAGCAAAGGAAACACCCACCAAGTATGGGGAAATCCCATGAAGTGGAAAAATTTTCACCAGCTATACCTGTGACAGATGATTAATATCCAGAATGTACAAAGAATTAAAAAAACAAAGAAGCAAGAAAAAATGATGACCCCATTAAAAATAGACGATGGATTTGGAAAGAGAGCTCTTAAACAAAGAAATAAAAATGGCTAAAATGTGCTCAATGTTCTTAGTAATTAGGGAAATATAAATCAAAAGTACTTTAAGATTTCATTTAACCCAGTCAGAAAGGCTAAGATCAAGAGAACAATGGCACTAAATGCTGGGTGGATGAGGGAAAGGGCAGCCCTCATTCACTGCTGGTGGGATGGCAAAAATGAGTAACCACTGTGGAAGTAAGTTTGGGAAACTCTTTAAAAACTAAAAATACCTTTAACATAGGACCCAGTTACACTACTTCTTGGCAAATGCCTGAAGGATTCATCCAACTAGAGAGATTCTTCGACAGCCATATTTGTTGCTGATCTTTTCAAAATACCTAAGAATTGGAAAGAACTTCAGTATCCCTCAGCTAATGAGTGGATAATGAGAAAGTGATTGTTGCCATAGCCCTTGATTGCCCAGAAGTTGAAGATCCAGTTACTGAAAACAGGTGGACACCGGACCTACAACAATGGAACTGGACCTGACCTGGAAGCCTCTGCCCTGAAGACTAGCTCAGAAGGTATACCATGTTCTAACTATGCAACTAATTTTACAGACAAGTACACCCATTGCAGAGGAATTTTCCTCTCCAGGTGAGAATACCCACAGCCTAGTAACGACTCGCTCAGCGTCCTGCAACCCCGCCCGCCTCTGCCGCTCTCAGGTTTCCCCAGTAATCAAGGTAACGCATGTATGCAGTTTTCCAATCTCAGTTAAAACTAGAGAATTTTAATGGGTGCGCTTACAAAATAGTGGCAAAGAAACACACATTCACTTAAGCCAAATAGGCAGCCACAGCCAGGTCCCATGGCCCCACATGGCCACCCAAAATTCCTTCTGGAACCCTGTGCCTTCTGCTCCCCATGATGGTGCCAAAATGGAAAGTGAGAGACTCACATGATGGACACTTTTCTTATACTTGGATGATATATTTTTTTTTTCATAAATACCTGGATGGTATCTTAATCTCAGCATTACAGCTGTTTAATGGGGCCTATAAAGTCTTCCACCACTAGAGAGCGAGCACTATTCTTGCAGTATCAGACATGCCTCCTGCCCTCTAGAGGAGTGAGCCATATATCCAATTGGATTTCTTTTTCTTTTTTTCTGGGTACACACACACCCTGTCCCCCAAAGTCCCAGAGTTCCAAAATCTTGTGCACCTTCAGTGGGACCACTGGTTTGTACATGTCCAGGTAACCTGGTGGGCTGGGAATTGCCCCAGGCTCCTCCCCCAAGCACACAGTCGTCAGGGTGTTTCAAAGAAGTAACAATCCATCCCACACTCCATCCACCCTTCATTGGCCCTTACAAACTGGAGGTGCCAATCTCTTCAGCGAGAGTCCCTGGGCCCCAGAAGGGTGGGAGATAGAGTCTTTGAAGTGACACATCAAATTCTCAGATTTGTCCATGTTCTGTCTTCAATGGGCCATTGGGTCATTCTGGAGTCTCCCTTTTATTTCTAGTAAATAGAACACAAATAGCCAGAAGCAGAGAGATCTAAACAAATATTAACTATTATATCCAGATACTCTGTGGGCACAAACATACATACTCGGATGATATCTTAATCTCAGCATTACAGCTGTTTAATGGGGCCTATAAAGTCTTCTACCACTAGGGGCGCTATTCTTGCAGTATCAGACATGCCTCCTGCCCTTCAAAGGAGCTAGCCATATATCCAATTGGATTTTTTTTTTCTGGGTACACACACACATCTTGGCAGTAACTATTGCACTTACATCTTCTTTGGGGAATTGCAGCACCTAAGTTCCATGGAACTTCAGAGACCATTTCATTCTGGTGACTTGTACAGTGCTCTACAGCACTGTAAAGTTCAGCTATCTGTTTGCAGTGCCAGGTCTCAGCATAATTTTCCTTTCTCATAATCATCTTCCATAATTTCTTCAGAAATATGGTTTATCAATCCACTTTTGTGTGCACTCAAGGTCATAAGCAAAATGGCCTCTGTTTTAGGGGCTTTTAGACCCTCTCCAGCCAACAGCTCCCAGCAGGACAGTTCAGGCCTGGTGCTGAAGCCTTTATTTACCAATATGATTTATTTAACCATAAAGCTTTCAAAGGTTCCATATTTATACCTGGCCATGGTACTCCACCTTACTGAACTTACTTTTTAACTTTGTTCCTTCAGGTGTGTGGGATATGTCTCCAACCATTCTCACATCTGTAAAACACTCAGACATTAACATTATGATTAAATTAAACATGAATCAGGTCCAACATAGCATGGGAAGTTTTTATCTATCTGTGCCAATTGTTGTCTCAAAAGATCCATGTTGTGTACAATAGCACAAATGAGAGGCATTACTTTATTTACTTCTTCAGCACCTGTAGTCATTTTCTCAAACCCATCCAGTATCCAGAGGGTTTTTTCCCATGGCCTTGCTGTATTTCTCTAGTCTTAAAACACTCAGTGGGCCTGAACCAAGCTACCTAGCCTTACACAGGGCCAAGGAGGGAGGTGTCTCCTTTTGTCTCTGCTGTATTTGCTGAATAGCTGAGTCAGGCAGGTTCTGGTTCTGACTTCAAGCTCTGGTCAAAACATCTGTTTTCTTTTTACTGACACCATCTAGCTGCTGGGGGAGGCCCAAGCCAGGCAAACTGATCGCACCCCCAGCACACTTTTTCTCAGCAAAGAAAGGTACTCTGTTTAACATTGGGGTCCATTATTCACTTCCCCCAAAACAGTTTTTATTCTTCATATACCTCTTGTGATCTGTTCCTGAGGCTTTAAATCCTCCCAGAGGCTTTTCAGTACAGAATTGGCTTTTTATCAACTTTTTCTTTAGGAACTCTGGTTTTACACAGATCTGCCATATTTGCCTCCTACTAACCCAAGTAGGCTTCTTTTTTGTTTGTTTTACTCTTCTACAGACATATTTTACATGCTAAGTTTCCTAGAATCAACAAAGCCTTCCTTCCTTCCTTCAAACAGACTCTGTCCTGTCAAAAGCTCAGCACAGCCATTAAAGTTTCCTACCACTCTGGAGGTCTTTGTTCAATCAGGCTTTTTCTTAAATCACTGGTAAACACACCTAGATTGGCCCAGTATACCAGGCGCCATATATTGCTTTTCTCATACCCAGCTCTCTTAGTTGTATTTGTCCATCTTTTATCACTTTCCACTCCCTGGTACATAGGGGAATTTCTGTTGCAGAAGACCAGGTGTCTCTAATGGGTGTTATCAGCCAATTCATTAGGGACTTAATTCCCTTGTACTGTCTCAGGCTATATAGCTTATGTCTCGAGGTAGGATGGATGGCTATATTACTCAGCCTTCCTTCTTCTGCATCACTTAAAATAATTTCACTCACTCCCAGGTCCCACAGCCTTACAAACCAGGTGATGAGGGGCTTTCTCACTGCCTGCTTGAAAGTTTTTCCCAATTTCAACAATTCTAATGCCGAGTATTCCCTGACTGCCTTAGTTTCCCATTCTGGGCTATCACTACAGCCATCATTAGCATGTTGAGAGCCAGGTTTTCCTTTCTTTGTATCATAGGTCAAACCCAAGGGGTGTCTGGTGCTTCTCCTATGTCATTCTCCTTTTCATCATTATCTGTCTTCTCCTTTTTGAAAGCTAGGATGCAAAAAGCAGCAAGCCGACATTTCCTCCTTCTCTTCCACTTTATGTAACTTACTGGCGAGGTCAGGGTCTAGTGTATTAATTTTCTCTTCTTCTACTTCTCCTGTATCTCTTGTTTCCCTCTGAGCTACTGCCTCTGCCATGGAGAGAGTCCTTATCACCCACAGCAGTGGCCAAGACGCTTCCGATGCAGCTTGCTGCCATTTTTGCTCCTGCCATGCTACTCTCTGGGCTTGCAAAGTTTGTTCTAAACCTTCTGGGGTTTTCAAAACATCTCCAAATTCACGTGGCGGCCCCCACCTGTCAAGTAAACATGCTACTCTGTACCATTTAAACTATTTTTTAAATTTTTTATTGGGGCTGGAGAGATGGCCTAGTGTTAAGAGCGCCAACTGCTCTTGCAGAGGACCTGGGTTCGATCCCCAGAACCCACATGTTGGCTGAGAGCCGTCTTTGACTCCAGTTCCAGGGAAATCCGACACCCTCTTCTGACCTCCGTGGCATTGCACAACATGGGTGCACAAACCTACATGCAGACAGTACATTCATACACTACAAGAATAAAAAATAAATTAAAAAAACTTTAAAAAATTATTTTTTTTAATTTTTTATGTGTATGAGTGTACTGTCTGCATATAGGTTTTTGCACCCCTGTTGTGCAATGCCACGGAGGTCAGAAGAGGGTGTCGGATTTCCCTGGAACTGGAGTTAAAGATGGTTCTCAGCCACCATGTGGGTGCTGGGAATCGAACCCAGGTTCTCTGCAAGAGCAGTCAGCACTCTTAACTGCTGAGCCATCTCTCCAGCCCCTGTGGATGCTTTTTTTTTTTTTTGAAGCCACAGGAAAAATCACACACGTGTGAAGATTTACATGGCCCCGGATGTTCTCAAATCATCTTTTGAATAATGACAGTGCAGAGCTAGGTGTCTGTATAATATACCACGTAGACATTCACAAAACTTTCATGATTTGATCTGCAATAGCTTTTTGTATTATTCACAGCCAAACACTTTATTGATCATTGTGTTCATTTTGCAATATAGCACATGCACTGCAGTCACAGCAATGGAAATGTATTGATTATATTGATTGACATTTATAAATAACGACACAGTGTATGTTCAAATTCATTTGTGATTTATTTTCAAACGTTTACTTGTCTCCAATATTTAAATTTTTACAAATAATATCGAATCATTTAAGATCACATATTCTTTTATAAATGTTAATACAACCCTGCGACCCCGGTTCCCGCCCACAAGTCCAGCCGGACCAGAGCAGAGGGAAACGCGACCCTGCTCCACCCCGAGGCGCGGTCCCTCTGGGCCGGGACCCCGTAGACGGTTCAACAGCGAGACCCTCTCCCAAGCTGCCCCCGCCAGACCCCACGCCTAGAGCTGTAGAACTGTGTACCTGCTGCTCCTGGCGCGTTATGGCGTCTCCCCTGCGACCCCGGTTCCCGGCCCACAAGTCCAGCCGGGACCAGAGCAGAGGGAAACACGACCCTGCCCAGAGAGAGTGGACTGTTTTTACCTCTCACCACCTGTGCCCTACTTTTCTAAAGCCCTAGGGAACAAACCTGCGGAAGAGGGAGCGTGGTAGAATGTAAGGGCTGCGAGTGGGGTGAATGGTGAAACTACAGCAATGTAGTCTGGACACTCATTGATCAACTTGATTGAACAAACAACCTGTCACCCCCCCACTGGATGGTGGGCTGTAGGTGTTTGGGCACAACAGCCTGCAGATAGGTTTTTGCATGAAGGATGCTTGTACTCATGGATTATCACTTAATAGCTAAAAATGAAAAAAAAAAAAACTGAGAGAAAGATGCAGGACAGTTATGGCAGAATGCATGACCTGGAATGGGTGTGGGGTGGGGGGGGGGAGGGAAAGGGAAAT
>VZQC01009923.1:479457-492602 GCA_009823505.1 Rhizomys pruinosus
AAAAAAAAAAAAAAAAAAAAAAAAAAAAAGCTACTCGGTAGCTTTTTTACACACCAATACAAACTCATTGAAGAAGAAGCTAGGAAAATGAATCCATGCATGTTGAAGTCAAACAGAATAAACACCCAGGAATAAACCTAACCAAGGAGGTGAGAAACCTCTATGATGAAAACTATAAAACACTGAAGAAATCAAAAACACTGGGAGACAGAAAAACCTCCCTCTTCCATGGATCCACAGAATTAATATTGTGAAAATGGATGTGGTGCTAGAAGTAACCTACAAACTCAGTGCAGCCCCCCCCCAAAATAACAGTGGCATCTTCACAGAACTAGGAAGAACAGCCCCAATATTCACATAGACCCTCCCTGAATAGCCAGACAACCCCGAGAAAAACAGCATCATTTGCAGTATCTCAACATCCCATTGCAAATGATAATATCAGGCCACAGGAAGCAGGAGGATGCTGGAGTAAACACGCCTGTGTCCAGAATAAAACCCTTCCTCACTTAGGTTGTTTCCATTAGAGTATTTTATCATAGCAACAAGAACAGAAACTGAAATACTTGGCCGTCATGACGAGTTGTATGATGAGCACAGGATAAAGCCAGGTGTAACGTTATCTCTGCTGTTTTCTGGCTTTGATTGCTTTGGGTCCATGTCCAGGGTGGTACTGGTGTGTCACATGGAACAGACTGCAGACTAGAGGACCCAGAAATAGACCCAAGTGTCTATAGTTCTTGACACAGGTCCCCAAAACATGTTGAAAAGAAAGCTTTCAATAAATGGTGTTGGAAACTAGAGCCCTGTCCCACACTACCAAAATCAACCTGAAACTGGAAATGTGGGACTAACAGTTCTCCATACAGCCTCAGTCAAAGACTTCCTGAGTAGAATGCCAATACCCTAGCTCAGAAAATAGTAAGAACTGAGTAATGGTCACACCAAACTAAGATGATTCTGAACAGCAAAGGAAACATCAATCAACCAATTAACACTTAGAAACACAACTACAGAGTAGGAGAACCTCTCTACTAGCTAGTCATCTGAAAGAGGACTGATATCCAGAATATATAGACTTGAAATGTAACATCTAAGGACAGGGAAGACGGTCCATAGATGGCCAAGTGAACTGGACAGGTAATTCTCAGAAGAAGAAATGCAAAGAGCCAATAAATATGTGAAAAATGTTCAACCTCCTGAGCCATTAGGAGAATGCAATCAAAGCCATGCAGAGATTCCATTCCATCCCAATGAGACCTGCTGTCAAGACAGCAAGACTTCCTCGGGGCCTTCCCTTTCTCCTTTGAAGCACTGCCCGAGTTCCCATTCTATCTGTGCACAAGAGGAAACAGGCGGTGAGACATGTGTGACATGGCCATTGCCTCCACCTTCCGTCTCTGTGCCCTTGAGGAACTTCCAATGGTGCCATGTTGGGGCAGAGCATCCAGGAGTCCATAACCTCTGGGGCCCCTTGGAACCACTATGACAAGGTCTAGGGAAGAACTTGCTATTTTCAGTGTAAACAAGTGGCGGTCCCTGGCGACGTTGATCTTGTACTTTAGATCTGGATTTTCTGCACCTTTCTTTATAGAAAGATACTTATTGCTTAAGAAAAGAGAATGTTTTAATTCATCTACTTAGCCTAAGGTAACTATCAAATGAAATGGTACAGATGGGAATTTCTTTGTAAAAGTAGCACAATGAGTCACTGGCGTTTCCTCTTCCTTCTTATAATTATTATAGAGTATTACTAGTAATTGAGTATTCAGGATATCAAGTCTGGGCACTAAATAGCATATTTATCAGCATTAAATACGTATAACCTCACTTGTGAAATCAGATATGATATGAATAAAACAATCAATATCAAATCTAGATCTCCTTGTTGTTCTCCCCCCTTTTCTCTCAGAGAGGAGTTTTCCACATCTTTCGCTCCGCCATCTCGCCACCAGATGCTCCTCAGTACATGTCTCCTGTGGTGTCACTAACACCTAGTGGTTGTTTTCCTTCACTGCTCTCTACCTCCTGCGATCGAGATGCTTCATGTAAAATTTATCTCTGTAAAGATATACAGAATTGATCTGTCCTTAGTCGAGCAAAGTTCCTATGAGCAGGTACAGCATTTCCGAGATGTCCACTTTCATCTTGACAGACAGGAACGGCGTGAGTTCTATCCTTGGATCGTTGTCTTGTTATTACTCTCCAATACTGTGCCGTACTTGGGAGCTTGAACCCCTATCAGGACCATAGCTACTTCTGCGTACATCATTTGTAGCAAGACCTGAGTCGCGGAATGGGAGAGCCCCTGCACAAGAAATTACTAGGTAATTGGCGCCTAGCATCTTCACAGATGAGGGATAACCATCGTTGTTTGTTTTCTCTGGGATAACCTATTTCATCTCAGGCCTTAGCCCTGGGTGGCAGAACACCAGCGCGTGTTACTTACTTCACTTAACATATATCTTCTCAGTGTCCATTGTGCCATCCCAATTTAACCCCTCCAAAGTCATGATGTCCATCTTTTCTTTACCATCTCGCTTAAGCATAGAACTACCATTGTTGTAGATGTACCTTACACTTTTCTCTCACACCCTATAAACTACTTGTCATTGAAAGGGGCACGTCCATATCCTTCCGCCTTTGTGAGTAGCACTCCGTTACCTATAAGCTTATGTGCATACGGTCGGAGCTGTGCTCAGGTGGTCTTGGGAAATGCGCGCGATTCTTCTTCATCCACAACGATACTTTTAATTAGGATTATTTCTCTCATTTATGGGCAAATCCGATTATTTTTATGTGTGTGTTAGTGTTTTGCCTGATTTATGTAAGAATGCCAGGGGTCTGTGGAAACCAGAAAGAGGCATTGCCCCCCCCCAACTGTGTTTGCCACCACATAGGTGCTGGGAACTGAATCTGGGTCCTCTGCAAGAGCAGCCAGTGCTTTTAACCTCTGAGTCATCCCACCAACCCCAAGAAGTGCAATGAATGTCCTTGAAAAATTGATCCAACTCTTGAAATCATATAACAGGCCAGATATGTATAATGACATGAAAAGAAACTAATGACATGAAAAGAAACAGAAAAAATAACAAATGCCGGCGAGGACTGCAGGAAGGGGAAGAAGTGTCCTTGCACACTTTGTGAGAATGTAAATTATTTCAGCCACTGTGAAAAATCAGTGTGGAGGCTCCTCCAAACACTAAAGTGAGAACTACCATATGACCTGCCTGTACCACCACCTCTGGGCACACACCCCAAAGAGCCAAAGCCAGCAGCCCAGAGATGCTGTCATATTCGTGCTTAGTTCATTGCACAGCTCTTCACAATAGTCCAGAGTCTTAGTTCCTTTTCCTGTTACTGTGATAAAATACTCCAACAGAAACAACTTAGGAGAAAAAGGCTTTATTTCTGGTGCTGTTCAAGAATTGAGCCTGTCAGGATGAGAAGTCGACATGGCAAGAGCTTAAAGCAGATGGTCACACTGCATGCACAGCCAGGAGGCAGAGAGCAGCGGTTGAAGCTCAGCTGCCTTTCTCCTTTTTACACAGAGCCCCAGCTGCCCATAGTGGGAAGGTCTCTCCACCTCAGCTAAGCTAATCAAGGCAATCTCCCACAGCCTTGCTCCAAAGCCCATCTCCCACATGATTCTAGATCAAGTTGACAGCTGATATCAACCATCAGACCAAGTATCAACCACAGAAAATGGTAATGAAACTGTGCTACACACACACACACACACACACACACACACACACACACACTGGAATTGTATTCCCACCACCTGGAAAAGAATAAAAACATGTCATTTACAGGGAAGGGGATGGGACTGGACTCAGAAGGACAAACAGCACATGCTGTCTGTCATATGCGGAACTCATGGGAAGGAAAAGATGTGTAAGAAGGGGGACTGTCAGGACTGGAGAGATGACTCAGCAGTTAAGAGCACCGACTGCTCTTACACAGGACCTGGGTTCGATTCCCAACACCCACATGGCAGCTAAGAACCGTCTTTAACTCCAGTTCCAGGGAAATCCGATGCTCTCTTCTGACCTCCGCAGCATTGCAGAACACGGGTGCACCTATCTACATGCAGACAGTACACTCGTACACATAAAATAATAAATAAAATTTTAAAACGTCATTTAAAAGAAAAAAGAAGGGGAACTTTCAGGGAAGCGGATGGAGCTCAGCAGGAAGAGTCAGGAGGACAAGAGGGCAACAGGCAGGTGACTGTGACTGGAGACTGCCGAATGCCTGTAGGAAAATGTCACAATGGAATCCATTATTTTATATAATTAACACACACCAGTAAAAAGTTTAAATTAAACACAATGCAGACATTTACAGACACCATTTATGCCATGTGGATGCTGCACACCCATAACTCCAGCACTCAGGAGGCAGGAGGATGGGGAACTCAGGGTTATCCTTGTCTACGAAGCAGGTTGGAGGCTCATCAGAGACTCTGCATCAAAATAACAACAAAGATCCTTTATAATAGCATCTTTAGCAGTAAATTTTAGGAAGAAATCTATGTAAGGCCTATGCAATGAAAATTATAAAGCACTGCTAAAAGAAAAGAATGGAAGAAAGTTGAAAAGCAGAGTGTGGGGTCAAAAGGCTCAAGATTGTTAAGAGGTTGAACTCCCCCAAAGTATGCATTCCGCGGACTCTCAGTAACATTCTTGGCAAGGTTTTTTTATAGGAATTCACAAGTTGATTTTATGATTCATATGGAAATATAAAAAAATCATAGAACGACTGAAACCACTCTAAATGCAGATGAAATTGGAATACCTGTGCTACCCAATATCAAGATTCATTATGCTGGTCATGTTCATAGTGCTGTGTACCTGTGGGAGGATCCAGTTTGAGTTAGGGGCTAGCTTTTCAGCTATCATCTCCTGGGGGGAATACAGGTGAAGTCATGAGGCTCCCCAGACCCCACCCCACAAGACAGCAGCTCATGACCCCATGATGCTGGGCGGAGCAGTAGTGGGTATGATGAAGGGGTCTGGGATTGGCCTTGAGAGATGATATCATTCTGCCTAGAAAAGTGACCTGCAGCATACAATAAAGTGGATTCTTCATTATCATCAAAGCATGATTCCCAGATCCATTTCTCTGCTCATACAGAGGCTGGAGCAGGCCTGAATTTCAAGTGTCAGGTGCTAGTGGGCTAGAAGGGGGGGGTAATCAGACCACTAGCCTGGTATGCTAGCATGGGGCTAGACAGAGACCAAACAGGTCACTAGCTGGGGAGTTGTCTACCAGTGGTGTAGCCTAGGGAGAGCCAAGCAGGTGCTAGGCTGAAATTCCTGCCCAGAGGCCAGCAGTTTCTGGGTAGGTGAGTGGACACAGACAGATGGAGGTGTTCTGCCACCCCAGGCTAAGGACCTGAGATTGGAAGTACCACTCAGGTTGGGCTACAAAAGTAGCCAGCTGACTCCTGCACTGAGGGGTCAGCTCCCCAAGTGACCGCAGGTGGTCACTGCTCCCCTTCCCTCAGCAGGACTGAGCTGTACCTGCTCATAGCTGGACATGGTTCCTACACATACTTACAATCTCAGCAACTCAGGGGGTGAAGCAGAAGGATCACCAGTGTAAGCCCAGCACGAGCGAGCAACAAAGAGAGAACTCCTCTCTTGAAAAAGGAAAAAAAAAATGATTTTTTACATTTATTCAAGGAGATCGTTTAGCTGATAAAAATGCTTGCTGCCCAGACTTGATGACCTGAACTCAATTCCTAGAACCCACATTGTAGAAGGAGAGAACCGACTCCTACAAGGTATCCTCTGACCTCCACATTTGTGTTACAGTATACTTATGTACACACACACACACACACACACACACACTAAATTTAATTAAATAAAAATTTTTTTTTGCTCTTTTTGAGACAGGGTCTTCCTGTAGCCCCAGATAACCTAGAATTTACTCTGTAGACCAGGCTGGCCTTGAACTCAAGAGATCTGCTTGGCTCTGCCTCCCGAGCATTAGGATTAAAGGTGTGCACCTCCACACCCAGCCTTAAATATATATATTAATATACATATTAATATATATATATAACACCATAATATTATATATATTAATGCTACAAAGGTTTGTAGGCAAAACAGCATGTAACAAATAATGCTTATACATGATTTTCAATAACTGGAAACCAAATACAAAAACGAATCTCCACCCTTAACTCACACTCTAACTCACACACAAAGCCCCTTGAAGTGGGTCATAGACCTCAGTGATAAGAGCAGGAAGTAGAGAATGGATGGGCAGCTTAGGGCAAAGACCCCAAAAGAAAAATGGCTAGTTTTTCTCACAGCTGACAACAGGAAAAATTCCTTAGCTCTGCCAGTAAATTTGTCCCTACCTAAGGCTAGAGGTGCCGGAACTAGCAAACCCGAAGATGCCTCTGGCCATGCCATAGCCAGAGGCCGAGGATGCCAGCAAGTGGGTGGTTGTTTCCTTATGACATCCACATGTGAGGACATGGCCAGGACCTTGTGACCAGGACCTCGAGGGTCCTGGATACTTGGAATGAGGACTGGACTGAGCAGCGCATCTCCCTCTCTCCTCCTCCCTCCACTAAATCCTCATTAACTCCTGGGTAATGAGACTCAGTGGAATCCCATTCCTGGGAACCTCCTGCTGCACTAGAGATCTGCTTTCTCAATCCTAGGCTCCCTATAATAAAATAGATAAGAACCCGAACACCTTCCTTGAGATGGCTTTGGTGGCTGGTAAATTTCTAGGACCTTAGCTTCTCAAGCTAAGCACCACAGAGCTGAGAAATGCTCCATTGCCCTCGAAGAGACTCTGAAGTTCCTGTATCATAAGCATGAGGGCCAGTGGTATGAGATCTCTGGAAGATGTTAGGAAAAAGTTTTCGTGTCACCAGGCTTAACAAATATTCCTTACAGGGAAAACACACACACACACACACACACACACACACACACACACACACACTGAGAGAGAGAGAGGGAGGGAGAGAGAGAGAGAGAACTGTAAATGAAAAAAATAATTTGCAGCTGGGTGTGGTGGCGCACGCCTTTAATCCTAGCACTCGGGAGGCAGAGGCAGGCGGATCTTTGTGAGTTCGAGGCCAGCCTGGTCTACAGAGTAAGTTCCAGTACAGCTGGGACTACAGGGAGACCCTGTCTCGAAAACACCAAAAAAATAAATAAATAAATAAAATAATAATTCGCACACCATCAAACCTTAAAATTTCTTCTTCAAAACACATTATGAGAACATTAAAATGGCAAGACAAAGCTGAAATAATATGCTTGTAAATGTGTATCTGACAAAGCTTTGTACGGAGAACATATAAAGCTTACACATAACTCATTAATGTAACAAATAACCCAGTGAAATATTTAAAAAACACATTCGAACAGATACTTTATCAAGGAAGATAAACAGATGGCAAATAAGCACATAAGACACTCCCTCATTAAGCATTAATGAAATGCAAATTAGAGCAGTAATAGGATATTGCTATTAACCTACCAGAACGGTAGAAATTAAAAATGCTGATCACACCAGATGTCAGTGGTGACTCAGAGTGACAGGAATTCCCATACATTGATAATGAGAGCAATTTGGAAAAGTGCTTCTTCATAAAACAAGCATCTACGTGTGGCCATTGGTGATCTCCATTGTCGCTGGAGTTAGAACCACATGGGAGACACCTTCTGTCTTTGAGGATATTTCTAGAGGAAGATTCATCCTGAATGTGGGAAGCACCATCCCATGGGCCGTGGTCCCAGATTGAATGTAAAGGAAACAGCCAGCTGATCCCCAGCATCCATCCATGCTCTGCCCAGATGTGAGCAAGCAGCCTCCCACCGCTGGCACCACACCTTCCTGGCCATGACAGATTGTACTCTCTCAAACTGTAAGCCAAAATAAAGTTTTTCTCTCTTCAGTTCCTTTATGCCAAGTATTTTGTCACAGCATTAAGAATAACTGTGGGGGGCTGGAGAGATAGCCTAGCGGTTAAGAGCACCGACGCTCTTGCAGAGGACCCGGGTTCGATCCCCAGCACCCACATGGTGGCTAAGAACCGTCTGTAACTCCAATTCCAGGAGAACTCCAGTTCCAGGGGAATCCGAGACCCTCTTCTGACCTCCGCGGCATTGCACGACACGGGTGCACAGACCTGCATGCAGACAGTACATTCATACACATACAAAAATAAATAAAATAATAAAAAAAATTAAAAAAAAAGAATAACTGTGAACTTCCCACAGCACCCAGCCATGCTATTCCTAGCTATACAAAAAGCGATAAAAGTCCATGTCCATGTGTACAAGTATTAACACTGGAACACAACGTGGATTTTTATTTGTGATACTCCGAACTAGAAATAGCCCAAATAGCTATCAACAGGTAAGCCAGGAAATAATATTCAGTGAAAAAAATCAATAAATTATTGACACAGGCATCCACAGGGGTGAATCTCAAAATAGTTATGGTAAGTGGACAATATCTCATAAAACATACATATTACATGATTTCATGTATGTCAAATCCTAGGGAATTAAAACTAGTCTCTAGTGGTAGGAAGCAGATAGTGGTATGGGTTACTGTGTGGATAGGAGAAGATTGGCTTAAATGGAGGAATATTATTTTTTATTATATTTATTTTTCATTTTTTTTTTTTTCCTCTTTTTTTTTCACATAAATTTTATTTATTTATTTTAAACAAACATAGACCCGGGTTCCCGCTCATTCCCCCCACCCACCAGAGCTCATGCAGTCTGCCAAACATGCTTTTCATCTATTCTTAGTCTTTCTCAATATTTTCTCCATGGGGAAGTTCACTGTTTTGAGCAGAAGTTCACTGTTTCAAGTCAGTTCTTTGATGCAGTCTTTCTGTTCTTGTTGTTGTGTTTTCCTTCCAAAATGCATTATGCCCAACTGCTTTGTACAAAAGCTCAGGGGGCCCTACACAAGAAATTACAACTGGGTAATTGGCACAGCATCCACAAGGATGAGGGATACCATCCAGTCGTTTGTTTTTCTGGGACTGTGTTACTTCACTCAGCATGAATGTCCTCTAGCTCCAGCCAGTTCCTACAAAGCTCGTGATGTCGTCTTTCTTTACTGGTGCATAGAACTCCATTGTGTAGATGTACAAAACAATCTTTCTCTATCCACTCGTCAGTTGAGGGGCATTTAGGTTGGTTCCACAGCTCGTCGTATTGTGAAGAGAGCTGCAATAAACATGGTCGTGCATGCATCTCTGTGGTGGCGTAAGTCTTGAGGGTACATGCCCAGGAAGTGGTATGGCTGGGTTCGGGTGGCAAGTTCATTTCCAAGTCTTCCAAGATTCTCCACACTGCTTTCCATAGTGGCTAGTATGAGTTTACATTCCCACCAGCAGGGGATGAGTGTTCCCCTTTCCCTTCCCCACAACCTCTCCAGCACTTGGTATCATTTGTTTTCCTTGATCCTAGCCATCTTATTGGAGTAAGAATGATATCTTAAAGTGTTTTTATTTGCATTCCCCTTAATGATTAGGGGTGTTGAGCAGTTCTTGAGGTTTTCTCAGACATCTCTAATTCCTTGCTTGTGAAGTCTCTGTTCAGTTCTTTGCTCCACTATTGAGTGGGATTTGTTTTCTTTTTTTGTTCTTTCTTTTTTGAGTATTTATATATTCTGGAAATCAAATGCTTTGGTCAGATGTATCTGTGAGTGGTTTCCTCCACTCTGTGGGATTTCTCTTCCTTCCTTGATGGTTTTCTTTTGATGTACAGAAGCTTTTGAGTTTGATGAGGTCCCATTTGTCAATTGTCGACCTTAATTCTTGTGCAGCTGCTGTCTGATTTAGGAAAGTCTTTTCCCACGCCTAAGTCTTGTTGTAGTCCGCTGGCCAACTTTTTCTTCTATGTGCCTTCAGACTTGGGGTTTCACGTTGTTGGTCTTTAATCCATCTGGATTGACTTTTGTACAGGGGGTGAGGGTAGGGGTTTAATTTCATTCTTCTACAAGTGGTGATCCCAGTTTGCCAACACCACTTGCTGAAGATGCTGCCTTTTCTCTCCATTGGGTTTCTTGGCCCCCTTGTCAAATATGAGATGGCTGAAATTGTATGTGCTCAGATTTGGATCTTTCGGTTTTGTTCCATTGGTCAACAGGGTCTGTTTTTGTGCCAGTACCAGGCTGTTTTTATGACTATAAGCCCTGTAGTATTGTTTAAAATCTGGTATATCCCTCCTGTGTAGCTCTTTTCACCAAGGGTAGTTTTGGCTATTTCGGAGTCTTTTGTTTTTCCAAATGAATTTAAGAACTTTTGTTTCCAAGCTGTAAAGAAACTCTGGGGATTTTGATTGGGATTGCATTAATCTATACAGAGTTTTGGGTAAAATGGACATTTTTACAATGTTTAATTTTCCCAATCCATGAGCATGAGGAGGTTTTCTCATCTTCGCGAGTCTTCTTCAATTTCTTTTAAGGTTTTAAAAAAAATTTTTGTTTGTAGAGGTCTGTGGGTAGGTTTGTTCCTAGGTATCTTAATTGTTTTTGAGGCTATTGTGAGTGGGAAGGTCTCTTTGATTCTTTCTCCAGTTGCTTGTTTTGGTGTAAAGAAAGGGCCATTGATTTTTGTTTTAAAAGGTAATTTTGTATCCTGCCTGCCACTTTGCTGAAGCTGTTAATCGTTTTCTAGAGGTTTCTTTCTGGTGGAGTGTTTTTCATCCCTAAAGTAAAAATCATATCATCAGCTAATAGGGATAGTTTGACTTCCTCTTTTCCATTAGTACTCTTTTAATAATCCTTTTCTCTTTTTCTATGCCTTATTGCTCCATGCAAGTGTTTCAAAGCACTATAAGTTAAGAGGAGTGGTGATAGGGGGCAGCCTTGCTGAGTTCCTACCTTTAAAGGGAATGTTTCTCGTCATTTCCTCCTTCCCCATTTAGGATGATATTGGCTGTGGGTTTCCTGTATATGGGCTTTGATTACATTGAGGAATGATCCCTCAAATCCAATTCCTTCTAAGGATTTAAGCATGAAGGGAGCTGGATTTTGTCAAAGGCTTTTTCAGCATCAATTGATGGTGTGTGGTGTTTTGTCTTTGATTCCATTTATGTGTTTGATGATGTTATTTTATTTATTTTCGTATGTTGAACCATCCCTGCATCTCTGGTATGAATCCCAACTTGGTCATTATGGATGATCTTTTGATGTGGGTCTGTATGCGATTTGCCAGTATTCCGTTTAGAATTTTGGCATCTGTGTTCATGAGGGAGATGGGTCTATATATTCTCCTTTTTAGTTGGATCTTTCCTGGTTTTTGGTATTAGAGTGATGTTGGGTTTCATAGAAGGAAATTTGGGAGAAAATTTATTCCGTCTGTTGTATTTCTAAACGTTTCAGAAATAAAGGTTGTAGGTCTTTTTGAAATGATTTTAATATGAATTCTGCTGTGAAACCGTCTGGGCCTGCTGGCTTTTTTTAGTTGGGGGAGGCTTCTTACTACATTCTATTTGTTCTTCATATTATGGGGGTCTGTTTAAGCTGCCTGGTCCTCTTCTTGGCAAGCTTTGGTGATTCCCAGGATTTCACGATATCATGTCCATTTTCTTCGTTTGATTTTCAAACTTGGTAGAATATATAGGTTCTTGTAATATTCCCCCATATATTTTCTTGTCTTTCGCTTGTCCGTTGTGATTTCTTTTTTCCCTTTTTCGTTCACAGTTGTATTGATTTGTTTGTTCCGTATTGATGTGTGTGCCTTTTCTCTTTCTTTTTGTTTAATTGGGCTAGAGGTCTGTCTAATCTTGTTTATATCTTTAAAGAACCAACTTTTGGCTTCATATGATTTTGTATTGTTTTCTTTTTTGTTTCATTCTCCAAATCCTGATTTCTTTTCTGCTTTGATTACGTGTTATTTCTTCTCTGCCTTGCGTTTAAGTGGTTCATCTGTTGTTGCTTCTCAAGTGCGCTTGTTAGCTGGAAGTGTTAGAAATTCCACAATTTGTGCTCTTTCTGTTTTTCCTAATGTAGGACACCAGGGTCAATAAACTTCCCTCTTAGGGAACTTGCTTTATAAGGTATCCATAGGTTTTGATTGTTGTTTGGTATTGTCTTTGTCATTCCAAGTTCCAGGCATGTTTTTTATTTCTTGTTCCTTCTTTCTGTTTTATTTCTTTACTTTCTTGTAATCTTTTTCTATTCTTTCTCTCTTTTCTTCATTCTTCCTTGAACCATTCATACTTATTCAAGAGGGTGTTGTTTTGTCTCCATGTGTTTTTTGGTAGCTTCCGGTTCTTCTCCTTGTGTTACTGTTTCCAGCTCATTGCACTGCTTCGATGATTGCACTTTGGGTCGTACAGGATGCACTGAAATTATTTCATCTTTTATCTTTTTTATTTGTAGAGTTTCTCTTCTTCCTTTCTTTTCTTCTTCTGGTGTTCTATCTTCTTCTGGTCCCCCAGTATGTGGTGATTTTTGGAGAATGTTCTATTGGCTGCTGATTATAAAAGTGATTCTTTCTCGGTAATATGAATGGATGTTCGTAGAAGTCTAGTGAGGTCCATTTGGGTGTATCATAAAGAATATCTTGTCAGTTCAGATGTCCTCTCCCTCCTCGCGCTGTTTATTTTTTGACCTGTTGACCTATCCAAAGGACTCATGGGGTATTGAAATCTCCCACACTAGTGAGTGTACTAGGGTTAGTCTGTTACCCTGTGGTCCTTGATAAATTGTCTTTATTATAAAGTTTGGTTGGTTTGGGGTGGTGGTGCACCAGAATTTGGGGCATATAATATCATAATTATGAAAAATCCTTCGGCTTGGTGGATTGTTTCCTTTGAATTTGAAAATGTAATGGCCCTTCTTTGGTCTCTTTGTCTCTTTCTTTGTCTCGTCCTCTTCTGATTTCTTTTTACTTTTGAAGGTCTATTATATTATTAATTTATAATTTATAAATTTAATTTAAAAATTTGTATATAAAAAAAAGATCCGATATTAAAATAGCAACAAAATTAAAATGCTTTCTTTTTGGTACCATGTTCTTGGAATATTTTTCCATACTTCCATCCATCACTTTAAAGTAGGTGGTTGGTGCTTGTTCTTGAAGGTAAGATGTGATTTCTTGTAGAGTGCATTTGGATGGATTTTTCTGTTTC
>VZQC01009923.1:495187-507687 GCA_009823505.1 Rhizomys pruinosus
GATTTGCTAGTATCCTGTTTAGGATTTTTGGCATCTGTGTTCATTAGGGAGATGGGTCTATATTCTCCTTTTTAGCTGTATCTTTACCTGGTTTTTGGTAATAGCGAATGCTGGCCGCACATAGAAGGATTCTGGAGAAGTCCCTCCGTTTGTATCCTTCTAACAATTTAAGTAGTAATGGTTTGTAAGTCTTTTCGTAAATATTTATAAAATTCTGCCGTGAAACCATCCGGGCCCTGGGGCATTTTTTGGTTGGGAGGCTACTTATTTTACAGCTTCAATTTCTGCTTCCTGTACTATTGGTCTGTTTAGGCTGTCAATCTCTTCTTGGTTGAGCTTTGGTGATTCACAGGATTACAAATACTCATCCATTTCTCTTCTAGGTTTTCAAATTTTGTAGAGTATAAGTTTTTGAACTAGTCCCATATGATTGTCTGGATCTTTTTCATTGTTGTTGATGTTTCCCCTTTCGTCACAGATTCTATTGATTTGGAGTTGTTCCCTCTTTCTTTTGGTTACTGGGCTAAGAGGTCTATCCTTTTTATTCTCTCAAAGGGAACCAAACCTTTTGGATTCATTGATTTTTTGTAAATGGTTTTTCTTTGATTCTATTTCATTGATCTCTGCTCTGATTTTTTGTATTTTTCTTCTTGTCTGCTCCGTTAGGGTTCATTGCCTGTTATTTCTCGAGTATTTTTAGCTGCAGTGTTAGCATTATTCACTTGTGTTCTTTCTGTTTTTTTAATGTAGGCACTTAGAGCTATAAACTTCCCTCTTAGGAACTGCCTTTAAAAGTGTCCCATAAGATTTTGCTGTGTTGTTTTTAATCATTGTCATTCAGTTCCAGGAATATTTTTATTCTTTTCCTTTTTTCTTCCTTGACCACTCATTCAGGAGAGTGGTTGTTTAGTCTCCATGTGTTTCTGTAGGATGTAGGGTTTATTATTCTTGGTGTTGATATTGAGTTTAATTGGCACTGTGGTCTTGATAGAATGCATGAGATTATTTTCAATCTTTTTATATTTGTTGAGTTTTTCCTGTGTCCCAGTATATGGTCCCATATTTTGGAGACATGTTTCGCATGGATCGGTTGATGAGTAGAAAGTGTATTTCCTCTGGTGTTTGGGTGAATATTCGATAGATTGTCTGTGAGGTCCATTTGGTGTAATTGTGTCATTAGTTAGATGTCTGTTTTATCCTTTGTCCTGTTGACGCTGTCTAGGGGCTAATGGGTATTGAAGTCCCATAGTATTAGTGTGCTGGGGTTTAATCTTTGTGCCTTGAGATCCTGGAGAATTGCTTTATAAAGTTTGGTGCAACCGGTGTTTGTTGGGCATATATATTTATGATTGTGGACTTGTCGTGATTCATCGTTCCTTTGATTATTATGTAATGGCCCTCTTTGTTCTCTTTTGATTTTTCCTTTCTGCTTTGAAGTCTAATTTTGTCTGATATTTACGAATAGCCACACCTGCTTTCTTTTTGGTAAGCCATTTGCTTGGAATACTTTCTTCCTTCCTTTCACCTTAAGTTGGTGCCCTATCCTTGAAATTGAGATGGGTTTCTTGGGCATGACAGCATATAGATGGTTTTTTTCCTAATCCATTCTCCCAGTCTAGGCCTTTTGATTGGGGAGTTTAGCCCCATTAATATTTAAGGTTATAATTGAAAGATGGATGTTGCTTCCTTCACTTTATTATCCAATTTGGGGCTTCTAGCTTCTGATTTTGCTCCTATGGTTATGTTTTTTATTAGTTTTTTTTCCTAGGTGTTTGAGGATTGTTTGTTCCTCTCTTCTGCCCTTTGAATATCTTCAAGTATTTTATGAAGCATTGGTTTTCCAGACATGTAATTGCCATCATTCCTTGTTTATGTCATGGAAGATTTTTCTCTCTCCTTCCAAGTATAGTCGACCAATTGTTTGCTTGGTATATTATCCTGGGTTGGCATCTGTAGTCTTTTAGAACTGGGTATGTTTTGTTCCATGTTCTTCTTGCGTTCATGGTTTGAGGCGAGAAAGTCAGCTTGTAATTCTGATGGGTTTCCCTTTGTAAATGTGACTTGTTTTTTCTTTTTGTAGCCTCAGAATTTTGTTTTTTGTTTGGGCATCTAGCATTTTAACTTATGACGTGGAGTGGAGAGTTTATTTTCTGATCTGTCTGTTTGGAGTTCTATGGTTGCTGTCTTGTATTTGTAATGGGTTTGTCTATTTTAGTTTTGGGAAATTTTCCATCTATTATTCTGTTTGAAGATCTGATCAATAACTATCATTCTTTGAGATTCTTCTCGCTTCCTCTAATCCTATGATGCGGAGTTTTGACCTTTTCATAGTGTACCATATTCCTGGTTGTTCCCGTTTTGTGTATTTTTAAATTTTTAAATTTTTGTTTAGTCTTTATTTGAGCTTTTTTAATTGCTCTGTGTTATCTTCCCAGATGCTGATATTCTTTGTTCTGCCTTCCTCATTCTACTTCTGAGGCTTTTTCTTTCCTTTCTTTCTTGATTGAATGTGTGTTTTAATTCCTTTCTTTGTTTCATCCTGTGTTTTTTCTTTAGTACTTCCATTTCCCTTTTTGAGCTTCTCAAATCTCTTCTTGGTGCTGTCTTCAATCTTGTCTTGGTGCTCCTTACTTCTTACTTCGTTGGTTGGCTTCCCTTTTTCAGTGTTTCTACTTCCTTTCGGACTTTGTTTTATTTCTCCCTCTAGTTCTTTCTGGAGTTTGTTGGTCTCTTCCTTTAGTTCTTTTCTGAGTTTGTCAGTCTCTTCTTTTAGTTTGTTATTGTATCCCTTAGGTCCTTTTTGAGTTTTCCATTCTCTCTCTTTAGTTCTCTTAATATTCTTTTTTTTTTTTTCTCCCTCCAGTTCTTTCCAGAGTTTGTCAATCTGTTCCTTTAGTTCTTTCTCTGATGTTTGTCAATTGTATCCCTCTAAGGTCCTTTTTGAGTTTTTTAATTCTCTCTATTTAGTTCTCTGAATTCCTCTTTATTTTCTTTAATTTCTCAGCATAGGTCTCAATTATTCCTCTAATATTTGTTCCTTGGTTCTTCCCCTCCAAGGGGTTCCCATTGTAGCTGTCTCCTAACAGGTTTGGTAGAGCTTTTGGTGCAAGGAATATCCTGTTCCTTTCCCATGTTGTACCTTAGTCGTGTCCCTGGCATGTGGGGCTTGCCTTTTGTGGTTTAGGTCACAAATAGTGGACGGTTTGCTTTCCTCCTTCAGATGCTTTTTTTTTTTTTTTTTGCCTTCCTCCTCTGTTTATGGAGTATGGACTTGTCCCTGCTTTTTCAATTTTGTTGCGCTATATATTGGATATTGGATGCCAAAGCACTCTTCTTCTTTCTTGTTCTGAAGGTTCTCCAAAAAAAGGAGTCCCCTTGGATTTCTCACCGATGGTGGGGGGGGGTCATGCCTGATCTAGCCCGCGCCCGGCAGCCCGCACCAAGGCGCAAGCCGCACTGGCCCGCCAGCTCTCCGGACCCTCTGGCCCAGTGCCCGGGTCCCGCCCTCATGCCCCCAGCCTCCAAGCTACTTGCCCAGGTGGATTTCTGGGTATCCTGCCCAAGGCGCAGCCGCCCTGACCGCCGGACTCCCCGGAGCCCTCTGGCCCCAGTGCCCCGGGGTCCCCGCCCTCAATGCCCCAGCAACCCAAGACTACTCCCTCAGGTGGCTTCTGGGTATCTGGCCCAAAGGCGCAGCCGCCAACTGGCCACGCGGAACTCTCCGGACCCTCTGGCCCAGCGCCCGGGTCCCGCCCTCAATGCCCCAGCTCCCAAACTACTCACCCAGGTGGCTTCCGGGTATCCCGCCCAAAGGCGGAGCCGCCCAGGCCGCCGGACACTCCGGACCCTCTGGCCCCCTGGCCCAGCGCCCAGGTCCCGCCCCCAAATCCGGACATGTATTTCTTCCAAGTTGTTTATTTCATGGAAAATTTTTCTCTCCTTCAACTATAATTCGACATTTTTTGCTGGGTAAAGTATTCTGGTTTGGGATCTGGTGATTTACAACCATGAATACATGGCTTTAAATTCTTCTGGATTTGAAATTTTGTTTTGAAAAGTCAGCTGTAATTCCTGATAGGTTTCCCCCTTAATAGGTTTCACTTGTTTTTCTCTTGTTTGCTTTTAAAGAATTTTGTCTTTGTTTTTGGGTGTCTAGCATTTTAACTTGATGTGCGTGGAGAATTTCTTTTCTGATCTGTCTGTTTGGCGTTCTATGTGCTTCTTGTATTGGTATTGGTTTGTCCTGTTTTTAAGTTTGGGGAAGTTTTTCAATCTATTATTCTGTTTGAGATCTGATCAATACCATTCTCTTCGGATTCTTCTCCTTCCTCTATTCCTAATGATGCGGAGGTTTTGATCTTTTCATCGTGTCCCACAGCTCTGGTTGTTCCATTTGTGTATTTTTAAAATTTTTCATCATCTTTCCCTTAAGGTTTTTAGTTGTTCTGTGTTATCTTGCAGGTCTGATATTCTTTGTTCTGCTTACTCCATTCTGCTTCTGAGGCTTTTTTTCATTCCTTTTCCTCTTGAATGGATGAGTGGTTTGATTTCCTTTTCCAATTTCCTCTTCTGATTTCTTTAGTGTTTCTATTTCTTTTTGGAGCTTCTTCATCTCTTTTTGTAGCTCTTTTGTTTGCTTGGTTGGTTTCTTTTCCTTTTTCAGCAGCGGGATCTTTTTCAAGTGTTTCTACTTCCTTCCGGAGCTTGTCATTCCCTCTCTCTAGTTCCTTCGTCCTTCTTGAGTGCCTCATTCTCTTTTCTTAGTTCTTTAATTTGTTCTTTATGATCTTGTAGTTCTTTAATATGTTCCCAATTTGTGTTTCTGATTTCTGTGTCCTGGGGCATCCCAGAGGGATCCCACTTGCAGGAGTCTTCCAATAGGGTTGCGGAAAAAGCTTTGGGGTGGGATTATCCTGCCCCTTTCCAGTGTAGTCTCTTCTTCGTGATCCTGGCATATGGGCTTCTCCTTGCCTGTATTCCAATGTGAGTCCTAAATGCCTCTTCACTGTGTTGAAGGCTTGCTTTGCTTGCCTCCTTCAGATGCTTCTTCGTAATCTCAGTTGGCGGGGGAGGGGCACCTTCCTCTGGGCTCAGGAGATCTCTGGAGGAATATTTAAAGAGGGAATTTTTTTGGTCTTTTTGAGACAGGGTCTCCCTTTAGTCCCAGCTCTCCTGGAGCTCGCTATGTAGACGAGGCTGGCCTTGAACTCACAGAGATCTGCCTGCCTCTGCCTCCTGAGTGCTGGAATTAAAGGCATGCACCACCATGCCCAGCATAAAGGGGGACTGTTTAAGGAGATGAGGACGTGTCAGCTTTGAGAGCTTAGAGAGGAGGGTCCCTTGTGTTGGTCACCTTTCATCTCTGGAAAATAGTGAAACAGCTTTAGGGGGGGATTTATCTTTGCCTCATGGCTTTGGAGGCTGCAGTCTATGTTTGGCTGACACTGTTGTTTCCGGGCTGGAGTGAGACAAAACATCCTGGTAGAAGCCCACAGTGAAACAAAGTTGCTCACCTCATGCAGACCAGGAAGCAGAGTTGGGGAGGAAGGATCTGGGGACAAGACTGCCCCAGTGACTTACTCCCATAAGTCCTCCTAATAGCCCATTCAGCTATGATTTCATCAATGGGTCGATCTATTAATGAAGTCAGCATCCTCAGGATCCAATTACATGTTAATAGTACTACCAACTGGGGACCAACCTTCAACCACATGCCTTTTGGGGGTTACTTCATATAGAAACCACAACATTCCAGGTCTGGCCCCCAAGGGGTCCTGCCCATCTGCTGCTGAAAACTGCATTCAGTTCATCTGCAACAGTCACCAGAGGCTCAGTTGTTCCAGGGTTACTTAAGTTTCCCCTGAAGCGAATGCTTGGCTGTGAATCCCCACTAGAAAGAAGAAACAGCAAGTTACTTCTAGATACAAAGACACAGGGTCAATGTTCCCATTCTGAAAAAGACAGCAAGAAAAAGTCAGACTAAAGCTAGATTGAAACCCAGCAGGTCAAATGTGAACTCTGAGTCCATCTTTCATTATCTAAAGGTTTGAGTCTTCAAGGACAAGTGCTGGGTGTTTCCTTCATTTCTGTTTCCTGCTTCTTTCATTTCTGTTCTCTTCTTGCTAACTCTCTTCTGCCCTGCTTACTTGGCTCTTGTGCTGGCTTTTTATCAGTGACAAATACCTTTAAAGAATAAAGGATATATTTAGATTTACAGTTTCTAGGTTTCAGTCCTCAGCCAACTGACTCATTGGTTCAAAAATGCTTTCTGGTCCTCCTTGTTGATACAGTGGTGAGTATCCTCACCACGTCATACAGGATACAAGTTCAGAAGCTAGGTGTGGGGTGGTGTACGCCTTTGGTCCAGCACTCAGAAGGTGGAGGCAGGTGGATCTCTGTGAGATCAAGGCCAGCCTGGCCTACATAGCAAGTTCTAGGTCAGTTGGGGCTACAGTGAGACTCTGTCTCAAAAAGAAAAAGCCTTCTGATTTCTCTTTTGAGTTGCTTAATGATGTGTTCATTCCGTTTCATTCTTATCGTCCCTTTTTTTTTTTTTTTTTTTTTTTGGTCGTTTTTGAGACAGGGTCTCCCTGTGACCCCAGCGTGTTCTTGGACGTCACTATGGTTAAGATCAGAGCTAGCCTCACGTTCTCAGTTATAGAGATTTTGCCTGCCTCTCGCTTCCTGAGTTGCTGGGAATATTTAAGTGTGGTATGCCACCACACCCAGTATTTAGCTTTTCTCTTAATTAACTAAACTCATGTTTAAAACCTCAATAATAAATTGGGTATAGTTTGTGATTCTTTCTTACCTCCTTTGTTTACTGTTTGGTGCTTGTTCTGTTTGTTTTTGTATCTCATTGGTCAAATCAGAAATAACTGTATGACTCTGTTTATCACAGTCTATCTGCTAGTTTTATTTTGCCACTTGATTTACAGCCATATACTTTGACTTCCACTGTGCTATTGTTTCCAAGCATTGCAAGCCTCATAATGCGCCATTATTATTTTTGCTTTAGGTCATCAATTGTCTTTTAAGATTACTTCAAAACCAAGAAAAAGTCATATAGTTATTGATATAGTTTGTGTATCCCCCAACTTCAAATTTCTTTTATGTGTTGAATGTTTAGCTCTGCCATGCTGTGTGTGAATGTACTACTTTGTGGAGAGCAGGTGTGACGACAGTCCCAAGATGACACCCAGGACTTTAGCCAAGTCCTATGACAACACCTGAGTCTTATGACCAACACCCGAATCTTATGATCAACACCTGATTCACTCCTACCTCAAAGTAAAGCCACGCTCACCGTTCAAGCTGCACAGGTGCACCCTGTATGCAAGATTAGGCGGATCGTTACAAAGGACTGAGGCCCCACGGTTAACTGGAGTGGGAGGTGATAAAATAGAGAGACTTTACTAAAATAGAGGGACTTTCTGCGTCTTGAGAACGAGAGCTTGGAGACAGGAGGAAAAAGATGTGCCTTGAATTAATGAAAACCGCTTTGAGAAGACAGAGCGGGAGGTGCTTTGTTTCTGCGGTTTCATACAAGAATGTTCGTGGGGAGGACAAGTAGCTCCCATACCTCACACTTGTGACATTAATGTCCCATGGAGGTCAGAAGAGGGGTGGCTTCTCCGGAACTGGAGTTATTGGCATGGTTGTTGGCCATCGCTCCAAGCTCCCAAATTCCAATTTCCTGCGGCGAAGACCAGTTGCCACTGTGATGGTAATTGGAAGGAAGTTAGATCTTTGTTAGTGTATCACAGTTTTCTGGGACAAAATAAATAACGACCGACGAGAAACGAATTTAAAAGACAAATCGCTTTGCTGGTATTTATTTTAAGGTTTTGGAGGATCTCGAGCCCATGTCAGCTCTAGTTCATCTGCTTCTTGGGTTCTGTGGAGAATCACTTGGTCCCCAAAGAATGGCAGAGCAAGAATTCAAGAAAGGCTAAATTTGGAGCCACTAAAGGTCATATTCACCCCACTCCCTTTCTTTTTTGGTAATTAGTACCAGAGCCAAACGAGAGGGGCCTTGTGTAAGACATGGCTGTCAAAGACAGGCCCCAGGGACCCCTACTTTCTCCAAACAGACCCCCACTTCTGAACATTCCATCGTCTCCCAATTATGCAATCAAATGATGCATCCATTTGTGAATTAATCCAATGAGGTCAGATCTAATTGCCTCAAAATGATTCAATATACCATACCACCTAGGGATCCAGCTGTCAACACATTACCCTTTGGGGGGGATGCTGCATATCTAAGCCTTAACAGGAGATATTGAGTCATGAAGTCAGAACACTCATAAATAGGATTAGTGCTCCCATCAAAGGGACTCTGGGTTGCATAAAATCCAAAAGCTTCTGTACACCAAGGGAGACATCAGTGAAGAGACAGCCATAGGATGGAAGAAAATCTCTGTCAGCTGGACATCTGGCAGGGGATTAATATCCATGGTATATAAAGAACTCAAGTGCATAACCTCCCAAACTCACCAAATTACTCATTCAATAACTGGGCAAATGAATTAAACAGACAGTTCACAAAAGAAGTACAAATGGCTGCTGAATTCACACACAAAAAAAACTCAACATCCTTAGCCATTAGGAAGACGTTCGCAAAATCAAAGCATATTGATCTGGAGGGGTTGGAGAGGGTACAAGCAGTTAAGAGACATTGCAAGCATCTTGTAAAGACCTTAGCGTTCGTCCCAGCGCCACATGCGCAGCTCACGATATGTAAACTCCAGATCCCAGGGATCCACTCCTTCATTCTGGCCTCTGTGTGCCATGGCATGCATGCAACCAGAAACATACATTACATCAATTAAATTAAATAAAAAAGTAAAAAAAAAAATAGGGGGCTGAAGAGATGGCCTGTTGGTTAAGAGCGCAACCGCTCTCGCAGAGAGGACCCGGTTACGATCCCCAGCACCCACAAGAGCGGCTGAGAAACCGTCTGTAACTCCGATTCCAAGGAGAACTCCAGTTCCAGGGAACCCAGAGACCCTCTTCTAACCTCCGGGCATCATTTTACTTGGCAAATACTGCAAACACGAGGATTGCACAGAACCTAACCAATATGCCAACCACTCACAATAGATGACATTACTAAGCATCAAGAAGTAGATAATTTAGTAAGAGCCAACAATAACAATCCCGCACTAACCACAAAAGCAACCCCTCGAAGAATAGTCCCGCCTAAGTATACCTAATAGTGCGAATCGAATTCCTCTCTCGCACACATGACCAGCAAGAATCAACAATTGAGCAGTTTACTCTACAAACAGTGGAGACTAAATGATCCCTGAGAGGGTCCTGCCTACAAATCAAAAACAATTACATCCGTCCTCAAAAAGCGCATGCCGACTATCATCCAAATTATATTTCAGAGAGGCCCCAGGCCCCTGGTTATATTAAGGACTGAGTACCCAAATTCAACTCAGGACTGGCCACACCCTATAAGCTAGGTTGAAGTTAAGACCCTATTGCAGAAGATATAACACTTTGGTTATAGGACCCAGAGAAATCAATCTTGAACTGACCAGAAGCTTACCTCATTTAATAGTGCCAGAAGATGTGGCAATTGTGGGACTGGGGACACGAGAGAACCCTGCATGCTGCCGTGTGCCAGGTGCAGTAGTGGCAGTGTTAAAATGGGAAGGGGTATAACCAAAACTGCTGTTATATTTTTCTTTTACTTATATTCTTCTTTTTTAAAAAAACTGTTTTACTGGAATTAATTATGTGTATTCGAATTTCTGCCTGCTTGGAATTAGTTGCCACCTGGTCATTCGATGAATGGCATATAGAAGGTCAGAAGAAGGTTTCAGGTTCCCCTGGAACTGAAGATACAGACAGTTATTGTTAAGCCCACCAATGTGGTGTTGCTGGGATATCGAACCTATTATCCTCTGCAAGAGCAGCTAATTGCTCTTAAACTAATGAGCCATCTCTCTGCCAGTCCAGCCTGCCTTCCCTCCATCCACTGACCATTCCTCTCCTTTCCTTGCACATTAACGGCGCTCCTTCCCTCCTTCCCTCCTTCCCTCCTTCCCTTCTTCCCTCCTTCCCTCCTTCCCTCCCTCCCTCCCTCCCTCCTTCCCTCCCTCCCTTCCTTCCTTCCTTCGTCTTTTTTGAGACACAGTCTCCTTGTAGCCAAAACTGGTCTGGAACTTGCTATATAGATCAGGCTGGCTGAGATCCACTTGCCTCTGCCTCCCAAATTCTGGGATTCAATGCATGCATCACTACATCCTACACCAACAGCTCTCTTGATTGTATTTGAAGCCTGCTTCAAGGAGGTAGTTCATGCCCGGTACTGTAAACATGGTCAAAACCCACAGCTAAGGAAGTCCTAGGTTATTTTTCTAAATGGTCATGTTGTCAAACAGCCTTTGAAACATCTCCTTATATCCATAGATTTGTACTGCTTCTAGTCTTTGTCAGAGAAGTTTCTTATTGCAGTGGTTAGTGGTTAATGCCAGAGATGCATCACCGTCTGAAGTTTTTATATAAGTGACTATGAGTATCCATCCAGAGATAGGACGTCTATATCAACACCTGTCCTCAACCCCCATGGCTCAGGGAACATAGCGGGTGGGGGGCAGAATATCAGAGCCAGAGGATGGGGGGTGTTATGAAATGCTGTCTTCTGGATGAGACATGGCCATCGCACACGTAAACTCACTACTGCTATGGATATCTATGTAAGATCTGTGCAAGATCAAGCCAGCTAAACATTTCTGCATGGATTGGGGAGGGCTCCTGAGGCCCCACCCCTAGCTGTGCAGTTATTGGCAGTTGACTGTTGGGGAGGGAGAGTCACTTGTCTTTAGAACGGTGTCCACCGATAGATTCCCCATGCTCCAGTGGATGAACCCACATCCAGGCTAATCTGGGCAGTGCCAACTAGAATCAGTGGGTTTAAATAAATAACTAAAGAGGACGACATGAAGTTAGGAGGGGTGGCTCCTGAGGGGCGTTGGAGGAGGAGAGCAACAAGTGTATATAATCAAGATTCTTTGTATGTACATATGAAAGTTTCAGTGAAAAAATAAAAAGTTTAAAAACAAAACACTCAAAAACTATCTTGGGATTCTCTATTTCAGCCTGGTTGGAAGGGCTAACATCCAGAAAACAAAAAATGCTGGTGAGCCTGGGACAATGAGAGCATGTGCCTGTTGGAGGAATGGAAATTAGTTCAGCACTAGGCAATCAGTATGGAGGTTCCCCCTAAGAACAGAGCCACCACGTGGTCCAGCTATGCCATTGCTGCATGAATACACAAAGGACGCCAAGTGAATGTATCACAGAGACGCTCACATGTCTATGCTTATTATGGTATTCATCATAATAGCTAAGTTATGAGATCAGCCTAGATTTCCACCAACAGATGAAGGTCAAAAGGAAATGTGATACACACACACACACACACACACACAGTGTAATTCAACCATAAAGAAGAATGAAAATGGGTCATTTGCAGGAAAATGGATGGGACTGGGAGATAACTAAGTGAAATAAGCCAGACTTAGAAAGCAGAAAGTCACGTGTGTTCTGTCCTATGTAGAGTCTAGAGTTAAAGAAAAAAAAAAAAGACAGGAAAGTAGGAAAGCATCTATTTGAGAAGGGACCAGCAAAGAGGGGGTGACAAGAGAGGGTAATGGGGCTGACTATGAACTAAGTACATGATATTATGCATGCAGGTGTAGAATGAAACCCATCATTTTTACAATGACTATATGGTAATAAATACAAAATAAAAGGACCTCAGAGTTTCCTTGTCCCTTCTGGCATGGAAAAGCACAAGGAGAACATGGCCATCATGACCTGTAAGTGTCCCCTCACCTTACACCAAATCTGTCAGCAACATGATCTTGAACTTTCTAGCCTCCAAAACTGAGAAATAAATTGGCTATGAGCAAGCTGGCCCATGTCATTCCTGTTATAGCAACTTGTGTAGACTAGGACACACTATTTCTGACATTCTTTATGCCCTGATCTATATTTTCATCTGATATCATCCTCCTTCTTCCCGAGGGACTATGTTGAACATTTATGTTGGTTGGTTAAAAGAATGATAACATGCAGTCTCTCACCCAGCCTTTCCTGGCCCTGCTTCTCCTCTTTCCTGGTTTCAAGTCACCACTAGTACAGGCACGGGGCGACAGCTCAAGCCCACACAGAGGCTTGTTTTCAGGAGCTGGACTGGAACGTGGTGTCGGGGGGGGGGTAGACTTGTGGTTCAACATTTAAGTAGTTATCCTTTCTCCATTGCAGAGCCTGAGAGTGGGGGTGTCTTCTTGCTTAGGAGCTTAGATACTTGGTCACTTCTCTCTGGCGAATTGTTGGTCCTGCTCAGGGGGCCCTAAGGATGGTTCCCATGACAAAGCAAGGTTTGAAACCACTGCCTCCCGCCCCCAACAAAGCAAAAGCTCAGTCCTGTGAACAGGGTGAGGAGATGATGGCCGGGCTGCCTTCCTTCTCGGTGATGG
>VZQC01009923.1:510187-531097 GCA_009823505.1 Rhizomys pruinosus
TCCGGAGGAAGGAGACGGCAAGTCCAAAGGCCCTAGGGTGGGGTATGGTGAGGAACTCAAGCTGAATTCCAATTCATGAGAGAGTTGAAGGACATGAGCTCAGAGGGGCTAGAGAGATGGCTCCATGGTTAACAGCACTGGCTGCTCTTCCAACAGACCAGCTTCCACTTGACAGCTAACAACCATCTGTATCTCCACTTCCAGGGGATCTGGCGCCCTCTGCTGGGCTCTGAGAACATTGAACAACACAGGTACTCTTACATGGAGGCAAAACACTCAAACAAATAAAATAATAAATATAAAAAATTAAAGGTAGATGGTACCCGAAGAGACCAATACCCAAGGTTGTCCTCTGGCCTCTACATGCATGTGTACATATGTGCACCAGTACACATATGAACATGCATACAACAAAAACATTTGGTTAGCTGGGCATGGTAGTACAGGGTTTTAATCCTACCAGAGGCAGGCAGATCTCTGAGATTGAGGCCAGCCTGGTCTACATAGTGAGTTCCAGGACAGCTGGGGATACAGAGAGACCCTGTCTCAAAAAAAAAAAAACAACCCAAAATAAAAATAAAAATAAGCATGTGGTTCTTTCTAGGTCTTGTCCATCTGCTTCACCCAAGCAGACCTTAGATCTTGAACTTTGCTTCTTTTTTCCTGCTGGACTTGGGTGTCCTGGGATGGACTGCTGTGAACTGAGCATTTGTGTCCCCCAGATTCATATGTGGAAACTTGCTCTTGGGAATTGATCAGCCCATGGGGATACAGTTCTCACGAATGGATTAAAGCCCTGGCTGGAGCTAAAGGGACCAAGAGAAAACACAAGAAGATCACTCTACGTCCAGGTGGTGGAGCGGGCGCTCTGATCCGGGACTTCCCAGTGCCAGAGCTGTGGGAACCAGACTTACCCCTTGTTTATAAGCAGTCCATCCATGTACGGTAATTGTTCAGAGCAGTCCATCATGTACAGTAATTGTTCAGAGCAGTCCATCGTGTACAGTAATTGTTCAGAGCAGTCCATCGTGTACCATAATTTGTCAGAGCAGTCCAGTCGGTCAAGAGTAGTGTTAGAAGCTCAGTTCATCTGAAGCCCAAGTCTTGTGGCAAGTACAAGAGCAAGGCCCCTGAACTCTGCACTTGGGTGGATGAGATGTGTGAAAAGATGGCACTGAGGTGACTGGCGCTCAGTGACTGGAGCTAAATCCGGGCCATGAGTCCAACTGAAAAAGCACTCGGGAGAGAAAAGATGGACAACGGAGAAAACCCAGCAGTATCTGAGGAAAGAAGCATTTCCACCCTGGGAAGTCACTTTGGGGACTGTTTGGTTCCTGCACAGCTGCATGGTCAAGACTTCACCTTCTTGGGGGCTGGAAAGATGGCCAAGTGGTTAAGAGCGCTGACCACTCTTGCAGAGGACCCAGCACCCACATGGCAGCTGAGAACCATCTTTGACTCCAGTTTCAGGAGAATCCAACACCCTCTTCTGACCTCTGCAGCATTGCATGGCATGGGTGCACAGACCTACATGCAGACAGTATATTCATATGCATATAAAAATCTACTGGGGGCTGGAGAGATGGCCTAGCGGTTAAGAGTGCCGACCGCTCTTACAGAGGACCCGGGTTCGATCCCCAGCACCCACATGGCGGCCGAGAGCCGTCTGAAACTCCAATTCCAGGAGAACTCCAGTTCCAGGGGAATCCGACACCCTCTTCTGACCTCCGCGGCATTGCACGACACGGGTGCACAGACCTGCATGCAGACAGTACATTGATACACATACAGAAATAAAAAAAAAAAATCTATTAAAAAATAAAAAAAGCTTTACCTTCTAGAACATTGCCTCCAGAAAGGGAGATATCTGAGAAGGATCAGAAGACTTCTGGCTGTGGGCCAGGCCCCCACTGATGTGACTGTGGGCAGTGTGACCCCAACACTAAAATATGCCATTCTGAGGGACCTAAGAAGCCCACCCCTGTTCAGGCACAGGGAACTCTGAAAAGCATCTCATCCACTTTCTTTTTTTTTTCTTTAAGAATATTTATTCACGTGTGTCTGTGTATACCACGTGAGCAAAGTGTCTACTAAGGCCAGACTGTGACCCCAATTCCCTGGAGCTGGAGCTCCTGGTGGTTAGGAGCTGCTGCAGGCAGACACAGGGAGCACTCCTGACCACTGAGACATCCTCCCGCCCCTGGACATAGTCCATTTTAGATAGCTTTAATGGCACCCATTTGACCCACATACACACCAGCTTGGCTGTACCACCTTCTGGCTAAGACTTCCACTCATGCCGGCATTTCCTGAATGCGCTCGACAGTGTCAGAGAGTTCATGGAGATGTGAACTCCAGTAGCTAAAATTTCCCTGTCAGTTAAGTATAATTTTCAGATGGCATAAGAATTGGTATCATTTTTCTGGGTCTGGAGAGATGGCTTAGTGGTTAAGAGCACTGGCTGCTCTTGTGGAAGGCCTAGGGTTGATTTCCAGCACTCACATGGCAGCTAACAACTGTCTACAACTCCAGTTCCAGGAGATCTGAAGCCCTCCTTTGACCTCCGTGGGTATTGCATGATGTGGGTGTACTTACATCCATGCAGGCAATATACTCATAAAATAAAAATAAAGTATTTTTTAAAAATTGCTATAATTTTTGAAAGCTGTCAGTATTAATGAAGTATAAATACCATAGGATTCATAAATCCATTTCTAGGTATATAATCAACAGAAAAAAAGTACGTACATCTGGTAAAAGACAGGCTCATGATTTCATCAACACCTTCTCTATTACAGTCCTAACTTATAGCCCAAGGTCCAATGGAGAGCAGATTTTTTTTTTGTCTTTTTGAGACAGGGTTTCTCTGTAGCCCCAGTTGACCTGGAACTCACTATGGAACCCTGGCTAGCCTGGAACTCACTATGTAGACCAGGCTGGCCTGCCTCTGTCTCCCGATTAAAGGCATGCACCACCACGCCCAGCTGGAGAGCAGTTTTTTAAATGCTTCTATGGGCTCCTTCCCTTCTGGGCGAAGCCCCGATCCTGCCTTGGCTCCTGCTGATCTCCAACAAAACCTTTCATTCTTCAAATCCCAGCTCAGATAATGTCCGTCCTTCCTCCATGGAGTTCTGACTAGCCCGTCCCACCCACAGTCCTTCCTGGTACTGCTAGAACACTTGTCATTACCAGTCCATCTAGACACCCACTCGCCCAACCTGCTCATCTGTCTAGACACTATGGCTCACCTACCCACTCACCCTGTTACTTATTCATCCGTCCGTTCTCTCACCCACTCTCCTGTTCATCCACATATCCAGCCACTCACCTGTCCACCACCCATTTACCCTCCCACTTATTTGCATATCCATCTCCTGTCAGCTGTGCCCTAACAACATGAGCAGAGGTCATTCTTGAAGGTCAAGCTCAATGTGCAATGTCTTAATTCCTCACTGAACTGGGATCAGCCTAACAACCCCCTGCCCTCTTCCAGGTCTATTTTATCAAGACGTTTTACTTTCTTTGCTCCTTCACACCATTTTTTTTTGGAGACAGGGTCTCACCATGTAGACCAGGCTGGCTTGGAACTCATAGATCTGTCTGTCTCTGCTTCCCAAGTGCTGGAATTCAAGATGGGCTACCACACCTGGCAAGACCTTTTTACTGTCTATGAAATTGATAATCAAGTTAATGACAATGTCATCATGTTCAGTTTAATTTTTTTCTTGTGAGGAGAGGAGAGCATCTCCCCTGTATGAGGTGCTTTAAGTCAGTTATCTTAGTCATCACAAAGATTGTGGGATGGATGTACAGACATTTGCCCAAGAGAAAACTAGCATTTGAAGACATGAGGCGATGTTCTCAGGGTCACACAGGCGGAGAATGCTGGAGAGGGGAGCCAGGTCCTATCACCGCCCTTCCCTAAAGCATATTCCTTTTTTGCTCTGCAATAGTCACTAGATGGCCGTGTGAAGTAACCAAGAACCTGGCTTCCCTGACAGATGCAGGTGAGATGCTGAGGCTTTGATCTCCACACTCACCATTAGGGGGCAGGCAGAGGAAAGAAATGACACTGTACATAGAGGAGCAGCCCAGCCACCAAGAACTAGAGAGGTGTCTCACTTTGAGGCTGGGAAAGAATGCAGATGCTCTCTGATTATTCCAGTTGTTCTAGATCTTCCATAGGTACACTGAATCACTATATCCCAAACGGAACTTTAATTTTCCCTGTTAATTAAACTTCAAATGTCAGCATGGTTGATAGAAAGCATGGACTTCAGCTTCTGCAGCTTCCTGACCCACTGTTAAAGGTGCTTTCCATGTGCCATCCCATCATGTCCTTAGGATGGAGAGGATCATTTGGACAGTAAAGTGACTCTACCAAGCTTCTTGGTAGAGCCAGGATTTTGATCCAATCTGCCTGTCTTCAAAGTTGCTTAGCCTGACTGCCATCAATAGCCTCTGCTGTCAAATGGGCTTAGTCATGAGAACTCCTATCCCAGGGTTCAGTATACATGGCTGGGAGAATGGAGTGCTCCCGGGCAGAGGAAGAGATGCGGTTCCCGGAGGTCAGTCAGTGAAGTACTAGCGGCAGGTGTTTTCATGTCTATTCCACAGAGAGAAACTGAGGCTGAGAATGGGAGAAGGATTGGACCGAACTCTGCCTTGCCTGACCTCACTGATGCACGTGTTCCACATTTACTGGCCTGTGATGGTCCATCTGTCCTGTGCTGTGCACTGGAATTCAGCTGATTGCCTCAGTCAGAGTAAAGCCTTCACTCATAGCCCCAGTGCCTTCTGGGATGTGACCTCACCCTCCATCCAATAACTGACTCACCCATTAATCTATCTGCCCACCCACCCATCCACTCGTTCACCTATTTACCCATCCATCAATCTGCTCCCCATCCATCTTTTCCCACATCTGTCTATCCACCCACCTACCTGTATATCTCTCCATGAATTGATTAGGAACTCCTAACTCTGGGGCTGTCCTTTGTTCCAGCTTCTGTGGTCATTAGCAATTCCATCTATCACATTGCTAATCACTCTGGTTGTCACGGTCTGTCTTCTTGGCTATAACCCCTTCTAAACAGGGAGCTCCCTGTGAGGAGACAGGTGTGAAGGACCCACTCAATAACTGTTGCTGAATGAAGCAGCAACACTCGACGTGGGAGCTTTAGGGTTCTGTAAGACAAGTGCTGGGAGGTGGCGGGGTGGGGGGCAGTTTTAGAATTTCCCCTTGCATTTTGTTTTTAATTATGTAATATGCACACAATTATCTTATATCAATATTCAATACCCAGAATGATAACAGTGGGCCTTATGTATTGTGCATCCTGTATCACCCTCAGCCCCAAGGCATCCTGAGTGGAGAATGCAGGTCTGGGCCAAGGACGGATGACTATGACCCCTTTCTTGACTGCTGACTTTTAGTCTCAACTGCAGAATGCCCCCGTCATTAGGTTTGCAAAAACAAGATTTTTCAAAGATCAGAATTTTCATGCAACTTTGTAAGAAGACACCCAGTAGCTGAAAAATTTTTACTTAATCAGTGGTGAAACATGTTTAGTATTATCCTCTGAATTGAATGTTAAGTGGCCAAATGGAACATTCTATTTAGCAAAACAAAATGGGCAAAGCAAAAAGCAGGAACCCAGGGACTTCAGACATTGGATCTTGGCAGTTGTGTGGGCAGGAGTTGCTGGACATCAAGATCAGAGATAGCCAGTTCAGAACAGATGACAGTAGGGGCTGAGGGCTGGGGGCCATGAGTTGTTAGCAGGACACACTAGTTAAAGTACTTCTGAATCTGTTGGTAAACAGCAGCTCACATGAGTTATCCTTCTCCCCCTTCCCCCCAGGCCTTACCTGGAGTCTCCCAGACTTGCTTTGATCTGCACTTTGGCAAGAGGATGGCTGGCATGGCAGGGGCTTTGGGTATGACTGGTGCTTTACCTGTTTTCTTGGCTCTGCTATGACTCAGCTTCATACACTGAACCGCATAGGACTGACTGGTGAAGCTTTTAGTCTGACTCCCCTCTGTTTGGGATGATTTCTTCCAAATGGAAACAGTCACTCCTGGAGGGAGGTAGAGGCTCGCGAAGCTCACAGAACTTACAACACAGACACAGACACAGACACAGACACAGACACAGACACAGACACACACACACACACACACACACACCTGTAGGTGTGACATCAGCCCCAGCACACCTCCTAAGCCCAGAGACCTGCAGTAGATTCACCTGTAGGCGGGACATTAGCCCCAGCACACCTCCTAAGGCAGAGACCTGCAGTAGATTCACCTGTAGGCCTGACGTTAGCCCCAGTACACCTCCTAAGGCCAGAGAACTGCAGTAGATTCACCTGTAGGCGTGACATTAGCCCCTAGCACACCTCCTAAGGCCAGAGACCTGCAGTAGATTCACCTGTAGGCCTGACGTTAGCCCCAGCACACCTCCTAAGGCCAGAGACCTGCAGTAGATTCACCTGTAGGTGGGACGTTAGCCCTAGCACACCTCCTAAGGCCAGAGACCTGCAGTAGATTCACCTGTAGGCCTGATGTTAGCCCCAGCACACCTCCTAAGGCCAGAGACCTGCAGTAGATTCACCTGTAGGCCTGACATTAGCCCCAGCACACCTCCTAAGGCCAGAGACCTGCAGTAGATTCACCTGTAGGTGGGATGTTAGCCCTAGCATACCTCCTAAGGCCAGAGACCTGCAGTAGATTCACCTGTAGGCCTGATGTTAGCCCCAGCACACCTCCTAAGGCCAGAGACCTGCAGTAGATTCACCTGTAGGCCTGACATTAGCCCCAGCACACCTCCTAAGGCCAGAGACCTGCAGTAGATTCACCTGTAGGTGGGATGTTAGCCCTAGCATACCTCCTAAGGCCAGAGACCTGCAGTAGATTCACCTGTAGGCCTGATGTTAGCCCCAGCACACCTCCTAAGGCCAGAGACCTGCAGTAGATTCACCTGTAGGTGGGACATTAGCCCCTAGCACACCTCCTAAGGCAGAGACCTGCAGTAGATTCACCTGTAGGTGTGACATTAGCCCCTAGCACACCTCCTAAGGCAGAGACCTGCAGTAGATTCACCTGTTGGCATGACATTAGCCCCTAGCACACCTCCTAAGGCAGAGACCTGCAGTAGATTCACCTGTAGGCCTGACGTTAGCCCCAGCACACCTCCTAAGGCAGAGACCTGCAGTAGATTCACCTGTAGGTGTGACATTAGCTCCTAGCACACCTCCTAAGGCAGAGACCTGCAGTAGAATCACCTGTAGGCCTGACATTAGCCCCAGCACACCTCCTAAGGCAGAGACCTGCAGTAGATTCACCTGTAGGTGGGACATTAGCCCCTAGCACACCTCCTAAGGCAGAGACCTGCAGTAGATTCACCTGTAGGTGGGATGTTAGCCCCAGCACACCTCCTAAGGCAGAGACCTGCAGTAGATTCACCTGTAGGCCTGACGTTAGCCCCAGCACACCTCCTAAGGCAGAGACCTGCAGTACATTCACCTGGCTTCATTCCTAGGCTTGTGAAAAAGGCGAGAAGCAGCAGTTAGGCCTCCTGATCTGCTCATTGGCCCCTTCTGCTTCTACAGCCTATGCTTTAAAAGAGCCTGGCTCTGGCCCATGTGTGCTGAGACTTCCCAGTTTGCTTACTTCGCTTTCACGACTTTACAGGGTCTGCCAAGACCGTCCTGCAGGGAAAGCAGCTGAAATTCAGACCTGGATTTCAACCCCAGGCCATCTCTTGACTCCAGAGAACCCCACACTCTCTATAGGGAAGTCAGCAAGGACTTTGTCCTCCCTGAGGGGCCAAAGCTTATTTCAGACTCTTGGGAAAAATGTTCAAGTACACGACGCTGTTCTGGAGCTTTCTGTCCAGTAATGCCTGGCTGCTTCCCATTTGCTAGGTGTTATGGATATAGAACTGTCAGGTGACACCCTGCCTTCTGGAAGTCCAGAGTCCACGGGGCAGGGAGGATGGAGACAGACATTCAGGCCGATGAAGCACACAGTGTGGTCCTTCAGGACAGGGATGCATGGGAACCCAAGGGAGATCAGAGGAGAGGTGGACAGTCCAGTCTGGGAGGGAAGAAATGCTTCCCTAGAGAGGGTGCCATCTACACTGAGTTCTAAACAAGTCAGGCTGGCGAGGAAGGCTGTTCTAGAAGGGAACAGCATTGCAGCCAAGGCTGGAACAGAGGTAAGGGAGGTTGCACACAGCACTATTGTGAAACCAGAGGCTACAGCGGTGGAGGAAGTCAGATCTCTGCGGTACTGAGGTGGGCAGAGCACTGGCCAGAGGACAGACAGTTTTCCTGCTGTTTCTGGACAGCCTTTTCCTTAAACCCCTCATAGTCTCCCTTGGCTTCCTGGTCCCCCTTTTTTATTAAAAAAATTAAATTTAATGTGCACGAGTGTTTTGCATGCATGTATATAAGTGCACCCATGCATGCAATGCCCACAGAGGTCAGAAGAGGGAGCTGGAGTTATGGTCAGTTGTTAGCCATGTGGGTGTTGGGAACTGAACCCAGGTCCCCCTCAAGACCACCCAGTGGTGTCTCAGACCCCCATGGTTCAGCATCCCAGCTTCCTCTTCACGTCCTCTGAACTTGGATGTCACTGAACCCATGTGTTGTCTCTGCCTGTCTTTCAGGGTAGACACCCATGTGATGGAAGTCAGACAAACAAGTGCTAACTGGCCTCCTCAGCTGTGGCCTGTGTAGTGCTCAACTGTACAACTACGTGGGGTGGTCTCGATGCTTAAGACCCTCTTTGCTCTGAATGGGGGCTTCTTAAGTGCAAAGATGCTACCATGTTCATTCCTAACTCAGTGGGAAGGATGTGTCCCTTAGACTCATGACATTTACTAAGTGATAAAGTGACCCAAGCATGGCAAGCTTGGCCTGCCCAGTGGTGCCAAGACTCAGCCTGATTCAGTACTCCCTAATGCTGGCTTGGGGCGTGTGGACCATTCTACCTCTGCCCTCCAGTGGGCCCCAGCATGGCAGAATATCCTAGGCTGTAGAGGAAGTAGGGCCGTTCAGTACTCCAAGGAAAATCAAGGCATCTGTGTGGGTTCAGCTAGTATTAAATGTATCAAGAGAGCAAATAATGAATAATTCAAACATGCAGATCACCTCAGGGCCAGGCCACACAGCCGGGCTTTCCAGATCCACCACGAGCATGCCCACCAAGCTCCACTGAGACCCCAGGGCATCTTGCAGAGCCCCAGGTGCCTGCTACAAGCTTGGGGCTCTTTGAAACAACCTGCTTCATCTTAAAAATGCATGAGAACTCTGCGGTTGCACTTCTAGACTCATTTCAATGTCAGCTGGTCTGTTAAATTACTTTCTACAGAGAGGCCTGGGTTTACCTGGCTGCTGCCTCCATTCCTGTTCCGTGCCTGGGCTCCGGCTCCCTTTGGGGGAACCGGCCCTCTCCACTCTGCCCACGCTGACACTCGTAACTTGGGTTCCCTTCCTGTGAGGACAGTCGCACTGCACGAGGTCCATGCAGAGCCTACAAGCTGCGGTTCTGACAGTTGTTTGTTTCAGCTTGGATTCTGGGAGGGCTGAGGCCGCTTGGTGGAGCAAAGTGGCCTGGGAATGAGCTGTCCCAGTGGAAGCTCATCTCCAGGACGCACAGAGGCCCAGCCCCTATCGACAGGCCCCTGCATCTAGCTACTGGGCCACAGCTTTAAAAGCAAACAAAACACTGGACATACCCCACTTGGAACTGACTTGGTTGAAGAGGTGTCGGTTTCACCCCCGGAGTCAGCAGGTTAGATTCAGAATTCACTATGTGGTTTTAGGCATAGGAAGAAGTCCTCTTCAGGGTCTCTTTCAGCTTTAAGATTCTCTATCTAAAAGTTTTCTAGAAAGGTACATTTCCTGTTAACTTGGAGTGAGATTCTGGCTGCTGGTCTGGAGAGACCCTGCAGGGCGAGGTGATACTGCAGGAATCTGTATTTTTAACAGTGTCCTCATGACTTTGATGCACAGTCAGGTTTGGGGAGCTTCAGTTTTCCTTCCCAGAGTCATGGCAGGGACTTACTGAGCACCTAATATGTGTCAGTGACAAAGGCCTCTTTGTAGGGTGGAGAGAGTGACCTCCAGCCTCAGGCCAGACTTCCTGTCAAGTCCCAACTGTGGGCTTTGGAGAGAAACACATACTCCCGTGACTTCCTCTCGTCATCCGATTGCCCCTTAAGAGGCATTTCAAACTTTTTATTGATGAATAAGCTATTCAGCGTCCAGTCAGTTCCCTTATAAACACCACACAGATGAACAGAGGCCTTTATGTGGCGGCTGCTGTTGATGTCGCATTTGAAAGCTTAACAAGACCACGCATGGCAACTTTAACTCACACATTGCTAGAATTCAAATGGCTTATTATCAAGATAAACATTTATGATATTAAGGTATGCGATATTAGTGTCATATTTTATACATGGTTACTTATAGCATAGTTCAGCTTAGGGCCAACACCAAACTGAATTATTTAAAGGCATTTCTCCCTGGGTTAATAAAAAGTTCATTAAAATATATATTAGTATATAAAAGTTTAATGCATAGTTCATGTGGCAGTGTTTGCAAGCTCTTGGCCCTTGGAAGCAGAGAGCTGAGGCAGTGTAGATCCAAACAGACTGTGTCTTTGAGAAGTGTTCACACGGGGGCAACCAAACAGCCTTCCCTGGGCCTCAGAGGTGACTTCACACCTCTGTCTACTAGTTACAGACTGGAGCCAGAGTTAAGGAGAAGACGTTTGGCTCCCTAAGCCCAGTGATTGACTCCTGGTGACTCGAGCACAGGGAGGATGTGGGACAGTTGTTTCTGCTGCTTCGGATTCTGTGTAGGTTACTCAACTAGTTTTCCTCTCACTGCTGGGACAAAACATTGATAGAAAGAACAGAAGGCTTATTGGGGCTCAGGGCTTTAGTATTCAGTTCACCCTAATGAGGAGCCCACGGTGGAGCTCAAAGCAGCAGAGAGTTGGGGGAGGCTCCTCCATCCCAGAGAAACGATCCAGGAGCTAAAACCAGAAGGGGCGGAGCTTCCAAGCCCTGCACCTAATGACCAGATTCAGCCTGACTCAGGCCCAAGTACTCTACTGCGGACCCTGCTTTCACCAGCCAGTCCCTGCCTTCTCAGGGCACCACAGACCCCAAGGGCTGAGGAACAAGCACTCAACCTTGAAACTGTGGGGACCCTTCAGATGCAAACCACCAGAGTTCCTCAGGAAGGCAATGAATCTAGTGTTTGCCACACCATTGAGAACCCATTTCTTAAGTGTTTGTCTCTCTTCTCTGGACCATGCCTTCCCTGCAGGGACTGGGTGGGGCTCTCATGCATGCTTTTGAAAGGTTTTGAAGCCCACTTCAGTCCTGCTGGCCATGGTGGCCAAATCTTCTCCTAGCTGCCCAGAGCCCCCACCAGGGCCCAGGTGACCCTGCTGACTGCCATTTGGTAACTGGGTGACCTTCATCTGGAGCAAGTTACTGCATTCCTATCTCCCCACTTGATGCCTTTGATTCTGACCAGCAGAAATAAAGCACCCCTAGCTCGTTCTTCTCAAAGCGGTTTATTCAGGCACATTACAGCATTTTTTCTTCCTCCTCTCCCAAGAACAGAAAGTCTCCTCTATTTATCCCTCTCCCGCTCCACCTTCTCAGCCCAGGTTGCGTGGCCTCAGTCTATTGGTTCATGTCACCTGGCCTGATCTTGCGTCCAGGGTGCACCTGCGCAGCTCGAATGGTGAATGTGGCTTTACTTTGAGGTAGGAGGGAATCAGGTGTTGATCATAAGACTCGGGTGTTAGTCATAAGACTTGGCTAAAGTCCCGGGCGCCATCTTGGGACTGTCGCCATACCTGCTCTCCACAATTTTAAAAGGGAGGACAAAGTTCTAGAATTAACATGAAAATGGGAATGAAACTATTGAGCCTGTTAGATTGGCGAGGCAGTAGAAAGGGCCATAAAGGTTTTAGTGGCTTTATCTGCGATATGAGCACAAACATGTTGGACAAAGAAGGGTGTGTTCTTTGTAAAATTAGTTTGTAAAGTGAAGATGAGGTTTCAATAGGAGACCGTAAATTGATCTTTCCACCACCTCTAGGCAAAGCAACATGTTAACAACGTACTGGCTATCAGAAACCAAATTAAAGGAATATGCAAATGATTCAAAAACCTTGATGACAATTTCAGGGGGGGAATTGTAAGGTTACGGGGGGACCCTGCCACCACATACGCTCCTTGTCCCCCCCCCGTTTTTTTTGCCCTCACCTCGCCTCATTTTGGAAGAGACTTCCATGCTGGATGCCTAAGGCATTACGGATCATAGACCTGAACTGGATAGTTTGTCTGGCTGCGCAAACCTTCCTTGTCCCATAGCATATCTTGGTCCCAAGCTCCTGACCATTGCGAGCATTAAGAGCTGCCTTGTCGGTGGCAAATTCAAGATAAAATACTTTCCAATCTAAATATTGGCCTGTGGTCAGAATGCTCGGGCCAGATTTTGCCAGTCACTCGAGTCATACAATACCGATGCAAGACTCCAGCTGAGTCACAACAAAGGCAGCATTGGCTCCATAGGCAGCATACGCTCCGCCAGCCTTTGAACAATCTTCCAATCTAATGGCTCATGATAGTGGTTCCCTTGTTGATTTGAAATACAGGGAAGCACTGAGCCTCTAGTTCTCTCCAAGTTTCAGGATGTAAACTATTCCCTCCTGCTCCATGCAAGCATAAGGAGGTGGCAGGGCGTTCCGGGGCTGAGGTTCTATCTTTACTTTCACTTTCTCCAAGCTGGTGGCAAGTCTTTCCACATCCCCGTCTGACATGTCCCCTTCACTAGATTCTTCTTGAATTTCAGAAGTGTTGAGAGCGCACTTCCTTAACCTGGTCTAAGGCTTCACTGCCTTTTTTTATCTTTTTTTCCACACCGTTCCTCATCCCCATGCAATTTCTTACCAACTTCCACACCAGGCAGCACTCCCTTGTGTACCACCGCTGCCAAAAATCTGTCTAGCACCATCAGGGCAGATGTTGTGTTTCCCATAATGCTAGCTAGAGCCTGTCCCGGAACCGGAACTTATCGTAACCTTAATTGTCCCCTTTCCAGGAGCTTATTGTCCCCTTTTCCCGGGGAGCTTATGGTCCCCATTTCCGGGGAGCCTTATGGTCCCCTTTTCCGGGGAGCCTTATTGTCCCCTTTTCCGGGGAGCCTTATTGCCCCTTTTCCGGGGAGCCTTTTTGTCCATTTCTGAGAAACTTAATTATCCCGCTTACTTGGGTTTACCAACTAGTCACCCTGACTGCAATGAGTTTGAACGAGAAAGGAGAGAACGGTGTTAGCCATAAGACTTGGCTAAAGTCCCGGGCGTCATCTTGGGACTGTCGCCACACCCGCTCTCCACATCTCCCCCTTCTTTATTATTTTAGCAGAGAGAATGCCTGTCTTAGGTAGCCCCGTGCAGCAATGCCCCTTACCCGTCATTGGGAGACAAACAGCACTGGTTTGCTCCCTGTCTTAGGTTGGTGGCATGCCCAGAGAGTTTTACCCGTCTTTGGCTACTTCTCTAGCATGCTAAGCCACACTTGAGGAGACTGTCCTGTCTCCACTGCTGCGCGTATTATGTTGACGAGATCACAAACGGCACATGCACCAAAAGGCCAGGAAACTAGTGAGAATCAGGTATAGGGCAAGTCCAACAATTCCCGCCCATTCTTTCAGTCGTGAAGCAGCGGTAGTAATCCAGTTTGTCAGCCCACCAGCCAAGGACACATCCACTCGGGTGGAGTTGATGTGAGCGATGGATTGTCTGAGGTCCTGCAACATGCCATCAAGATCCCTGGAGCAGTTTCCTGTAAGATACTGAAACAGGTTACGTGACAACTGAGCGGCATGGCTGGCATTTACAAACAGTATGGAAGTTACACACAACCCAGAAAATTTCCATTCACATCCCAGCACATGCTGTGGCTCTGACTTCCATAAAACACAATGAACACAAAAGGAGACCACATGCAAACAGGCGTAGCTTAAAAGGAGACATTTGTTCCTGCAGCATATTGAGATACTGTGGACTCAAAAGATGTATTCCAACTAAAGCTTGCATTACCCCAGCCCCCGTCCTTTAGCATACTGAAAGCAGAAAAATTTGTACAACTACCATTCACCCCACACAACAACCATACATTATATCCTGAGAATGATTTATTATGAGTTGTACTAATATAAGGGGAAAATGTAAAATACTTACGCACTTCCACAAGCAAAGCAATTACCTGTCTTTGGGCTGAATTTTCCTTTGGACATTTGCATAACTGCAGCAACCAATCCCACACTGGTCAGTGGGCCTCCTAGTTCTCTGCACACCTTCATCCAGACCTCCAGCCCCTTGTTCTTATAAGGAGTAATGGCATGTCTACATTCTTTAGTACATTGCTCAAATATAAGCTGTTTTAGTAATGGCATTGCGGTATCAGCGTCCCCAAAGATGCATCCCCCAGCTTCCATAATCCTACCTACAAAATCTGAAAAAGTTTCCGTGGGCCCCTGAAGGATTTTGGTTAGATTCCCCCCCGCCCTTTTTTTTTTTTTTTCCTTTTCCTTCTTTTCCATGCTCGGACACCTAATGCATTAACCTGAACTGGATAGTTTGTCTGTGCTGCCGCAAACCTTCCTTGTCCCCTCAGCATATCTTGGTCCCAAGCGGCCTGACCATTGTGAGCATTAAGAGCTGCTTGTCCGGTGGCAAATTCAAGATAAAATACTTTCCAATCTAAATATTGGCCTGTGGTCAGACATGCTCAGNTGGAGCTATTGATAGGCAAATCAGACCATGCTGCAGTCTGATTATACATGTGAACACAATCACTACTCTGGGAGATATTAGAGACTATCTGAAAGCATAGGAGACCCTCTAGGGTGAGCGATATTGAATGGTAGTTGCAGAGAAATGTTTGTTGTGAAAAAATCAAGGAAAGACCTGCACTGAGTGTGTAAGTGGCAACAGCTTGGGGAATACCGACAGAAGGTCTCATGGCAGATTTTCAGTTCAACCCACAGGGAGCGGCATTAACATCATGCTCATCCATAGAATCTTCTCTTTTCTCATCTCAGACTACTCTGGTTAGTCTCTCCGGGACCCACAATGGCTGTCGATGATCCTGGGGGAACACACAAACAGATCGCCTCGCCCAGACCAACACTGGGTCCGGTGCTTGCCAGTTACCAGTCAACACATCCTTCCACATAACCAGGCCCTTAAGAGAAATGTCAGGGTTAGCTTGACGTTCAGCAGCAGCTCATCCATGCTTATCTAGATTCAAAAAATTTAAAGTAAAAAGAGCTATGGCCACTCATTCCCTGGGTGTGGAGCCGGAGGCTATTCCCCCTTTGTGCTTAAGTAAGCATTCTTTTAGGGTACGATGAGCACGCTCGATGATGCCTTGTCCTTGTGGCTTATACGGCATTCGATGAGTCAGTTTAACACCCATAAAACGGCAAAACGACACAAAGGAAGCAGAAGTGTAAGCGGGGCCATTATCCGTTTTTGGTTCTTTAGGTTGGCCCCAGGCAGCCCAGGCCTCAAAACAATGGGCAATTACATGACACGCCTTTCCCCCCCCATATGTAAGGAGGCGTATAGGACCCCGGAGGCTGTATCAATGGAAGTATGTAAATATTTTAATTTGCTAAATTCAGAAAAATGGGTGATATCCATTTGCCAGAGATGTAAAGGGCACAACCCGCGTGGGTTAATTCTGATCCCTGGTTGAGGAAGTAGTGGGGCACACTGTTGGCACAGTTTTACAATGTCTCTCACCTTGGCATGGGTAATTTTAAAACGGGAGGACAAAGTTCTAGAATTAACATGAAAATGGGAATGAAACTATTGAGCCTGTTAGATTGGCGAGGCAGTAGAAAGGGCCATAAAGGTTTTAGTGGCTTTATCTGCGATATGAGCACAAACATGTTGGACAAAGAAGGGTGTGATTCTTTGTAAAATTAGATTATGTAAAGTGAAGATGAGGTTTTCAATAGGAGACCGTAAATTGATCTTTCCCACCACCTCTAGGCAAAGCAACATGTTAACAACGTACTGGCTATCAGAAACCAAATTAAAGGAATATGCAAATGATTCAAAAACCTTGATGACAATTTCAGGGGGGGAATTGTAAGGTTACCGGGGGGACCCTGCCACCACATACGCTCCTTGTCCCCCCCCCTTTTTTTTTGCCCCTCACCTCGCCTCTATTTGGAAGAGACTTCCATGCTTGGATGCCTAATGCATTAATCTGATCATAGACCTGAACTGGATAGTTTGTCTGCGCTGCCGCAAACCTTCCTTGTCCCATCAGCATATCTTGGTCCCAAGCATCCTGACCATTGCGAGCATTAAGAGTGGCTTGTCCGGTGGCAAATTCAAGATAAAATACTTTCCAATCTAAATATTGGCCTGTGGTCAGATATGCTCAGGCCAGATTTTGCCAGTCACTCGGAGTCATACAATACCGATGCAAAGACTCCAGCTGAGTCACAACAAAGGCAGTATTGGCTCCATAGGCACATACTGCCTCCGCCAGCCTTTGAACAATCTTCCAATCTAATGGCTCATGATAGTGGTTCCCTTGTTGATTTTGAAATACAGGGAAGCACTGAGCCTCTAGTTCCCTCCAAGTTTCAGGATGTAAACTATTCCCTCCTGCTCCGTTGCAAGCATAAGGAGGTGGCAGGGGCAGTTCCGGGGCTGACGGTTCTATCTTTACTTTCACTTTCTCCAAGCTGGTGGCAAGTCTTTCCACATCCCCGTCTGACATGTCCCCTTCACTAGATTCTTCTTGAATTTCAGAGTGTTGAGAGCGCACTTCCTTAACCTGGTCTAAGGCTTCACTGCCTTTTTTTATCTTTTTTTCCACACCGTTCCTCATCCCCAATGCAATTTCTTACCAACTTCCACACAGGCAGCACTCCCTTGTGTACCACCGCTGCCAAAAATCTGTCTAGCACCATCAGGGCAGATGTTGTGTTTCCCATAATGCTAGCTAGAGCCTGTCCCGGAACCGGGAACTTTATCGTAACCTTAATTGTCCCCTTTTCCAGGGAGCTTTATTGTCCCCTTTTCCGGGGAGCTTTATTGTCCCCTTTTCCAGGGAGTCTTATTGTCCCCTTTTCCGGGGAGCCTTATTGTCCCCTTTTCCGGGGAGCCTTATTGTCCCCTTTTCCGGGGAGCCTTATTGTCTCATTTCTGAGAACCTTAATTATCCCGCTTACCTTGGAGTTTACCAACTAGTCACCCTGACTGCAATGAGTTCTGAACGAGAAAGGAAGAAGAACGCATTCCCGTGCGGGCCGCCACTTGATGCCTTACATTCTGACCAGCAGAAACAAAGCACCTCTAGCTCTTTCTTCTCAAAGCAGTTTATTCAGGCCTTTTACAGTATTTTTACTTCCTCTTCTTCTTCTTCTTGTTCTTCTTCCCCCCAAGACCAGAAAGTCCCTCTATTTATCCCTCTCCTGCTCCACCTTCCCAGCCCAGGTTGCGTGGCCTCAGTCTATTGGTATCATCTGGCCTGATCTTGTATACAGGGTGCACCTGTGCAGCTCGAACGATGGACATGGCTTTACTTTGAGGTAGGAGGGAATCAGATGTTAGTCATAAGACTCAGGCGCATGTCATAAGATTCAGGTGTTAGTCATAAGACTCAGGTGTTAGCCATAAGACTTGGCTAAAGTCCCAGGTGTCATCTTGGGACTGTTGCCACACCTGCTCTCCACAGTTTTCCAACCCGAGGAAACCAAACAATTCCTAAAGACTCTCCCAGGAACACAGCGATCAATGAAAATCCATGGTGGACTATTTGAAGCAATTATGAAGTTAGATGCATTTGAGTTTTCTAACTCATTTCTTGTGAGGGCAAAGAATTTGGTGACTCTATACATAAGATGTCTGATAATTTGCAGAAAAATAAAGAAAATAATAATGTTGGCTGCTTGCTTCTATCATCTCTCAGTAAAGTGATGAAGGAAAAGAGTAAACACAATGATAAAATTAATCAGATCCAGATTTGCATCAAAAGTTTAAAAGTTTCTAAATGTCACTGGAAGAGAATCTTCTCTCTGGCAGCCATAGAGCTCATGCTGTAGAGAGTCAGCCTGATGATCTCATTATATGTCTGGCTGACTTACAATGAAATTTAATTGAAGAATGTAAGGAATAAAAGTGAGGGCACTGCTAGGTAAAGAGTGGGATCCTCTAACTTGGGATGGAGATGCGTGGAAGGCCCTAATGAGGCCAAGGGCTTTGAACCCTCAGAACCTGAGGGATTTCCTTTGCCTGGATAGTTAATATCCCCACCATCAGCAAAGAATATATCCCCACACTTTGAAGACCCACACTGTGCCTGAGAGACCTAATCCCTAGGGACAAGATGGAGATGAAATCCCTCAGTGCCCATCAACTGCTGCCTCTGGACATTTAAGCAGACTCAAGGCTAAGCAGGTCTCAGATGGTGAGATAGAAAGTGTGGTCCAGCCAGGATTCGATCCCCAGCACCCACATGGTGGCTGAGAACCGTCTGTAACTCCAATTCCAGGAGAACTCCAGTTCCAGGGGAATCCAAAACCCTATTCTGACCTCCTCAGCATTGGGCGACATGGTTGCACAAACCTACATGCAGACAGTACATTCAAATAAATAAATAAATATTAAAAAAGAAAGTGTGGTCCAGGAGGAAGTGTGCTACACCATGAAAAATTTAATGGGGTTCCTAATTAATTCAGGCAGAAGTCTGGGGGATATGTGTGGGAATGGATTCTAAGGGTGTGCGGTAATTGGGAAGGAACAGAAAATTGGATCAGGCTGAATTTATCACTATGAAAACTCATGCAGTTTAAAAAGGTGTCAAAATGTATTTGATTTGTTGGCTGATGTATTTATCAAAAGATGGCCTACTAACCTAGAGCTAGACATGCCTGATATTCATTGTCTTGATAGTAATGTAGGGATTTTCAGGCTCAGCACAACTAGCATGCTCAAGTGGATTTGCTACGTATTAGAGAATCTTCTACAGTATATGTTCCGAGAGGACATGCCTGTCACTGAGGTTATAAGATGCAAAATAGTGAGAGAGGCACAACCATATGTGAAGAGCTTTGTTTTTGCTCTTTTCCTTCTCCCAGATCTTAGAGTTGGTGATGCATGAATTAATTGTACTGGGTTTAACAAGACCTTGGATTAGGGGGTAATGTGACAGCATTGAATTGCCAAAGGCAAGGTGACTGTACTTATCACAACAGGCAGCAAAGGCAAAATAATGCCTGTAATGAGCCCAGGTGTGATAGGGTCAGCCTTTAATCCAAGCACTTGGGATGTAGAGACAGGTCGATCTCTGTCAGTTAAAAGCCAGCAAGTTCCAGACCAGCTAGGGCTACAAGGAGACCCTGTCTCGAAAACAGTAAGCCATGACCTGAATAGACCTTTGGTACTGGCTAATTAATCATGGTCTTTCCAGAAATTAAATGCTTAGGAGGGGTACTAAGAATTTATTTGATCTGTGTAAGCAGAAAAGCTCTAGAAAAAATGTCAAAAGTTTACATTAGATTGTAGCAATAGAGAATCCAATCTTGTTGACCAGTCTCCACACTTGAGCCAGTTTACAGACCCAGAACCCCTTGGATGAAGGAAAAGCTATGTTTCCTTCAGGAAAGGCCTTGTCATAATACCAAAACATTATCCTGTGAGCCTTTCTCCCATCCTTTCCCAGGGGGAACCTGCGGCATTTTACTAGGTAATTAACTGTACATTGGGGAAAAGGAAATATCCAGGTTTTCTATGGACTATGGGGTAATGGTTATGAGTTAACACTGATTCCCAGAGACCCTTCGTATTACTCACTTATCTGTTGCTGTGATAAAGCACCATGACCAAGGAACTTATAAAAGGAAGAGTTTATTTGAGCCTATGATTGGTGGTTCCAGGGAATTAGAGTCCATTGTGGTGGGAGGTGTGGTGGCTGGATCTGGAGCAGCAAGCTGAGGGTCACATCTTGCAAAGAGCACAGGAAGCAGAGAGGGCAACTGTAGACCACAGAGGCTTGTTAAATCTCCCTAAGCCTGCCCCCAGTGACACACTTCCCCCAGCATGGCCAGACCTTCTAAGACCTCCAAAAACAGCGCCACCAACTGGAGACAAATGTCTGAATACTTACAGCCTATGGGGGACACTCATGAAAACCACCACATTCCACTCCCTGGCCCCCATAGGCTCCTGACCATATAAAATGCAAAATGCATTTAGTCCAACCTTAAAAATCCCCACAGTCTTTACCAGTCTCAATGCCATTCAAAAGTCCACAGTCCAACAAGGGTCCTCTGACACTGAGGCCCAACTCTTAACTGTTCAAGCTCCTGCAAAAGCAAAAGTCAAATTACCATACTCCAGGAGTGCTACAGTGGAACCCGAATACCACCTTCATCATATCTATAAGGGAAGGAGATAGAGCATTATATTTATATATTACTAGCGGATTATATATATCTCTATATAATTGATCCAGTCTAGCAATACTATCAGGTTCTTCTCCCATCTTAATCCTCTGTGACGATCTAAAGCTTAGATGCGTGCCTTTCCAGCCTTGCGTGCAATATACATCTATAATAGTCTGTGTTATTCACAGCCGTGATAGCTTCCTTGGCAATATCTCACCAGGTCTGCTATCTCGAAAGTTGCTCCTGTCTCTTCTATATCTCACACTCACAGCTTCCACATGGCCTATTAGGGCCTTTTTATTCAGGGACACCCCTTCTGCACACTGTCTGGCCTCTGTAGCTCTCTGAAACCATGAAAGAAGAACTGAAGACCCCTTCAATATTGCAAACTTCATG
>VZQC01009923.1:533113-633775 GCA_009823505.1 Rhizomys pruinosus
CTGGAAATACTGTGCAGCGGAGGCAGCCATGTGCCTGTATATCCCAAATCTAATTGGCTATTGGCTCTCTCCTTGGAGGAATAACCCATGGCTGATGCCACAAGCTTACATCCTTTACAGGTTAGGAGATGTTATAAGCCACAGTAAGACCCTGTCATATTTAACAGGGGGGAAAATGTAATTCATGGATTAACATATCATCCAAACATATGTGTCTATGCCAAAGTAACCTACCATAACTATTAGTGCTGCTTAAATACCTATATATCTAACTGCTTGTGCTTCATTAGTAGGATCAAAAGGTTACCCCTGGACAAACTGTCAGCCCATGAAAGGAAACAGCCAGAATTGACCAGAGTCCAAGTCAACAGCTCCAGAGAGAGTGGACTGTTTTACTTCTCATCCACCTGTGCCCCTTTTCTAAGCCTAGGGAACAACCTGCGGAAGACGGGGTGTGGTAGAATGTAAAGGCTCCGATTGGGGTGAATGGTGAAACTACAGCGATGTAGTCTGGACACTCATTTGATCAACTTGATTGAACAAACAACATGTCACCCCCCACTGGATGGTGGGGCTGTGGGGGTTTGGACACAACAGCCTGTAGATTGGTTTTGCACGAAGGATGCTTGTACTCATGGATTATCGCTTATAGCTAAAAAAGGAAAAAAAAAAAAACAGAGAAAGATGCAAGACAGTTATGGCAGAATACATGATCTGGGATGGGGTGGGGGTGGGGGGGAAGGAAAAGGGAAAAATGCCTGATCTGAATTGGAAAATGATGTACGAAATGCACAAAGCATCAATAAAAAAAAAAGAAAAGAAAAAAAAACTAGAGGAATTTCATTCACACATTACATTTGTGAATTTATGTATGTGATCCTTTGTATCATACATATTTTAGAAGGTACACACATACATAAGCACTCCTTTATGTTGTCTTACTCCTAAATTTTATTCAGAGTCTCATATTTATAGCTTTCTTTCATTGTAAAGGGGAAAACCAAATTCATGTGTTCAGTTGTCACTCAAGGGTTGGGGGTGTAAATGAAAAGAAAAGTGACTCTTTTAAATAAAACAGTACTCATAAATAAGGATAACAACGACTTTGCCAGGCAGCTTCATTATATTTATCATAAGGTCTTAAATACAGCATTCAATCTTTTAAAATTTTTTTATTTATTATAGTTTTTTTATGGGCATGAGTATACTCTCTGCATGTAGGTTGGTGCACCCATGTCGTGCAATGCTGTGGAGGTCAGAAGAGGGTTTTGGATTCCCTTGGAACTGGAGTTAAAGATGGTTCTTAGCCACCATGTGGATGCTGGGAATCAAACCCGGGTACTCGGCAAGAGCAGTCTGTGCTCTTAAACACTGAGCCATCTCTCCAGCCCCAACATTCAATCTTTACAGAATAAGTCACACAGACTATTTGGGGTTAAGTCCCCAAGAAATCTGTTCCCCGGGGAAATCCAGTCTACTGATTAATTCAAGCTTGAGAGAATTTTCGTGTATTAGATGTCACTTAAAATCTGCCAAAATAAAATGTGAGAGTTCTATTTGAAGGGAAGATAATGTTTTCTCCTATAGTTACCATTTTACTTCATTAAACACATGCTTTACTTTTCAAAACAGTATCAACTTCTATGCAACTTTAAAATTGTTTTACAAGGGCTGGAGAGATGGCCTAGTGGTTAAGAGCACTGACTGCTCTTGCAGAGGACCCCGGTTCGATCCCCAGCACCCACATGGTGGCTGAGAACCATCTTTAGCTCCAGTTCCAAGGGAATCGACACCCTCTTCTGACCTCTGCAACATTGCACGACACGGGTGCACAAACCTACATTCAGACAGTACATTCATACACATATGAAAATAAATAAAAATTTAAAAAATTTGTTTTACAATTCATTCAATGCACAATCTTCAAAATTTTATGGTTTTTCTCCAGTATGCATTACCTGATGTGTCCTAAGACGTGACCTTTGAATAAAGGTCCTATCACATCCTTCACGTTTGTAGGGGTTATATGAATTATATCCTCTCTCAAGTCTTCTATGTGTTGAGTTCTCCAGGCAAAGCAAAAAGAAAACTGCCATTCAATGTGGTGACTGCTGTGGCTGCCCCTTCCCCCACTTCCTCCTCTCCTTCTCCTCCTCCTCCCCTCCTTCTCCTCCTTCTCCCCGTCCTCTTCCATCTCCCTGTCCTCCTCCTTCTCCCCTTCCTCCTCCTCCTCTTCCTCCTCCTCCTCCTCCTCCTCCTCCTCCTTCTCTTCCTGCTGCTGTCACAGGATATTTTAGAGAGAGATCAGCAGTTCCCTGTCCCAGGCACTCCAGTCAGCCACGTGTATTAGTCACTTTTCTGTTGCTGTGATAAAACACCATGACCAAGGAACTTATAAAAGGAAGAGTTTATTTGAGCTTATGATTGACAGTTCCAGGGTATTAGAGTCCATTGTGGTGGGAGGCATGTGACTGGAGCTGGAGCAGCAGGCCGAGGGTCACATCTTGCAATGAGCACAGGAAGCAAAGAGAGCAACTGGAGACCATGAGGCTTGTTAAACTCACTAAGCCTGCCCCCAGTAATGTACTTCCTCTAGCATGGCCACACCTTCTAAGACCTTCAAAAACAGTGCCACCAACTGGAGACCAAATGTCTGAATACTTAAAGCCTATGGGGGACACTCAGGAAAACCACCACATTCCACTCCCTGGCCCTCATAGGCTCCTGACCATATAAAATGCAAAATGCATTACTCCAACCTTAAAAGTCCCCATAGTCTTTACCAGTTTCAATGCCATTCAAAAGTCTACAGTCCAAAGTCTCTTCTGAGACTCAGGCCAATCTCCTAACTGTAAGCTCCTGGAAAATCAAAAGGCAAATTACAAACTCCCAACATACAGTGGAACTGAATACACATTCCATTCCAAAAGGGAGGTTTAGATGCATAGTGAGGAAATACTGGACCAAAACCAGACCAAAAGCCAGCAGGGCAAACTCCAAGTCCAGTAGCTCCATGTGCAACTTCTGGGACTTGACTTCTAAAGGGCTTAGATGGCTCAGCTCTTCCAGCTTTGGTTTCAACATACATCTCTTTCTTAGGCTGGTACCACTCCCTGTATGCAGCTCTCCTTGGCAAATATCTCACAGGTCTGGCATCTCAAATGTGTTCTTGGGGTCTCTACTGCCAACAAGGCTTCACATTCAGAGCTTCATGCAATGGCCTATCAGGGCCTTCTTTATTCAGGGACACCCCTGCTGCACTCTGCCTGGCCTCTGCTGCTCTCAGAAACTGCAGAGGAAGAACTGATGACCCCTTCACTCTTGAAAACTTCATGCCTCTAAAGCCAGCACCATGTGAATGAAATTGCCGAATCTGGCTGCAAGTTCCGGATGGACTCTCTCCTACTTTAACTACATTTGCACTTTTTCTCTGCCCTGGACTTGTGGGAGTATTAGCTGGGTGTGGTCTTGCCCTGAAGGTATTGTTTCTGTTGTTTACTTGTAAATCTTGAGTCCTCTCCTTAATCACTTTAATCTCCTTATCAAAAGGAACCTCTCCTTCACATGCCTTGGCCCCACTTTTAATCTTCCTAGTGTACTTTTCAGATCAAAACTGTACATTGTGCATCTCCTTCTGCCCCATTTGCTCTTTTTCACTGTAGATCTGTTTAATATTCACCATTAAAAGCCACACCACCATTTCTACATTAGGCTGTCTTGAAATATCCTCCACCAAAGACATTAGTCCATTGCTTTTCAACTTAGCATCAGGCAAGCATTTGGGCTGTGGGCAAACTGCTGCCAGACTCTTTATCAAAGTAACCTCTGGAACTACAATTTTTGCAGCAATGCTTTCTTCCAGGCTTCTACTAGAATGGCCCCTTAAGCTCTGCTTACAGTAGTCAACAGCTTTTCTAGCCCAAAGTTCCAAAGTCTTCCACATTTCTCCAAACATCCACATGGTCAGGTTCTTCACAGCCAACAGCCCACTCTCTGGTACCAAATAACTGTATTAATCACTTTTCTGTTGCTGTGATAAAACACCATGACCAAAGGAACTTATAAAAGGAAGAGTTTATTTGAGCTTACGATTGACGGTTCCAGGGAATTAGAGTCCATTGTGGTGGGAGGCATGGCGGCTGGAGCTGGAGCAGCAAGCCGAGGGTCACATCTCGCAATGAGCACAGGAAGCAGAGAGAGAGACTGGAGACCACAAGGCTTGTTAAACTCACTAAGCCTGCCCCCAATAACGTACTTCCTCCAGCATGGCCACACCTTCTAAGACCTCCAAGAACAGTGCCACCAACTGGAGACAAAATGTCTGAATACTTAAAGCCTATGGGGGACACTCATTCAAACCACCACACCAAGAAAAGTGGTTGGCTCTGAAAAACATGTCTGACTAGTACTTGTGAAAAGCCACCAGTAGGCAAGATTGTCTCCAATGGCAGTGCCATCAGAGGCCTGTTCTATGGAACAGGAAGTCTCCTGGTACCTGAACTTTCTAGAACATTAAATTACCTGTGTGTGATATTTTGTTATTAGATACCTCTCAGTCCCTCATTGTACCCACCATGCAGACACACAGGACATACTACCTAATGTCCCTATTTAGTTCCCCAACCACAGAACACAGAAAGCCCTTTGTTTCTTCAAGGAGTTTTCAGAAAGGAAAATGACTCAAAAAAACTTTTAGTGTGGGTGGCTCACAGGGTGGGCATGGCACAATAGGCCAGACAACCAGGAGTTCTCCTAGCTTCCTTAAGAGATCGCAACTGCAAGAGAGCAAAGAGAAACTGCTCTAGTCAGTCTGGGGGCCAAGGAGCTGCTCCTGAGCCTGGCCCAGGTGGAACATGCATTCCTTGGGCTACTTAATCTGTGTGCAGGGAACTGAGACCTGGAGGGCCCGGCTGAGTGTGCTGCAGGGTGGGCTGGCAGACTGCTGTGAGGAACAGGAAACAGAAGTGCAGGAAGCACAGGCTTTGCCTCACAGCTTGGCACTTGGCCCAGGGATGTCTTGCAACACCTTGGCATGCAGCAGGAGTCAGGGGCTGCAGCAGCTGTGAGGCTAAGTGCATTTTGCTCTATATCTGTGCTGCTGGTTGTGAGATTGCTTGCAGGGGTGAACTTAGTAAGATCATGTTTCTGCAGCTGGCCTGGAGTATAGCTCAGTGACAGAGCTTCTAATTAACACACTGGAAGTGCTGAGCTTGATCCCTAGAAAAAGGCCTGAATCAGTAACAACAGTGAAAGAAGGCAAACCAGAAAGTGAATGAAACCCTACAAAGAAGTAGAAAATATGACTCCACCCCCCACAGTAAGGTAAAAGAAGCAATGTAGAAAGCACAAGGACAATAATGATGAAATTAATTTATTAAAGGAAGAACAGAAGTAAAAAGATACAGAAAAATCAAACTTTGTAAAAAGAAAAAAGTGGTCAGAATTAAGGCACAAAGTGGAAGGAAACTGGTTGTGAGCAAACACTCTAAACTAGAGCTAGAGAATGCATGAGCTTTGTCGCCAGGGCCGGAGGGTCCTGCGGCCAGTGGCCTAGTGCTCTGCACCTTTGTGCGGGCACAGGGAAGTTACCTGGGCAAGCCTCTGCTGCAGGTAGGGGATCGTGGGTGGGACCGCCCTACGTCTTTCTTTGTCGCTGGGGCCGGAGGGTCCTGCAGCCAGTGGGTTAGTGCTCTGCACCTTTGTGCGGGCACAGGGAAGTTACCTGGGCAAGCCTCTGCCGCAGGTAGGGGATCGTGGGCGGGACAGCCTTCCTCTTTCTTTGTCGCCGGGGCTGGAGGGTCCCGCGGCCAGTGGGCTAGTGCTCTGCACCTTTGTGCGGGCTGCTGGGGCATGGGCTAGATCAGGCATACCCCCCCCCGAGATTGGTGAGAATCCAAGTGGACCTTTTCTTGGAGAACCTTCAGAGCAAAAAGAGAAGAGTGGTTTACAAAATTAAAAACTAGACAAGTCAATACTCCATAAACAAGGAGGAGGAAAGGGGGAAAAATTATCTAGAGGAGGAAAGTAAAACTATCCCCTAACATAGTGAAAAGGTATTTGTTATCTGAACCTCAAAAGGGAAGCCCACATGCCAGGAACATGACGAAGGGACAAATGGGAAAGGCACAGGAAAATCCTGTATCAAGCACTACCAATCCAGTAGGAGATAGCTACAATGGGAACCCCTTGGAGGAGACCCAAGGAACAGATCTTAGAGGAATAATTGCAGACCTATGCAGAGAAATTAAAGAACATAAGGAGGAATTCAGAGACCTAAAGAGAGAAAATGAAAAACTCAAAAAGGACCTAGAGGGATACAATGACAAACATCGANTCACTCTGTAGACCAGGCTGGCCTGGAACTCACAAAGATCCACCTGCCTCTGCCTTCCAAGGCTAGGATTAAAGGCGTGTTTATCTTGTTTTTAAATGAAATTTTAGCTTAGGTTTCTGTAGTCATTATCTGTACAGCAACAGACGTAGGGCCTTTGCCTCCCTGCTGAAGTCCCAGTGTCCTTATGTGTTCTCTAAAAGCAGGGATATAAGCTGTGTCCAAATGGGTTCTGAATCCTCCAGACTGGTAGCTCAAGGCAGTGAATCATCAGACCACTGAAAGGCTTTTTTTTCTGATGCAAAACAGGCCAGATCAAGCCAGAGTAACCAAGTAATAAAGGAGGTTTATTAGGACATGCTCCTGGGCGGGTCCACTGGTCTCAGAGAGGGAGGCCAGGGGAGTCCCGTGCTCGGGCTGAGGATGAGGGCTTTTGTAAGTTCTGGGGAGAGGAAGATGAGGTAATGATGGTGAAAAAAAGCATGTACTTGTAAGGGCAAACCTGGTGCAGTGGGAGGGGACAAAGTGGGTCTTTAGTGTTTGTCCTGAAGCTGGAATATAACCATATATGGTCCTAGGCTGTGCTCTCATCAGGAAGGGAAGTTGCATCAGCTGCCTGAGATGAGGTAGGCTTTTTATTGGAAGAGAAGGGTGGTAGGTGCCATCTTTAGATCTCCAAGCCCAGGCCCTGCCTAACATCCCGACCTCTTTGGGTATAGGGTGCTGACTCAGCTCTTACTACTTCCTGCTGAAAGGGGTGACATGGGAGGGAAGGGGAGTGGTTGGGAGTATGGGGCATGTAGGCAATGGAGAGTAAGATTGTAGAAGCATCTGGTTAACAGCCACTCTGGAGACTCCCTGGATGTGTTCCTGCAAGAATCTGAGATCAGAAGGAGTCTCCTGGTTGAGGTTGGAGAGGCTCCTCTTACTGTTGGATGGTCTTGGATGGAGGACAGGGTCTAAACGTGGGCCCACCTGTTTCATCCATCCAGGTATCCCGAGCATGGACATGCCAGCAGTATGTTGAACCTGGCACAGCATCATCTGGTCAGGTGAAGACTGAGACAATTTGATGCCTTTGATTCTGACCAGCAAAAATAAAGCACCTCTAGCTCGTTCTTCTCAAAGCGGTTTATTGAGGCACATTACAGCATTTTTACTTCCTCCTCCCCCAAGAACAGAAAGTCTCCTCTATTTATCCCTCTCCCACTCCACCTTCTCAGCCCAGGTTGTGTGGCCTCAGTCTATTGGTTCATGTCATCTGGCCTGATCTTGCATCCAGGGTGCACCTGCGCAGCTCAAATGGTGGACGTGGCTTTACTTTGAGGTAGGAGGGAATCAGGTGTTAGTAATAAGACTTGGCTAAAGTCTGTGGCGCCATCTTGGGACTGTCGCCACACCTGCTCTCCACATCTCCCCCTTCTTTATTATTTTAGCAGAGAGAATGCCTGTCTTAGGTAGCCCCGTGCAGCAATGCCCCCTACCCGTCATTGGGAGACAAACAGCACTGGTTTGTTCCCTGTCTTAGGTTGGTGGCATGCCCAGAGAGCCTTACCCATCTTTGGCTACTTCTGTAGCATGCTAAGCCACTCTTGAGGAGACTGTCCTGTCTCCACTGCTGCGACCGCCTATATTAACAGGGCTTGCATTTTATGTTGATGAAATCGCAAGCGGCACATGCACCAAAAGGCCAGGGAACTAGTGAGGACCAGGCATAGGGCAAGTCCAACAATTCCCGCCCATTCTTTCAGTCGTGAAGCAGCAGTAGTAATCCAGTTTGTCAGCCCACCAGCCAAGGACACATCCACTCAGGTGGAGTTGATGTGAGCAATGGATTGTGTGAGGTTCCGCAACATGCCATCAAGATCCCTAGACCAGTTTCCTGTAAGATACTGAGACAGGTTACATGACAATTGAGTGGCATAGCTATCATTTTGTCTGGGAATCTTAGCAGGCCAGACCCCTTGAATCCAAGTGGCATTGGCTTTTGGTGGAGCTATTGATAGGCAAATCAGACCATGCTGCAGTCTGATTATACATGTGAACACAATCACTACTCTGGGAGATATTAGAGATTATCTGAAAGCATAGGAGACCCTCTAGGGTGAGCGATATTGATTCCGTCAGGGGCGCTATCTCCTGATCCCTTGGGAGGAATGGTAGTTGCAGAGAAATGTTTGTTGTGAAAAATCGGGGAAAGACCTGCGCTGAGTGTGTAAGTGGCAACGGCTTGGTGAATACCAACAGAAGGCCCCATCACAGATTTTCAGTTCGACCCACAGGGAGCGGTATTAACATCAGGCTCATCCATAGAATCTTCTCTTTTCTCATCTCAGACCACTCTGATTAGTCTCTCCGGGACCCACAACAGCTGTCAATGATCCTGGGGGAACACACAAACAGATCCTCTCACCCAGACCAACACTGGATCTGGTCCTTGCCAGTTACCAGTCAACACATCCTTCCACATAACCAGGCCCTTAAGAGAAATGTCAGGGTTAGCATGACGTTCAGCAACAGCTCGTCCATGCTTATCTAGATTCAAAAAATTTAAAGTAAAAAGAGCGATGGCCACTCATTCCCTGGGTGTGGAGCCTGAGGCTATTCCCCCGTTTGCTTAAGTAAGCATTCTTTTAGGGTGCGATGAGCACGCTCAATGATGCCTTGTCCTTGTGGGTTATACAGCACTCCATGAGTCAATTTAACACCCATAAAGCAGCAAAATGACACAAAGGAAGCAGAAGTGTAAGCAGGGCCATTATCCATTTTTAATTCTTTAGGTTGGCCCCAGGCAGCCTAGGCCTCAAAACAATGGGCAATTACATGACACACCTTTTCCCCCCATATGTAAGGAGGCATATAGGACCCTGGAGGCTGTATCAATGGAAGCATGTAAATATTTTAACTTGCCAAATTCAGAAAAATGGGTGACATCCATTTGCCAGAGATGTAAAGGGCGCAACCTGCGTGGGTTAATTCCGACCCCTGGTTGAGGAAGTAGTGGGGCACACTGTTGGCACAATTTTACAATGTCTCTCGCCTCGGCACGGGTAATTTTAAAGTGGAAGGACAAAGTTCTAGAATTAACATGACAATGGGAATGAAACTCTCGAACCTGTGAGATTGGCGAGGCAGTAGAAAGGGCCATAAAGGTTCTAGTGGCTTTATCTGCAATATCATTTCCCTCTGCAAGGGGGCCAGGTAGGCCAGTATGAGCACGAACATGTTGGACAAAGAAGGGTGTGGTTCTTTGTAAAATTAGGTCACGTAAAGTGAAGATGAGGTTTCCAATAGGAGACCGTAAATTGATCTTTCCCACCACCTCTAGGCAAAGCAACATGTTGACGACGTACTGGCTATCAGAAACCAAATTAAAGGAGTGTAGAAATAATTCAAAAACCTTGATGACAATTTTTAACTCAATAACTTGAGCTGATGCAGGGGGGAATTGTAAGGTTACCAGGGGGGACCCTGCCACCACATACGCACCTTGTCCCGTTTTTTAACCATCAGTGAATATGGTCGGGGCACCCGGTAAGGGTTTTTTAGAAGTGATATGAGGGAAAATCACAGGATGGGATGTAATTAATTGCAAGATGGGATCCTTTGGGAAATGATTATCAATATGACCCTGAAAACTGCATCTTAGAATAGCCCAATCATCTATAGAGGCTGTCAATACTTCCAATTGCTTTACATTATAAGGTGTTATTAGGCTTGTGGGAGGAGCACCAAAATGTTGTATGCACTGTTGAAAGCCAAGTAAAGCCAATTGGGCTACTGAAGTGGGGTAATGAACAAGTGTTTTCGCAGGAGAAATTTTAGGATGTATCCAAAGCAAAGGAGCTCCTTGCCACAGGACTCCCTTGGGCTGTGCTTCAGTAGGTAGAACGCACAGCATAATAGGGTGTGACTCATCACAGCACTTCAAGGAAGCAGTCTGAATACCTTGTTCCACCAGTTGTAGAGCTGCTCTAGCGGCTTCAGTAAGTTGTCTAGGAGAATTTAGGTCAGGATCACCGGGTAAGATATCATAAAGTGGTTGTAATTGTTTGTTGGTAAGAGACAAATAAGGTCGGGCCCATTGGATATCTCCTACTAACTTTTGGAAATCGTTTAATGTATTTAATTTATCAGTACATATATGAATTTTTTGAGGGGTCACTGAATCTATAGTAATTTTGGTTCCTAGACAATTAACAACTGAACCCTTTTGGATCTTTTCTGGAGCCACAACCAGATTCCACTTCCTCAATTGGGCAATCACTAAGCTATATGCTTCATCAAGCATCTTTTCCTTATGAGCTGAGAGAAGGATATCATCCACATAATGGTAGCATTTTACTTTCGAAAAGATCTCTCTAACCTTTTTTAGGGCTGCATCAACATACAACTGACACATTGTGGGACTGTTGGCCATGCCTTGAGGCAAAACAGTTCATTCATATCTCTCATCAGGTCTATCATGATTGTGAGAGGGTACAGTGAAGGCAAATCTGACCATATCATCAGGATGTAAGGGTATTGAGAAAAAACAGTCTTTGATGTCTAACATTATGATAGGCCAGTCTCGGGGTAAGGCAGAAGGCAACGGAAGTCCTCTTTGTACAGGCCCCATTATTACCATTTGTTTGTTAATCTCCCTCAGGTCATGTAATAATCTCCACTTTCCCGATTTCTTCTTTATCACAAAGATGGGAGTATTCCACGGGGAGGTAGAAGGGCGTAGATGGCCTAAGCTTAATTGCTCTTGTACTAGATCTTTGGCAGCACTTAGCTTTTCTGAGGGAAGTGGCCACTGAGGAACCCACACCAAAACCTCAGTTTTCCATGTAATGGGTAATGTTCCCTCAGTGGCCCCTAGGAAAAACACAGTCCGCTGTGGTTATTCCTTTTTTGGACTGTCACAGGGGAGGTTCTGCCCTGTAAAGAGCGACCCAACCCCTTTCCCGGGATATAACCCATGTCCATCAGCATACCTCGGGCCAGTGCACTATAGCATCTCTCATTGGTCAAGATAAAACCCATCTCTCTCATTATATGCAGTCCCCATAGGGAAACAGGCACTGGCAGCACGTATGGCTGGAACTCTCCAGAGTGGCCCTCCTCATCCTTCCAATGTAAGACACGAGAACTCATTTCTGGCATTTGTGCATATCCTAACCCTCTCAGTATTGTTCTTATTGTTGTTTTGGCCATCCTATAGGCCAGTCCTTGGCACTAATGATACTACGGTCAGCACCAGTATCTAGGAGGCCAGATATGGGTTTGCCATCAATAGATAGTTTTAACAAAGGCCGAGTGCCAAGATCCAAAGAACAGAAAACATTAGAGACTCCAGTTGAACCAAAACCCCTGCTACCACGTTCCAAATCGTTTGCAGGAAATCTGGAATGGCAGATAGGCAAGAGGAGCAATTGAGCTATCCTATCTCCCAGGGATATGGCAGAGACACCACGTGGGGAAGAAAGCATTATCTTTACCTGTCCGGTATAATCTGGATCAATTACTCCAGGATGGATTACTACTCCCTGCATAGTAACAGAACTCCTTTCTAGTATCAAACCCACTGTATTTGAGGGTAAAGGGGTAAAGGGCCTTTGAAATCAGTGTCCACTAGTTGAATTCCCATTCGAGGTGTTAGTATGAGTCTGGTAGCAAAACAGAGGTCAAGTCCTGCACTCCCTTTGGTTGGTCGTCAGGGTGGCCCCAATGCATCGAGGGGCTCAGGTTTGGCCATCCTTCCGATACTGCCCCACATATTTGAGGGCCCTGGGGTCAAGGACCCCGCCTCTAGTTTTTTGGCTGGGCTTCAATGGTAAGCGGTCGTCCAGTGATGTCCTTCACTGAATGGCATTCATTGGCCCAGTGGTTCCCCTTCTTACATTTGCAGCATAGCCCAGGTGCCCCCCGCCGCTGGTGAAAGGATTGTCCGCCACTTCCATTTTGCTGTGGGCATTGGCATTTCATGTGGCCCGGTTGTCCACAAGCAAAGCAATTACCTGTCTTTAGGCTAAATTTTCCTTTGGACATTTGCATAACTGCAGCAACCAATCCCACACTGGTCAGTGGGCCTCCTAATTCTCTGCACACCTTCATCCAGACCTCCAGCCCCTTGTTCTTATAAGGAGTAATGGCGTGTCTACATTCTTTAGTACATTGCTCAAATATAAGCTGTTTTAGTAATGGCATTGCGGCATCAGCATCCCCAAAGACGTGGCCCCCAGCTTCCATAATCCTACCTACAAAATCTGAAAAAGGTTCCATGGGCCCCTGAAGGATTTTGGTTAGATTTCCCCCCACCTCGCCTCTATTTGGGAGAGACTTCCATGCTCCGATGCCTAATGCATTAATCTGATCATAGACCTGAACTGGATAGTTTGTCTGCGCTGCCGCAAACCTTCCTTGTCCCATCAGGATATCTTGGTCCCAAGCGGCCTGACCATTATGAGCATTAAGAGTGGCCTGTCCAGCGGCGAATTCAAGATAAAATACTTTCCAATCTAAATATTGGCCTGTGGTCAGACATGGTCGGACCAGATTTTGCCAGTCACTCGGAGTCATACAATACTGATGCAGAGACTCCAGCTGAGTCACAACAAAGGCAGCATTGGCTCCATAGGCATGTACAGCCTCTGCCAGCCTTTGAACAATCTTCCAATCTAGTGGCTCATGATAGCGGTTCCCTTGTTGATTTTGAAATACAGGGAAGCACTGAGCCTCTAGCTCTCTCCAAGTTTCAGGATGTAAACTATTCCCTCCTGCTCCATTGTAAGTATAAGGAGGTGGCAGGGGCGGTTCTGGGGCCGACAGTTCTACCTTTACTTTCACTTTCTCCAAGCTGGCGGCAAGGCTTTCCACATCCCTGTCTGACATGTCTCCTTCACTAGATTCTTCTTGAATTTCAGAGTGTTGAGACCGCTCTTCCTTAACCTAGTCTAAGGCTTCACTCCCTTTTATCTTTTTTCCGCACCGTTCCTCATCCCCTATGCAATTTCTTACCAACTTCCACACTGGTAACACTCCCTTGTGTAAGTCTCCCTGTTCCTCAGCAAACTTTAGGTCCCTCCCTAACTTTTCCCAACTAGGTATTGTAAGGCATCCCGTCACTGGGAACCATGGAGTGACCTGATCCACCGCTGCCAAAAATCTGTCTAGAGTTTCTCTCCTCAGCTCAATTCCTTTTGCCCTCAATAAAGCCTTAAGGGCACAGCGCACCGTCAGAGCAGATGTTGTGTTTCCCATAGTGCTAACTAGAGCCTGTCCCGGAACCGGGAGCTTTATCATCTCACTCCAAGAACCTTTTAGTCCCCTTTTCTGGGGAGCTTTATCATCTCACTCTGAGAGCCTTAATTGTCCCACTTACCTGGGAGCTTACCGACTAGTCACCCTGACCACAATGAGTTCTGAACGAGAAAGGAAGAAGAACGCGCTCCCCGTATGGGCCACCACTTGATGCCTTTGATTCTGACCAGCAGAAATAAAGCACCTCTAGCTCGTTCTTCTCAAAGCGGTTTATTGAGGCACATTACAGCATTTTTACTTCCTCCTCCCCCAAGAACAGAAAGTCTCCTCTATTTATCCCTCTCCCGCTCCACCTTCTCAGCCCAGGTTGCGTGGCCTCAGTCTATTGGTTCATGTCATCTGGCCTGATCTTGCATCCAGGGTGCACCTGCGCAGCTCGAACGGTGGACGTGGCTTTACTTTGAGGTAGGAGGGAATCAGGTGTTAGTCATAAGACTTGGCTAAAGTCCCGGCTGCCATCTTGGGACTGTCGCCACACCTGCTCTCCACAACAATTAACAAGACAAATGGCAACCAGGCAGGGGTGTCAGAGTCTGGTGCCTGTGGCACCAGGGGCAGCAGAGGAAAACAATGACCCAGGAAAAGAGGAAGAAGAGGGAGAAGGTACAGAGGGTGAGGGCTGCCATGCCTGACCATTCAGGCCTGTCTTTGAGGGTCTCTGGAAGACCTGAGATTCATGGGTCCCAGGTGTTTGGTGGACCATCCATCTTGGGTTTGGGTCTCTCTTGAGTCTGGATAAATGATACCAGTGTGGATGGCCTAGAAGTTTGGCTGCTGATGGCGTATTAAGTATGATGATGTTGGGTCCAATCCACCTGGGATCAAGGGACTTAAGAGATAAATTTTTAAGGAGAACACTGTCCCCTGGTGTGAGAGGGCAGGTCAGTGGTTGTGGACTCCACTGAGGTAGGAGCAGGGAAGGGAAGAGAGGAAGATAGTGGGGTTAAGCTGTTTGGAGAGAAATGCTACTGCCCAGTATGTGTGCTCAATGGGTTAGGCTAAGGCCCCTGTGGCCACTCCCAACTTTCTGTCTGTAAAGAGGTAGAAAGGGCATGAAGAGTCTGGGACAGTAAAAGCATGGGCAGCCAGGAGGGCATCCTAAGGAGAGAGACATGGACGATGGTGGGACAGGAGAGAGGCCCCATGGGGGTCTTCTTAGCTGCCTGGTACAAGCGTTCAGTTGTAACAGCAAAATTAGGGATCAAGTTACAGAAGAAGCCCACCAATCCTAGAAAAGAGAGGATGTGGTCTGCTGTCTCTGGAGGCTGTAGGTCTCATATGGCATTGGCTCAATCTGACCTAAGAGTACTGGAAGGGTACATTAGGACCAGAGTCAAAGGAGAGATCCCTGGCCAAGGCTTGACTACAGAACTAGTTTTCAGATCCTCCCATGTGAAGGCAAAAGGAAGTATGAAGGGCACAGTAAAGAAGGCCAGGACAGAGATGGGAGACTGAGGTTTAGGGGTTAGGACAGAGGTCCTGAACTAGATGGTAGGTACCAGAGGGCTTATGAACTGGAAGAATGGGGGTATTGCAAGGTTAATTAGTGGAGATAGGAGGCAGGTGGTGGTAGGCTTGAGCCCATGGTGGTGAGTTTCAGAAATAGGAAACTGAGGCCTGGAAGGAAAAGTGGCAGGGTTTTTGAGGCATATCAGGCTGGTGGGTGGTGAGAAGTGATTACTAGAGTGGGACTGTCCCAGACCTGAGGGACAACAGGACCAGGGAAAGCAGGGACTGGACAATCCAGGGTGGGAGAAGTGATGAAGGATGTCATGGCTGAGGAGGGGCACTAGACACACAGATGTGATTAAGAAGGAACAGGTGAAAAAATGACATGTGAGGACACAGGTGGTAGAGTCCTTCTCTCAGGAAAGAGGGGGTCCTGCCCAATCCCATGACAGAAATTGATGAGGGAACTCTAGGGCCAGAGTGTGAGGTCAGTACAGAAAGTAGCCCAGCTGTCCAACAGGAAGGAGATGGACTTACCTGCTACCTGGAGCATTAGCCTGGGCTAATTTGTTAATCTACCTGGTAAATGCATTCATGCCATGTGCTCAGATAAAAATGGCAGTCATATATCCATGTCATGTGATTATATAAAAATTGCCCCGGCCTGCGGGGTCTTCAACAAGGGCCCGAGGGGAAAGTAACCTGAATGAGAGATGAACCAGACACAAAGAAGGAGACCAAGACAAAGATCTGATCAAGGTCTCAAAGTTTATTTTTTGTAAGGCAGATTACATAGGAGTGAGTAGGAGGAAATAGCCCCAGTTGGCATAGTTTTAGGCCTTTAGGTTGCTATGATACCCAACTGCCCATTTTTCTCTGATGAAGTTTATGGGTGGGTGAATTCCCAAGAAGAAGCAGGGTGCTCCAGCCAAAGGAGGCATGGCATCCTAATAAGTAAACTATAAGCTTGGGCAGTTGCTGAGTGCTAGATGGATGAGCCTTGGGGAAACAGAAACCTAAGGTGACTCTAGATAGCTCTGGCAAAACCGTTGCCTGCTGGCCATGGCTCCAAACACCCCTTCCCAATAAATAAATGAATAAAGCCTCATTGTGTATCTCTAACTGACCTGAAAAGCACAGAGATATGTCTGCTTCTACATCCTGAGTTTGAGGATAAAAGGTAGAATAATATGTGGTCTGTATGAACCACATTTTGTTTCCCATTCACCCATTGATGGACTCCTGTGTAGCTTACACCTTCTGAGTATTGTGAATAATGGTGCTATATGGGTGTGCACATATCTCTTTGAGACCTTCTTTCATTTCTTCTGGCAGTAGATCTTCATGGAGGAACACAGAGTGACACAAACTGAGAACGTGGCTACCATAGAAGCCCATGCAGTGGCCCAGAAAGTACAGGAAGTCCACGTGGCCACTTACACTGAGCACAGCATGCTAAGTGCTGATGAAGACTCCCCCTCTTCCCCTGAGGAAACTTCTCATGATGACTCAGATAGACTCAACTCCATGGCAGCTGATAAGGTAACTGCCCACCTGGTGGCTTCAGTGCTGGGGATCAAACCCAGGGCCTTTCATACACTAGGTCCTGTGGGAATGGTTTCTGCAGCTGTTGTAGCCACAGGGAAGAAAAGGAAGTGGCCTCATGTGTTTGAGTCTAATCCTTCTATCCAGAAGAGACAGCAAACACATTTACTTCAGAAGCTCAAAGCACGTTAGATGAACATACCACTTGAGTGGCACAGCAAGGCACTGTTCTCTGCATCTCTCCCTCTAAACCTAACTCTGTCTTTAAGGTGTTTGGTGCAGCACCACTGGAGAATGTGGGGCGAAAGTACAAGAGCATGATCCTGGAAGACCTGGAGTCTGCTATGGCAGAACACGCCCCAGCGCCACAGGTTAATTCAGAACTGCCACCTCTCACCAGAGATGGGATTCCCATCTCTGTGGACAAAGTGACTCAGGCCCAGCTCCAGACATTTTTCCCAGAGATGCTCAAGTACTCCACAGGTCAGGAGAAACCAGGCTGGGGGAAGGAAAGCTGCAAGCCCATTTGGTGGCCAGAAGATATCCCACGGTCAAATGTTCATAGTGATGTTCGCATAGAAGAGCAAAAGCAGAGGGTTTCATGGACCCAGGTACTACGGACCATAGTTAAAAGCTGTTACAAGCGAGAGGATCTTTTGTATGCATTTGAAAATCAGCAAACATAAACCCAGGCCACCAACACACAGTATAGCCCATCTTGTACCATCACACAATGTAGTGCAGACCTTCAGCAACCCTGATGGCACTGTCTCACTCATCCAAGTTGGTACAGGAGCAACAGTGGCCACATTGGCTGATGCTTCAGAACTGCCAACGACAATCACTGTTGCCCAAGTGAATTACTCTGCTATGGCTGATGGAGAGGTTGAACAAAATTGAGCCACGTTACAGGGAGGTGAAATGACCATCCAGAGAAGAAGACTAGCATCAGAGGCCTCCCAGGCTGTGGCATCATTGGCCGAGGCTGCAGTGGCAGCTTCTCAGGAGATGCAACAGGAAGCTACTGTCACCATGGCACTCAACAGTGAAGCTGCCACCCATGCTGTCGCCACACTGGCTGAGGCCACCTTACAAGGTGTGGGGACAGATAGTCCTGTCTGGGGAAACTGCAGCAGCTGTCAGAGTACTTACTGGAGTCCAAGATGCTAATGGCCTCTTTATGGCAGACTATGGAGTTTGCAAGTGAATCCTGCCAAGAAAGCTGCAGGCCCAGAGGAACTACTTGCATCTATGGAGGTCACTTGAAGGAACTCTGTTGGAATTAAAATAGGACTTCCTGCCAGAGAACAAGAGGAAGATGGAAGTAGACCCCCTTTATTATTCCTCAGTGTCCCTGTCTATCTATAAGGGATTTAGCCCCTTACAAAAGGAGATGCCTAGAGTCCTGGTGGCTGAGCAACTGCCTACTTCCTGCAGCCCCAGTGCTCTGCCAAGTTCATTCACAGATGTTTCCAGAGACTTGAAGGAGACACCACCACCCAAAGCACTCTCAGGCAGTCCCCAAGGCTAGGATGCTGCCCAACCTGACTAACAATATTCCTGCTTTCTCCTCATGGAAATATCTAAGGCTCTTTAGGACTCATGTATGTTGGTCACTAGAGAAGATGAGGCAAAAGGACAGCATCTTGCTTTCAGCCTAGTCTAGAGAGTGAGTTAGGGAACAGTCTAGCCTACATAGTAAGACCTACCTCAAATGAATGCTGTGTGTGGTGCAGTCTTGTAATCACAACATCCCCAAATCTGGGGCAGAAGGATAACAGAGATATTATCAAGAGTGGACTACATATGGAGTTCTAGGCCATCCTGGGCTACAATGTAAGATGCTATATCCAGAAAGCATACACTAGAGAGATGACTCAGCATTTAAGAGGGGAGATTGCTTGCTTTTTTCTTTTTCTTTTTTTTTTTTTTTTGTCTTTTTGAGACAGGGTCTCCCTGCAGCCCCAGCTGTCCTGGATGTCTCTATATAGACCAGGCTGGCCTTGAACTCACAGATATCCATCTGCCTCTGCTTCCCAAGTGCTAGGATTAAAGTTGTGCACCACCATGCCCGGCATGGATATTGCTTTTTTAGATGTGCAAGCTGTTCTGGCTCACACCTACTTAAAGTCTGACTCCAGGTTGATCTGATTACCTCTTCTGGCTTCTGTGGACACTGCACTCATGTGTGTAAGTCCATATCAGGGATATACATACACCTAATTATAAATAGAATATTTAAATAAAACATCAAATTCCATAAATATATAAACACCAATAAACTAACTAAATAATTAAAATGAATATGAATCACTGAAATGGAGCCCATGATCCCAGCACTCAAGATGCTGAGATTCAGCTGGTGATCCCAGAACTTTTTGGAAAAAATAGATAAATTGAATTAGAACTATAGTTCAGTGTAGGGCACAGGCCTGACATGTGTAAGGTCCTGGGCTCAGTCCCTGTGCTGGATAACTTTAGTGTCAACTTGACACACCTGGGTTGAGGGAACCTCAATTGGGGAATTGGCTCCATTGGATTGGCCTGTGGCCACATCTGTGGAGTATTGTCTTGATGGTCGAGCAGTGTGGGAGGGCCCAGCCCACAATGAGTGATGCCACCCTGGGCAGGTTGTTGTGTATGGTATAAGAAGGCAGGCTGGGCATGAGCCAGGGGAGCAAGCCAGTGAACAGCATTCCTCCATGGCCTGTGCTTCAGCTCCTGCCTCCAGGTTCCTGCCCTGAGTTCTTGCCTTGGGCTCCCTGAGAACTGTGACCCAGGAGATGTAAGCTGAATAAACCCTTTCCTCCCCAAGTTGTTGTTGGTCAGAGTGTTTTGTCACAGCAATGGAAAACAAACTAGAACAGTCCCCATAGCAAACACAGTGAAAAGAACATGCACAGTTGTCCGACTTGGTGGTTTAGCTCAGTGACTGAGCAGCAGCCTAGCTTTCCTCTGTATCTTGGCTTTGATCTCCAGAACCTTGAAAAGAATGGAAGAGTATATGTGCTTTGTAAATAAAATCACGGGTAGATAATGATTCACAAGAAATCAGATGTTTCTTTTGCATAAAAATTTTCTGCTTAGATATCATTGTTAATTTTTGAGTACTCAGGGGCTGGAGAGATGACTCAGTGGTTAAGAGCAATGAATGCTCTTGCAGAGGACCAAGGTTTGATTCCTAGCACCCACACGGCAGCTAAGAACTGTCCTTAAGCCTGGCGTGGTGGCAAACACCTTTAATCATAGCACTTGGGTGGCAGAGGCAGGAGGATCTCTTTGAGTTCAAGTCCAGCCTGATCTACAGAGTGAGTTCCAGGCCAGCTGGGGCTATAGGGAGACCCTGTCTCTAAAAATTTATTTTGAGTACTCAAATGCACTTTTTCTTATTCATACATGGCCTTGCTATTTCGACCGTACTGGTTCATATTGTAGTGAGCCTCCTGTCTTGTCTCTAAATGCTGAGAGTACAGTTGTGGCTGCCAAAATGGCATTGGCTTAGTGTATAGAGACAGAGTCTCACTATCTATCTCACACTGTCCTTGAACTCTCTATATTTTAGATATTGTACACAAACTTACCAACTTCTAGCCTCCATGTTGTGAATAGTAGGCTATAAGTGTGTTGCGCCCTGGGGTGCTTTTGATTTTAATTGTTCTTCTGTGTTTGTTTTGAGGTTTTGGTGTTAGAAGACTGAATTTCCTGAAGCCAAGTATGCCAGAAATTCACTATAGCTAAGGATGTCCTTGAATTCCTGATCTTTCTGAATCTACCGCTCTAGATCTGGGATTATAGGTCTGTCCTGTAATGCCCATATGAAATATAATATTAAAAGGTTTGGGGCTGTGGTGCATGCCTTTAATCCCAGCACTCAGGAGGCAGAGGTAGGCAGATCTCTGTAAGGTCAAGGCCAGCCTGGTCTACATAGAGAATTCCAGGACACCTGGGGCTGCAGGGAGACCCTGTCTCAAAAAGACCAAAAAAAAAAAAGTTTTAGTTTATTTTTATATTTTCTGTTTGAGTATTTTTCCTGAATGAATGTCAGGAACTAGAATCCAACTCAAAAACCCAAACCTCCACATCCTGAATAATGGGTTAGTGCTGTATGAGAATACAGTGGCTTTCAAATTTCCTGTTTCTTCTACATTTATATTTCTGTTTGGTGTTTGGAGACAGAAGGCTTTATGGCCAAGATGGCCTACATCTTACTACAGCTGAGCATGTCCTTGAATTCCTACTTCTTCTAGACCCACCCCATAGTTCTTGGGATTATAGGTCTATGCTATCATGGGATTTTTGTGAGTGTTTTTGGTATAGTAAGATGATAGGGTTAGGCTGGAAAATGCCCTGGAACTGGAGTTTTGGCGAGTTGTTAGCTGCCATGTGGGTGCAAGGAATCAAACCCAGGTCCTCTGCAAGAGCAGTCAGTACTCTTAACTGCTCAGCCATATCTACATAGGCTGCAAATATATTAAAATTATAATTGTTTTATATGTTATGTTAAGCCTGCATGTATGTAAATGCACCTGTCCATGCATTGCCTGCAAGTAGAGTTAGAGACGGTTGTCAGTTGACATGTGGTGCTAGAACTGAACCTGGGTCCCAGCTCTCTACTGCTGAGCTACTTCCAGCCTCAGACTTATCTGTTATTTGTGTGTTTCTTTGTGTATTTGGGCCTGTGCCTGTGTATGGGGGAAGGAGCTCATCCCATGGGCTTTGTGTGGAGGGCAGAGACAACTTGCAGGAAGAGTCCCTTAGGTGTAGTTAATATATTCTAGTTTGGTTTCTGTGGCTAGGATTAAACACTGACCAAAAGCATGTTGGGGAAGAAAGGATATTTCAGTACAGCTTATAGTTCTCCATGGAGGGAGCCAGGGTGGGACTCAGGACAGAAACTGAAGCACAGATCATGGAGGACTTCCTGGATAGTCCAGCAGGCCTGTGCTTAGCTGCTTTCTTGTACAATGCAACCCCACCTCCTCAGAGAATCACTGCCAACAGTATCCCTCCACATCGCTTAACATCAAGAAAATGCCTCACACATATTCTCACATGCCAGTCTGATGGAGGAAATACCCCAGATGAGGCTCTCTCTTCCCAGGTGCATCGTGTAGACAATGAATCTATCCACACAGTCCTTTAGGCCACAAGAGGGACAATTGTCCATCGAGTTTTTAATATATATTTTATTTTTTAATGTTTTTATTTTTTTAATTTTTATTTATTTATTTATGTGTGTGAATGTACTGTCTGCATGCAGGTCTGTGCACCCGTGTCATGTTATTAAACTTTTTCATACATCATTTGTCAATCCAATTTAGACTCATTTCCCTTTCCATGCCCCCCCACTCCACCCAAGTTCATGCATTCTGCCATATGTCTCTTGCATCTTTTTCTGAATCTTTGCAAAGTTTTTTCAAAGCCGCGGGTTATAGTTGGGAGAGCTTCACTGATTCAGTATTGTTTTTTGTCTCACTATTTCCTCACTTGTGGAGTCTCTGTTCAGCTCTTTACACCATCTTTTGAGTGAGTCTTTTGTTTTCTTATTTCTTTGGTTTTGAGTAGTTTATATATTCCGGATATTAATGCTCTGTCAGATGTATCAGCAGATAAACAGTCAAAAGGTTTTGGAGCCAAAAGAATGTGACCCAACAGTTCCACATGGCAGCACATGTCAGTAGTTTCATTACTCAGAAAGAGAAGAGAGGACCAAGAATTCACGTCCAACCTGCGTTCTCATGAGAACCACCTGAAGAAACACAGAACTGTTGCTGGACCCCATTGCCTCTGCTCCATGTTGTCTTGTCTCCTACTTCAGCTATAGTTCATGTATCCATAGATCCTCCTAGCCTGAGTATCCTGGACTGTAATCCAGCCTTTCTCCCAATACGTCCTTCATAGGGAGTGGGTCTGCATTCCTCATTTTAGACAATTCTGTACACATAAGCCATGGAGCAGCCACAAAAATGGGAACTAACAGACAACCAGGCCTCAGCAGAGAGCATCAGTACCACTCTAAATTATTTCAATACAGAAAGGTTTGAGTTTGAGACACCTCTTTAAAATAGTGTGGTATCTTTTCTCTCCTAAAGTCATAGAATTCTTCTGACCTTAAACCTGGAAACCAACTGAACAGGTCAGTGACTAAAAGCACAGCAGAGGCTGAGCATCCAGGATATCAGGGTCATAACATTACAACAACTATTGTGAGGTACACCCTCATAACCAGTTCTTCCAGGAGCAACCTTGAGAAATTTGTAGTTCCCTTCCTGACTTAGAGTCCACATGTAGAAATTCAGAATTGAAATCCACATTTCATGTGATGCCGATGTTCTTCACGTCAACAGCAGCCACTGTAATCTGAACCCAATTCACCACCATTCCCAACACATTGAACAGGCTCTGAAGCCATGTGCTCTGGGTCCCCTTGATGTCAGGTCTGTCCCTATGCTACATTACTCAGTATCTGGGAGTGACATTTCCCTATTCATTGCCAACAGCCACAGAGTCTAGACTCGAGGTCAAAGACAGAGTGAGAACAACACTCCAGGCACATATTTGTAGTGAAGGAGACGGTCTTGGGCTGCCTTACTGCTCTGAGTGCATTCATGAGCTGGCTAGACATTAGTGCAGACCTCTCTGGGAGGACATGACCCATGTCATCATAGCACTCTAGGGGGGCAGGATACTGCCTGCTTCAACCGGGTTAGATTGGCTGTGTGGTGGAGAAGGTCCTTCATGACAGGCATAGAGATGTCATTGTCATAAAAATTGACTGTGGTGAGCTGGGAGCATTGGCTGAGGGCAGGAAGGAGAGCACTGACCTGAGTGTCCTACATCCTGCAGTGCTCCAGTTCCAGGGTCTGCAGGGTGTCTGCAACACACTCCAGTAAATTATGAAAATTCCTAAGATATAAATTGAAGAATTCCACACCTCTCACACTCAGGTGCTTGATCTTACGGAGGCTCTGACACTGGCACAGGGAGTTCAAGTCACACTGTGAAAGACAGCAGCAAGAGATGGAGAGGGTCTCCAAGGGGGTCTTTAGACAGCTATGGAGAGAAGAAGAGGGTTAACACCAATGGTGGTGAGCATAATGATCAGTCTGACATCAAAATAGAGAAGATCACAGATCCCATGGGCAGTCTGTCCATGGCAGAGTTCAACACCCAGGATGTTGCATGTTACAGTGTCTGCACACATTTAATGCTAACAACTGTGCAGGATAGCTTCAGTTGTTAACATATGAGCCTGGGTGGAGGGAACCTCATGTGAGGAACTGGCTCCACTGCACTGGCCTAGGTTCATGTCTCTGCAGCATTTTCTTAATTGTTGAGTACCGTGAGTGTGGCCAACCCACTGTGGGCAGCTGGTCTTGTGTTTATGAGAAGGCAAGCTGACCAAAGGCCAGAGGAGCAAGCCAGAAAGCAGTGTTCCTCCATGGCCTGTGCTCCAGGCTCCCAGCCCTGAGTTGCTGTGTTGGTTTCTCCTCATGAAAGACTATGGGCTATTAGTCAAGTAAACCCTTTTCAACCAAGTAGGTTTTGGTCACTGTGTTTTATCCCAGCAATAGAAAGCTAACTAGGACACCATTCATGATGGACTGACTTGGTCCAATGCTCTGAAGTACCTGGCCTCACTGTCAAGCAGAAAACCAGTGGTGACCACAGAAGCCCAGGAGAGCACACATGGGAAGACCAACTCAGGAGAGATTTGACACCATCATGGGAAATCTCCAGCAGAACTCGTTCCTTAGTCCCTGGTCTTCCCATGGCTGCCTCTGTCCCTAATCACAGTGCTTTGCCCTACCCCTTACTTTAACCCAGTGCCCCATATTCCCATCTAGAGCCTGTACCTGGACTCAAAAGAGTCCTTCACAATTTTGATACAATGGAAGCAAGGCCATGCTTAGATATTCTCATGCCCAGATATTCTAATGGCTACCACACTGTCCACTCAAAAGTGGCTGGCAACATAGGTGCCCAGTAATCTTTCATTTAAAGGGAATAGGTTGCTCTGGTCTATAGAACAACTCTCCTTCCTTACTTACCTGAACAATTGTGTCATGTAGTCACTAAGGAAGTTTAAACCATTCATGTAGAGATGCTGGAGACTATTGAATTCTGTGAACTGAGAAATAAACTTGGTGATGCCCTTCTCTAAGTCTGGGCAAGTATTTTCAACCTTAAAGTTAGTCTTGTGGATTGTGCTACAAAGAGTATTCAAAGATTCTTCATCTGCCCCAGGTATCGTGAAAACTGTACCAAGTTAGACAGACTCCATTCTGAATATATGTCCAAGTCTTCCATGTATTCTGGCTGGACAACTTTCAGTACTTTCCGGATGTTGTTTACAGGCAACTTGAAAATCTGCACCTTCAGACATCACAGCTGCAGGGAACTTTTTCTCTGCTCTGCCCACTGCAACAAGTATGTTTGATATTCACTGAGATGGACCTTCAGGGAAAGGTCAGCCAACACCTTGAGCTGCCTGCGCAGAGCATATCTACGAAGGTCCTGCATGGTTTGTTTCTTGCTCACAATGTCTGCTGAGCAGCCAGCATCCTCCATTCCAGCCCATTTGTTCCAGAGAGTGTGCTGCACCTTCCAAAATTCAAGTACTTGAAGCTTCCAGCTTCTGTGGGTAAAACAGAAGGAAGTCTCAGAAGGAGGCGAGACCCAGCCAACAGTTATTCTTTTTTTTTTTTTTTTTTTTTTTTTTGTCTTTTCGAGACAGTGTCTCCCTCTGTAGCCCCAGCTGTCCTGGAACTCACATTGTAGACCAGGCTGGCCTTGAACTGACAAAGATCTGCCTGCCTCTGCCTCCCAAGTGCTAGGATTAAAGGCGTGTGCCACCACGCCCTGCAGTCCATTCTTATTCTCCATCTCAAATGCCAGCTTTTCCTGCTCTGCTCTTTGTCTTATAAATCTTTATCCTTAATTGTTGAGTGTTCAACACAGGACCTCATGCATGCTAGGCAAGAGCTCATCCTGAGCTGCATCCATAGACCTCTGCCTCCCTTCACTCTTGACATCTACCTGGTACCATTTTAACCCCTGTGGGAGAGGCAGACAGTCTCATTCCACTGTGGCTACTCCTCCCAAATCTCTCTTCCACACTGGACTGTGGTTTCCCATTAGAGCTCAACAGGGTCAAGGCTTCTGCAATGCTTCAAGATGATGCCACCAGAAATCTCTCATCCACCCTTGAGTCCCATCTCCCCAACCACAGTGTCTGTTCCCTGAACCCAGCATCCTTCTTTATATACTACTAGGTCCTTGCTTACCTCTGGTTAATCTTCTGGGTCAACAGCTTATCTACTTCCGCCAACACAGCCTTCAAGGTCTCCAGGTCGGGTGTCTCTATCAGGGCCCCCACAGGGAGGCAGGTGAAGGGCCAGGCTGCCACCATCTCACTCAGGACCTTAATTTGTCTGCCAATGAAGGCTTCCATAAACAAAGGTGGGACAAGTTCCTTGGGAAGGCACTGAAGAGCAGAGATGGCCAAGGCCTCATCCATTAGCAGCCTCTGCCTTGCCAGCTCCAGGAGTGCGGTTGGGGCCTGGAAGCCCATCCTGGTGCAACTCTTTTCTCAAAAAGATTCTGTGGAAACATTGAAGACAGAATATATTTTCAGGCTACTTCTTGAGACCATGTCTTCTCACTCTCCACAGAAATAAAGTCAGGGAGAGTTATATCACCGAAGCAATGGTGGAGGATTTGGTTTACCCCATTCTCGGTACTGCCGTGCTCAATGCCACAGTTCACCTCGGCATTGGGAGCCTGTTATAAACCCCACTGCGCAAAATGTGCACCATTTCCCCATCCTATTCCAGCCTCTGCTCCTCTCCTTCCCATTCCCACAAGGAAGGGATCTCCAGGAGTCTAAAGCTGAATCCCACTCTTTTACAGCCAGTGGACATGAATCACCTTTCAAGTCCCTGAAAAACAAGCAATGAAAATTTTTACTTGACCAAAGTCCCCATACTCTCCTTTGCATATATTGAACCTGCCTCGGAAAGACTGAGGAGAACCTGTAAAATGGGGGGCATTGCTTATTACATTACTTGTCACTGAAGATTGAGATTAATTCCAAACTGTATTTACAATGAAAACCACTGTCTTCAATTGACTCATCTGAAACAGAGATCCATGTCATCCTCGTCCAGTGTACCTGAATCAGATGGTATGTCCTGGTGGAGGTGAGAATTGACCAGTTCAGGGTAGGAAGGATGGCTCTCTGAATCCCAGCAGGGCCAGGCAATGGATCCAAGAGTCTGGAGCCAGGACTCTGAGTTTGGTGCTCTGATGCTTGTATACATCTTTCTCCTCGCACCTCCCCTTTGTGTCTCACCTCCCAACCCAATCTGCCATTTGATTGGATGTCTGAGTCTCTACACAATTAATCTGACTTGGGATTTTTTTCTCTTTCTGTATTTTGATTGATTTAGAACTCTGATAGCAAAAAAAAAAAAAAAAAGCTGGGCGTGGTGGCACTCGCCTTTAATCCTAGCACTTGGGAAGCAGAGGCAGGCAGATCTCTGTGAGTTCAAGGCTATCCTGGTCTACAGATTGAGTTCCAGGACAACTGGGACTACATGGAGACCCTGTCTGGAAAAGACCAAACAAGAAAGAAAGAAAGAAAGAAAGAAAGAAAGAAAGAAAGAAAGAAAGAAAGAAAGAAAGAAAGAACAAAGCATGGTGGTGGATGCCTTTAATCCCAATGAACACTAGGGAGGCAGAGGCAGGCAGATCCCTTTGAGTTCAAGGCCAGCCTGGTCTACATACTGAGTTCCAAGCCAGCTGGGGCTTCAGCAAGATCTTGTCTAACAAAAAAAAATTTTTTTTAAGTAAAACAAAAGAAAATAAACAAAGGAACGACACACAGATCAAAAATAAAATAAAAAACCTTGAGATGTGGAGATAGCTATGAGCCCATTTGTGGATTTAATCCAAAGTTTCACTTATTATTTATTTGTTTGGTTGTTTTTTGTCTTTTCTTTTTCCTTTTTGAGACAGGATCTCCCGGTAACCCCAGCTGTCCTGGAACTCACTTTGTAGACCAGGGTGTCCTTGAACTTACAGAGATCTGGCTGCCTCTGCCTTCCAAGTGCTGGGATTAAAGGCATGTGTCACCATGCCCAGTGATTTTTGTCTTTTTGAGATAGGATCTCCCTGCAGCCCCAGCTGCTCTTGGACTCATTAGGTAAACCAGGCTGGTCTTGAACTCTTAGAGATCTGCCTGCCTCTGCTCCTCAGTGCTTGGAAAGGAGGTGTATCCCACCACACCCAGCTTGGTATATTTATTTTGAAATGAGGTCTGTGGATTTGGCCCAGATGATCTACAGCTTATGAACTCTACTGCAAGGTAGCTGGGCCTATGGGTACTTACACAGGGCATATATTAAACTGGAGGCTAGGAATGGTGTTTATGAACTCCCCCCTCCCCCCCAAAAAAACCCAGGACTTCAGATTTCAGGTGTGTCCTTAGCTATAGTGAGTTTCAGGACAGCACAGCTGCAAGAGATTCTGTCTCAGAATAACAAAATCAAAACAAATTCAAAAGACGAATTACATTTGAAACCAAGTCATGATACCATTTGCCTGTAGTCCCTCCATACAGGAAGTGGATACTGGGGCTTGTTTGGCAAGTTTGGGTCCAGTCTCTGAAATTTGTACTTCAAGGAGAGTATTTCCAGGCAGGTGAGGTGTAGCTGGTGCTGACGGAGTAGTCTTGCTTGACTCAGGGAGACCCATATTTGCTTTATTGGTTTAGTGGCCTTTTGGAAACACTCTGGTATTCCAGAGACCAACTGTACACTTGCAAGTGCAGTCTCAATGCATCTTTCCCATGCTTACATCATGTCTTCAACAGCAGGGCCTTATTGCCTCTCTTCTTGCAGGTATCCCAGTTTACAGGTAAGAAGCTTTTACCTTTTGGGGTGGGTCTTGGATCCCCTGGCCAACATCTCCTTGGTACAATAATCCATTGCTGATATTAGAGCTCTCCTGTATTAATATATTTTGCTTAAGTGCATAGCTTAAGGAGACTTTAGTATTCTATTTGGATCTAAATAGAGAATAATCTTTGTCACAGTTCCTCTGTCTATTAGTCAATTAAAGAAGGCAGTTTTACCAGTTTTATAAGAGATTACATCTATAACTGTTGCTCCAATTTACAGTTAGAGAACGACATCATCATCATATTTCTCCATGTTCTATGGAGGGGGGGGTAAGAAAGTCTCTCGTATTAAAACCTTGCAGCACCTAGAAGGTAAGTTTCATTAGGACTCATTATAAGTAGTTGTTTCAAGTAGGATCCACCGAGGGGTTTGATGTCTGCAGTCATCTGAGGCTTTTCTTTCTTTCAATGTTCAGATGGGCCAACCTTTCTGCTGGCACTTCCTGGTACATACTACACAATGCAACTGTATCTTTTCTTTCTCAGCCATTAAATTGGTGACATTTTGACCTGTTGGAACATGCAAATCTTTTCCCATAGTTAGTTTTAAGATTTGAATTGCAAGGTTTTTGTCAAAAAGATTTCATATCTATCTGTTCCTCCCTTTTTATGTTTTTGTTTTTTTGACTCATGAGCAGTTGTATTACACATACCTATAGGCTGGAATCAATGCACAGATTTCATCAAATTCACCCATGCTGTTTGGGGTGGTGATATGTGGTTAACTTGGGAAGCAAACATAGTTTTTTAAGTTAGATCATCTTACAGGTAAAAGAGAATTCCACAAGGTGATACTGTACAACAGAAAATTATAGAGAACATTTGTATGTGTCAATCCCAAAGTGATTGTTGTACAGATTTTATACCCCTGTAGTTTGATGTCTGCTAGAGCGATCCACCTGGTATTGCTCTTTTCCCTCAGGGTTGCTTTGGCTATTTGGGGTATTTTGGTTTTCCAAATGAAATTGAGGAATTTTTTTTTCCTGTGAAGAAGCTCTTGGGGATTTATATTGGGATTGCATTCAATCTGTACAAGAGTTTGGGTAGAATGGATATTTTTACTATATTTATTTTCCCAATCCATGAGCATGGGAGGTTTGTCCATCTTCTGATGTCTTCCTCAATTTCCTTCTTCAGGGGTTTAAAAATNCTCTCCAGCCTCCAATAACAATTATTTTCACAGATCTGGGGATGCAGCTATGTGGAAAGGACTCATGCAGCATGTACCTGGCTCTAGGTTCATTCCAGAGAACTCCAAGGAGAAAAATGAATGCAAAAGGAGAGACAGCAGCAGTTCAGGAGACCATGGCTTTTTGTGTTTGTTTGCTTGTTTCGTACTAAGGATGAAACCCAGAACCTCTCTCAGGCCAGGAAAAGAATCTACTCAAGTTGGCAGCTGTACCCTCTTTTATGTTTTAACCTCTGTTTTCTCATATTGGAGTGAAACCCTCAGCCCCATAAATGGAAAGCAAGCACCATAGCACATGGTCTGTGTCCCCAGGCCTCCTGGTGTCTTCTCACTTTATTCTGAGAGAGCCTCTCATTTAGTTTCCAGGCTGGCCTCCCAAGTATGATCCTCCTCTCTGGGTCTGAGGACATGGCTCAGCAGTTAGGAGCACTCACCCAGTTTTGCCTCCCAACACCCACAGGGCAGCTATCAACTGTCTATAACTCAAATCCAAGGGATCAGGTTCCCTTTTCTGACCTCCTTGGACAGAAGCAGAGCCTCGGCTCCCAGTAATGAGAGAAACTGGATGCAGTGAATACTTGGTCCTTAGCAACTTAGTTTACGTAAAACCACGGATTTTGATAGTACTTATTTTTAAAGATTTTTCTAGCAGACGTTGGTGGGTGTGGTAAGATGAAAATTTTCAGTTATAATTTTTTTGAAAATAGATCTTTAGAATATCAAGGAGCAGGACACAGAGTCAGTTCAATAACTTTTTTTTTTGGTCTTTTTGAGACAGGGTCTCCCTATAGCTCTGGCTGTCCTGGAACTCACTCTGTAGACCACGCTAGCCTCGAACTCACAGAGATCCGAGTGCCTCTGCCTCCCAAGTGCTAGGATTAAAGGCGTGCACCACCATGCCTGGCAGTTCAATAACATTTTAAGTGTATACATATTCAGAGTGTACATCTCCAGAAAGTCCACATTCCAAGGCCAGGACACCACCCGTACTATGCTCACATTATCGTATGCTGTCTTAGAGACATGACAATGAGCTGGCAGACTCCTCATGTGTTCCAGATGACAGCAGCTCTTAAGGTGATGGCCTCCCTCCTCCCACATATACACATACAGGGAACCAGTCTTAGATGTGACAAGGACATGGAGAGAATCCATCCTTAAGTTTATGATGTCTGTCTGTTGGTCCTGAATTTGATGCAGCTGGAGGCCATCAGTGCTGTAGATAAAAAGACATGGTCCACTTCCAGAGACGATCACATTTGTGTCACTGACTCCCATCGACTTGGGAGTCAGTGACACAATGATCTGCACATGATCCAGCAAAACGAATTTTGCAATCTCAGATGCTGTGATAATTTCTTTGCCTGAAAATGTCTCCAGTCCTAGATCAAAAGTGACAAAACCTATGCATTTGGGGGACGTATTTTGATACATCACTGTTATCCTGTTTCCTCTCCTTGGGGTCCAGCAGGCTCTGAGGCACAATGGAAATGGGAGAGAGACACCCAGTGGGGAGGTGTTCTCTGATGGTCTCAGTAAGGACTGCACTAGATACATCTTTGGGAAGATGTTCTTTCACTCAATGGACTGAGAAAAAAAAGGAAGATGTTCTGATGCATCTTGGATATAAAGCCCCAGTTATTCCCTGGAGAGTAGATTAAGAAGTGAACAAGGGATTGAAATGCTTTGAATTTAGAAACAAGCCATAATTCAGGCATTGTAAATGTGTAAATCTTGCCCACATAATCACCCACCAGCAGGAATGGGCCATCCTTTGTAAGAAAAGTTTTCAAAACAAAACATTTGTGGGGCATGACACAAGTAGCTATAACATCCTGATCATGACAGTTCCACACTTTGATGGTTCTTTCCATGTGGGCAGTGATGGCAAGGTGTATCTCAGGGAGGGTAACCAGCTTGTTAACATTGTGTTGCTGGGCTGCACTTCTCCGGGTCATAATGCCCTCTTGCTCATCCCAGGTAAAAAGTGTGCCCTTGCAAGACACTGTGCAGGGATAGACTTCCCTTGTCCATCCGTGGTGAAGTCTTTTCCTGAGAGATACTTCACAAATTGAAAATCTCCATAGTCCCCAGGTATTTCTCTGAAGATGAAGTCTTCTGGCTGAGCCCTTTCCATGTAGCATTCCTGCTTTGTTTGGCAGAGGAAGAACTGCGTCCAGGTGTGCACGCCCAGGTGCTGCCACATCTGTGTGCACAGGTGTTTCCTAGTGACGTCCCCAAAGCACCATTTCCTCAGACACAGCCTCCTCCACAAGAACCCCCCAGCTCTTGTTCACTTGGGCAGCCTGGAGCAAGCTGAAGCTGCCCAGGTAGCTGAAGATTTCTTTCAGGGGCTCTGCAGGCAAGTGGATCTCCATCTCATCTGGCTGAGCCCGAGTTCAGTCTCCTTTCTCTCCTCCCGCTTGCTCTGAATTTAGGTATAATTTGTTTTTAAAAGCTTTTAAGTACAATTCCCTCCTGAGCAATTAATCCTGACTATCGTCCCTTTTGTTTTTGCAGGATAGTTTTGAATGATACTCACATTAGTATAATTACGGCCTGTGCTGGGGTAATGCAGGGGAGGTCACGTCATGAGAGACATGAACTTCCAGAAATTGGAAAAATAGGTAAAAGTTTTAGATGCAGAAGCAGGATGATTGTTTTAACTTGTAAAAAGTCCATTAAATATAATATCTTGGTCAGATTTTTGTGTTTAAGCATCAATGAAATCACATTTTTCTCAAGACCGCTGAGCAATAGTGAATTCCAAAATAGCATGGATTGTAGTGTGGAATTCTGTCTTAATAAAACAACAGCCTTTAACAACTGAACCACAGTCCAGAATATAGCACAATATGCCATATATATATATATATATATATATATATATATATATATTGTCTTGCTATAAGAGCTAACCTGTTCTGAGCTAACAATGTACCCTAGGCTGGTCTCAAACACCTTGAGAATCTCCTGCTTCAGACTCTCAAGTAAAGGGATTACAAGGACACAAACCTGTTCTTGACCTCTTTTTTGTCTATGATATGTTTACTTAGTTGATTATATGGAGGTCAGAAGACAGCCAATAGTAGTCACTCCTCTTCTTCTACCATACTGCTGCTATCAATGGTACCCAGTTTCTCAGGCTTGGCAGAAGAAAACTGACCATTATTGAGCAATTTCTTTACCACTGAGAGGGCCATTCTTTTGATTGGTTGTTTTTCTTTTCTGCTCTTTTGGTTTTTGCTTGTTTTGTTTTGTTTTGGTCTCTTGATAGCCCCAGTTGGTCTGGCATTTATTGTGTAGACCAGGCTACCCTTGATCTCAGAAATCCACCTGCCTCTGCCTCCTGAGTGCTGCAATTGAAGGCTTGTGCCACCACACCTGGCTCTGGCCTATTTTTCAGGTGGTTAAACTTGGATCAGTTCCTGTTTTTCTTTGATAGTTTCCTGGATGTGAGGGCCCATACCTGTGTCTCATAGATTCTGATGCTTCTGCTTCCCACTTCCAGGTGCAGAAATTACAGGTGTGTGCCACCACCCTCACCTGTGCAGAAATTTCTGAGGTCCTCTGGAATCACATGTCCCCTAGCATCCACTGGCTTCTAGTCCCTGGGGATCACTGATCAGATTCCTGAAACTTCACTCAGCTCAATGGAATGGGGTCCTGGAAGGTGCGGAGAATGGATTACATGAGTGTGCCATCCTCAGGAGCAGGAATCAGGGATGGGGTGAAGCCAGTTAGTGTCCCCAGATGTCCCTCGGTACAAGTTCATCCATGGGGTCTACTAAGCCTATCTCAAGTCCCTCTCTTTAAGACCACCTCTTCCTTACCCAGAAGTAATAATCTGAAAATAGTTCTTTGTCTAAGATTGGGGCCTGCTGCCCACTTCCACAGTACTGTGCTGGGTTTTTGTCTGCTTGAGTTTGCATGGGCCTTGTGCATGCTGACATCATTGTTGTAGGTTCATATGAGCAGGGTTCCAGGAGCCTGTAAGACTCTATTTCCATGTGGTCATGCACTGCCTCCCGTTTCTTGCAGTCTTTCTGCCCCTCTTGGCCAATGGTCCCTGAGTCCTGGGTGAATGAAGTTTAATGTAGGAGTCCTGTCCATGAACAACACTCTGCAGACTCGTGTTCTCCATGCCCTGGACATTTGGGACCTTTTGTCTTCCTGGTACTCTGCTGCCTGAGAGAGCTTCATTAATGAGAGTTGAGAAATGCGTTAGTGTTCTCTTTACTGCTTGTTCTATGTTCCATGAGCCTGAGGTGTAGAGATTGAATTTGAGATGTGCCACTTAGACATGAGCAATTCATAAACAGTCTCTGTGTATTGACCAGTTGTGGAACTCTGTAATAACCTCTGTCCGTTGCACCAGAAGTCTCTTTGATGGGGGGGTGACTAGGATACTTGTCTGTAATTATAAAGATCCATATTTTGCACATAGTAAGAAATTACTTTTGTCTAGGGATATGACAACCTTGGGCTTCTCTCTAAGATCTATGACCTCTCTAGCCATGTGCATTTGGCAATGTTTACAGTACCACACATTGAATTTCCTCCCATTTAATGGTCTTTATGTCCAAATAGGTGCTGTTTATTACCCACAAGATAAAAGAGCCACTACTGTTCCAGGATACTTTGCTGTGCCAGTAATTGTTGTGGTTATTGGGCCTTAGACCTGGGGTTGGACCACAGACTGATGTTCTTTCTTAGCAGCTTGCACAGTGATCTCCAAAACTATAAGCACTAGCTTTCAGGAGAGATGGCTTCCAGGTCAGTTGCAACTCCATTGCTCCGAATCCCATGGATGAATTATGTCTTGTCTTCAGCAATATGGTCTCACATTTAAGGCCTTGGAGTCAATCAAAGGCTGTGGCAGTAGTCTGTGTAATTTTGGGAGTCACTTGGACTACCCTGGCCAACAACTCAAAAGGAGGTTTCTCCTGTCTGGCACTGATTCTTATTATGTAGCCTTCAGTTATGCACATGGACTCATGTAACAATATTGTATATATAATTTTTCCACAGGTTTTTTACTACTATTCTTCCCTCTGGTTTTTATTTTATTTTATTTATACATGTTATTTATGTATTTTCTCCCAGTATCTCCAGCTGACTTAGAACTGGTTATGTAGACCTGGCTGGCCTTGTTCTCAGAGAACTCAAGTCTGCTTCTGCCTCCCAACTGCTCAGATTAAAGGTGTGTGCTTCCATGCCAGGTGTGATGTGTTTACTTTTGAAACAAGGCTCAGGATATTGCCCAGATGAACTACAGTTTATGGACTCAATTGATTCTCTCCTGCAAGGTATCTGGGTTGACATGTCCCTATAACAAGGCATATATTAAGAAATGATCTGGGGGGCTGGAGAGATGGCCTAGTGGTTAAGAGCACCAACTGCTCTTGCAGAGGACCCAGGTTCGATTCCCAGCACCCACATGGCAGCTGAGAACCGTCTTTAACTCCAGTTCCAGGGGAATCTGACACCCTCTTCTGACCTCCGTGGCATTGCACAACACAGTTGCACAAACCTACATGCAGACAGTACAGTCATACACATACAAAATAATAAAATTAAAAAAATAAAAAAAAAGAAATAATCTGGGGCAGGGCATGGTGGTGTATGCTTTCAGTCCTACCTAGCACTAGGGAGGCAGAGGTCGGAGGACCTCTGTGACATGGAGGACAGCTTGGTCTACCTATGGAATTCTGGGACAGTTGGAAAAACAAAAGACCCCTAATAACCAAAACAACCCAGAGTGAAAAGAGCAATACAGGGGGGATGTCTATATCAGACTTCAAACTATACTACAGGGCTGTAGTCATAAAAACAGCCTGGTACTGGCACAAAAACAGACCTGTTGACCAATGAAACAAAACTGAAGATCCAAACTTGAGCACATACAATTTCAGCCATCTCATATTTGACAAGGGGGCCAATAAGACACAGTGGAGAAAAAGACAACATCTTCAGCAAGTGGTGTTGGCAAAACTGGATCACCACTTGTAGAAAAATGAAATTAAACCCCTACCTCTCACCCTGTACAAAAGTCAACTCCAAATGGATTAAAGACCTCAATGTGAAACCCCAAACTCTGAAGACAATAGAAGAAAAAGTTGGCAGCAGACTACAAGACATAGGCATAGGAAAAGACTTCCTAAATCAGACAGCAGCTGGGCAAGAATTAAGGTCGACAACTGACAAATGGGACCTCATTAAACTCAAAAGCTTCTGTACATCAAAAGAAACAATCAAGGAAGTGAAGAGAAATCCCACAGAGTGGGAGGAAATCTTCACCTCAGAAACATCTGACAAAGCATTGATTTCCAGAATATATAAACTACTCAAATAACAAAGAAGAAAGAAAACCAATGACCCACTCGATAGATGGAGCAAAGAGCTGAACAGAGACTTCACAAGTGAGGAATAAGAGATGGCTGAGAAACACCTTAAGAAGTGTTAAGCATCATTAATCATTAAGGAAATGCAAATCAAAACCACTCTAAGATATCATCTTACTCCAATAAGACTGGCTAGGATCAAGAAAACAAATGATACCAAGTGCTGGAGAGGTTGTGGGGAAAGCAGTCATCCACTGCTGGTGGGAATGTAAACTGGTAAAGCCACTATGGAAAGCAGTGTGGAGAACCCTTGGAAGACTTGGAATGAACCTGCCACCTGACCCAGCCTTACCACTCCTGGGCACATACCCTCAAGACTCACCCCACCACAGAGATACATGCACGGCTGTGTTTATTTCAGCTCTTTTCACAATAGCAAGGAGCTGGAACCAACCCAAATGTCCCTCAACTGATGAGTGGATAGAGAAAATGTGGTACATCTACACAATGGAGTTCTATGCAGCAGTAAAGAAAGATGACATCATGAGCTTTGCAGGTAAATGGTTGGAGCTAGAAGACATCGTGCTGAGTGAGTAACACAGTCCCAGAAAAACAAACGACGAATGGTATCCCTCATCTGTGGATGCTAATGCCAATTACCTGGTTGTAAGTATTTCTTGCGCACGGCCCCTTGAGTTTTTGTCCAAGCAGTTGGGAGTGATGCATATTGGAAACAACAACACAGAAAGGACAGCATCAAAGAACTGACTGAAACAGTGAACTTCTGCTCAAAACAGTCAACTTCCACATGGAGAATTCTGAGAAAGACTGCGAAAGAGATGAAAAGCATGTCTGGCGGAATACATGAGCTCTGGTGGAGTGGGGGATAGGGTGGGGGGACACAGGTCTAAATTTGATAATCTTGTACAATGTATATATATAAAAAATAAAACCAAAAAAAGAAGGGAGGGAGGAAAGAAAGGAAAATATAATAAAAGAAAGAAGGAAAGAAAAGAAAAGAAAAGAAAAGAAAAGAAAAAAGAAAAGAAAAGATCAAAACAGTATATCCAGTTAGGGCACTAGCTGCCAATCCTGGCAAACTGAATTCAATCCCAGGAATCCTCAGCATGGAAGAAGAAAACTGACTCCCACAAATTGTCCTCTGACTTCCACAAACACACTATAGACCAGACATGCCTCCTGCCTCATATAGAAATAAAAGTAGGGGCTGGAGAGATAGCCTAGCGGTTAAGAGCACCGACGCTCTTGCAGAGGACCCGGGTTCGATCCCCAGCACCCACATGGCGGCTAAGAACCGTCTGTAACTCCAATTCCAGGAGAACTCCAGTTCCAGGGGAATCTGAGACCCTCTTCTGACCTCTGCGACAGAACACGGGTTCTGTTTGTGACACGGGTGCACAAACCAGCATTGCAAGACAGTACATTGATACACATACCGAAATAAATAAAAAAAAAAAAAAAAAAAAGAAATAAAAAGGTAAAAGAAAGAAAACCAGGTAGGGTTGCATCTGCCATTAACCCCAGCTCCTCCAAGGCAGTTGCAGGCAGATCTCTGCGAGTACAACGCCCACCCTCCTCCACGTAGTGACTTCTGGTCATGTCAGACCTAGGGAGACCCTGAAAAAAAAACTAAAAAAAGAAGGAACTCTCCGAATTTTGGAGTGATGTTCCCTTGACCTTGACCCTAGTCTCAACTCCTTCCCTTTCTTTCAAGGAGGTTGGATCTGGATATAGCCAAAATCCCAAATAAGAGTATGTGGGTGGAGACTTGATCATCCAATCAGGTGGCTGCTTGAACAGGGATCCAATCAGGTGGCTGCTTGAACAGGGTTGCCAGCACGAGAAAAGGGTGGGGTCTGGAGAGGATCTGATAAACCTTCCCCCAAAGCGGAAGAGCCTCAGACTCCTGCAGCCTGGTTTCTGCACTGCCTCTTGCTGCTGGATTCAGAACCCTGTCCTCCGTGTCCACTCCTGGTAAGTCTCTCACAACACCTGGGACACCCATTGCACCCAAGCTAGCCAGTGGACTGTAGACCAAGATGGCACAGGAAATTCTTTATTCTGGTCTGCCTCAATGAGGCAAGACTGAGATCTGGGTGATAAAAACAAAAAGGAAGGGGGATGTCCTTGAAAAGGCTCGGAGGGCGTGAAGAGGAATGACGGTACGTGCAGGGTAATGGTAAGGAAGGAATTGGATGGAAGACGGGTGAAGTGCAGTACCGTTAGTGAATTGATTTCCTTGCCTTTACGTCCCTTTCCTTTCAATGGCAGTTCACTTTTTTCCCAGGTCATGGCAGTCATGGCATTTCCTGTAATGGCATTTCCTTGCCTTTCCGTTCCTTTCCTTTCCTTTTCCGTTCATTTCCTTTCCTTACTTTCCTTTCCTTTCCTTCACTTTCCTTTTCTTCTCTCTCTTTCTCTCTCTTCTCTCTCTCTGTTCCTCTCTTTCTTTCTCACTCCATCTCCTCTTTCCCCTTTTTTTTTTCCTCTTTGCTCCCCCTCTCCCCTCCTCCTTTCCTCTTTCACTCCCCTTCTCTTTCCCTCCCCCTCCTGCCCTCCAGTCCACCTCCTTCCCTCCACCTCCCTCCCTCCTCCCACTCCCTCCTCCCTCCTCCTCCCTCCCTCCTCCCTCCCTCCCTCCTCATCCCTTCTTCCTTCCTTCCTTCCTTCCTTCCTTCCTTCCTTCTTTCCTTTTTATTTGAGCAAACTTTTGTTGTGTTGCCTACACTGCCCTAAACAGGCCATGTAGTCTGGGCTTTCTGGAAAGTACAGTTCTGCCTCTGTCTGCTGAGAGCTGGATCTACACGCATCAGCCACTAATCTGCCATGCCTCAGCTGCCCAATTACTGCATTTCCACACTGAGCTACCCAGGGTCTTGAATTCACTGTGGTTCATGTAATTTGAATATTTCTGGCTTTTCTCTGGGTTTGCTAATATGGTTTGGCATTAGTTTATGGGTGCATGTGTCTGTGAGTAGGCCACATGTTTAGGGTAGAGAGGAAGGTAGAGAGTCAGCTGTTGGCTGTGGGTACAGGAACTGCACAGGAAGATTAGTATGACACCTTACCTGTGGAGCCATCGCTCAAACCCTAACCTAAAGTTTTTAAGGTACTTTTATGTTTTTAATTTCCATATTTTTGTTTTATATGTATATTTTGCTTGCATGTATTTATGTATACCATAAATGTACAGTTTCTGTGGAGATCAGAAGAGAGTGTCAGATCCTCTGGAACTGTAGTTACAGAGGGTTGTTAGCTGTGTGGGGGAACTGGGAAATGAACCTGGTCCTCTTTAAGAGCAGCCAGTGCTCTTTACCACTGAGCCATCTCTCCAGCACCCTTTTCTTTTTGATGTTAAGAGAGAAATACCTTTTTGATGGGAATTTTCTGTTTGTTTGTTTTTTTGTTTGGTGGAGAGTGTCTTGAGACAGATTCTTAGGCATTCCCAGCCAGTCTTGAATGCCTTATCTTTCTGGCTCTGAACCCACCAACTCCATGCTGGAGTTAGAGGCCTGAGACATCAATTCTGAAGGAATTTGCTTTCTTGCTAATGTCATGTGATTATAATACATTTAAAGATTAATCTTAGATTACTGTCCTTTGCTGTATCAATTAAAAGTTCCCTTTAACTGGATTTGTTTATTTTATTATTTTTTTTGGTCATTTTGAGACCGGGTCTCCTTGTAGCCCCAGTTGTCCTGGAACTCACTATGTAGACCAGGCTGGCCTTGAACTCACAGGGATCTGCCTGTCTCTGCTTTGGAGTGCTGGGATTAAAGGCATGTGCCACCTAGCCTGGCCTGTCCTTTAACAGGATTTAAATACAATATTGGGAACTGGGTGTGGTAACACAGGCCAGTAATCTCAATTTATGAGGCAGTTGAGACAATTTGGATTGCATATGAGGTAATCTGGTCTACTTGAAAAACCCCTGCAACAAATGAAAATGCAAACTAGCAAGGCTGGTGTTGGCTTATACCTGGAGTCTCAGTCCTTGGTAGGTTAAGCTGAGGCAGGAGAATTGCAGTTGATAGCTATCCTGGGTATAGAGACCCTGTGCATAAATAGAGTACAGTACAAGATCATGGAATGTGGTTCAGAGGTAGACCATTTGTTCAGAATGAGCCAGGCCCTGGCTTTAAACACCAGCATTGTTAGAAGTAAAATCTGAAGCAGGGTGTGGTGGTGTGCTCCTTTAAACCAGCACTCTGGGAGGCAGAGGTATGTGGACCTCTGTGAAGTCAAAGCCAGCCTGATCTACATAGCAAGTTTCAGGCCACCTGTCTCAAAAATACAAAGACAAAAATAAAAGAAGTAAAATCTGAGGTCCAAGGACCCCACTGATGTGGTGGAAAAACACAGAGAGAAACACTACTAACCAGGCAAGGCATTTGTACTTTTGCAAAAAGGTGCAGTGCATCATTGGGATGGAGCTGATAAGCATGCAGCAGGAAACTCATAGGTTTTTATTTTATAATTAAAAAAAATTTTTTTATTTATTTTTGTATGTGTATGAATGTACTGTCTGCATGTAGGTCTGTGCACCCATGTCGTGCAATACCGCGGAGGTCAGAAGAGGGCGTCGGTTTCCCCTGGAACTGGAGTTCAAGACGGTTCTCAGCTGCCATGTGGGTGCTGGGGATCGAACCCGGGTCCTCTGCAGGAGCAGTCGGCGCTCTTAACCACTAGGCAATCTCTCCAGCCCCATAGGTTTTTAAAAAGTACTGTCTTTTCCCCATTCACTGGATCCAGCCTCAAAGTCTTTCCTCATTGGCTTGTTATAAAAAAAAATCCTTGCAAAGGAAAAGGAGGAAAGTGGGATTCCCTCAGATTTAGTAGCTCAGGGTCAAACTCCAGCATGGAGTCGGTGGGTGCAGAGCCAGAAGGAGCTCAAGATTAGCTGGGGATGTCTAAGACCCCATCTCAGAACAGTCCCCTAAAGAAAAGAAAAGTAAATTCTTTTTTTAAATTTTTAAAAAAAATTTATTTATTTCTGTATGTGTATGAATGTACTGTCTGCATGCAGGTTTGTGCACCCTCAGACCAGCCTCAGACCATTCTCAGCTGCCATGTGGGTGCTGGGGATCGAACCCGGCTCCTCTGTAAGAGCAGTGGGTGCTCTTAACCGCTAGGCCATCTCTCTAGACCCCTCAAAAGTAAATTCTAATCCAAAGACATTTCTCACTTAACATCAAAAAGAAAAACTACCTCTTTAAACATTCTTAAGCTAGGCCTTGAGAGTTGGTTTCCCTTTGGACCTTCCAGTTTGGAGCTCCTCTTTAAGCCCAACATCAAGGAGACAGAGGTGAGAAGATCTCTGGGAGCTGAAGTCCAGACTGGTAAACATAGCAAGGTCTTGGGTAGATAGAACTACACAGTGAAAACGTGTCTCAAAAAACATTTGAATTCCTTGATATAAACAAAAGTTTTACAAGATGGTGAAGGCATTAGAAATTAGCATTCCAGGGGCTGGAGAGATGGCCTAGCGGTTAAGAGCGCCGACTGCTCTTGCAGAGGACCCAGGTTCGATCCTCAGCACCCACATGGCGGCTAAGAACCATCTGTAACTCCAATTCCAGGAGAACTCCAGTTCCAGGGGAATCCGATACTCTCTTCTGACCTCCGTGGCATTGCACGGCATGGGTGCACACACCTACATGCAGACAATACATTCACACACATAAATAAATAATAAAATAAAACTAAAAAATAATTAAAAAATTAAAAAAGAAAATGCTAAAAAACGAAATTAGCATTCCAAGGTTACATTCCTATGATCATATTTAAGTTTTTGAGGAATATTTATGTATAAGTATTTGTGTATTTTGCCTCCATTGTGTGAAGGTGCACCATGTGCATGCAATGTCTGTGGAGGCCAGAGGAGGGTGTTGGATCTTAAAGAACTGGAGTATGGAGTGTTGTAATCTACCATGTGGGTTCTGGGAATTGAACCTGAGTCTTCTGCAAGATCAGCCAGTGCCCTGATCTTCAGAGCAATTTCTCCAGACCCCTATAACATTTATATTTTTGATAGAAAAACTTTGAGCTCTTTGAAATTATTTTCCTCAGTCCAAGCCAGCAAATATCTATATATTTTTTTAAAAATAAATGTTCTCAGGGCTGAGAGATGGCTCAACGGTTAAGAGCACTGACTGCTCTTGCAGAGGACCCAGGTTCAATTCCCAGCACCCACATGGTGGCTAAGAACCATCTTTAACTCCAGTTCCAGGGGAATCTCATGCCCTCTTCTGACCTTTGCGGCATTGCATGACACGTGTGCACAAACCTACATGCAGACAGTACCTCATACACATAAAAAATAAATAAAAATTAAAAAACTAAAAAAATTTCACATTATGGGTAGAGATGGCTTGTACACACTCCCTGTACGTTCAGGCTCATGCTATCATGTGGAGTGAGAGTCAAAGTTTGTGGAGCTGGTTCTCGCCTTCAATTTCTTAAGATGAAAACTATTTTGTGTGTATGAGTGTTTCGCCCACTTGCAAGGATGTGCACCCCAGCTGTGCCCACTCCGAGCTGCTGAGGTTTCTCTCCAGCTTCTCTCCTTCCGCTTTTCCACAGGCATCTGCTCTGTGCTCCGGTCCTCAGGCTTGTGGGGCAGGGCTTTACCAGTTGGGCTATGAAACCAACTGTTTGTTGTTGTTGTGTGTTGTTTTGTTTTGAGACAAGGGAGCATTATATAACACTGCTTGACCTAAAATACATTGTTGAGACCAGACTATTGCCATTTTGTGATATTTTATGTGTACAAGTGTTTTGCCTCCACATACTTGAGTGCACCCATGTTGTGCAAAGCCTGCAGAGGCCAGAAGAGGGTGCTGAGTGCCCTGAAACTGGAGTTACCCATGGTTGTCAGCTGGTGTGTGGGTGCTGGGCCCCAAACCCAAGTCCTCTGTCAGAGCAGCAATTGTTCTTAACCACTGAGACATCTTTTCAGTTCCATATACAGAGCTTTTAAACCACAGTGCTCTAGCCAGGCATTGTAGCTCAAATGCAATCCCACCAGGACCTGGGGTGGGGGCAACCCTGGTGGCAGAGGACAAGAAGACTTTCAGTTTCCAGCCAGCCCAGGGTGCATAGACAATTGAACTTCTGGGCCACAGGCAACATTATGGCTCATAAACCAAAATAAGTACTTAAAACTAATGCCAGTCTGGTCCACATAGTGAGTTCCTGGTCAGCCAGAGAACGAAAGCCCCAAAACGAATGCTAGAGTTTGTTTTCTCGCCTACTATGTCCCAAGACTCCAGGGCAACATAGGAAGTCCTTCTATGTGTCAGATACCACAAATCTATAAGAAGACCCTGTTTAAAAATAAAAACAAGTTGGGTGTGGTGGCACATGCCTTTAATCCTAGCACTCTGGAGGCAGAGGCAGAGGCAGGAAGGATCTTTGTGAGTTCAAGGCCAGCTTGGTCTACAGAATGAGTCCAGGACAGCTAGGGCTAAAAGACCAAAACAAAACAAACAAACAAACAAACAAACAAACAAAAATCCCAGAACACTCCACATTCTAAAGCTTTTGAAAATAAGAGTAACTGTCCCACTTCACAGATTCTGAGTTGTTGCCAGTCAGGTCCCATTAACTGAACACAGATGGTGGAAAGTTTGACATGTAACTTTTCCTTTGCATTCCTATGACAACCATGATAGGGATCAGAGATGGTTCATCATGAAAGGACAGGGTCAGGTTTTTCTCAGTGGGATAGGATTCAGAGGACAAGGGTTTGGGATTGGAAGGAATAATTGTGAGGTTCATTCATATGGGAGATTCTGATTGACAACTAGGTGCTAATGAGGGAGCTGTGGCTTTGAGACCCCCAGATAGAGAGTCAAATGGGATCATTGGGAGAGCAGTGGATCTGGTTCTGAGTGGGTTCCTGTAATGAGGGGAAAGGCTTCCTAAATCTGAGCCTGAAAGGATGGCTTTTCCAGGTCACTTCTTCAAAATCCTCCCACCTACAGATCCATCAGGATGAGCACCCAGGCCCCACCCACACTCTTCTGGCTGGCAATGCAGAGTTTGCTGAGGAATGAGGCCTTGACCCTCTCTGCTCTGGAGTACCTGCCCAAGGATTTCTTCCCACCGCTGTTCAAGGAGGCCTTCACCAGCAGGAAAACTACCATCCTGAGGGCAATGGTTCAGGTTTGGCCCTATCCTTGTCTTTCTCTGGAGGACTTGATGAAGACTTCCGACCTAGAGACTCTTCAGGCTGTGCTAGATGGAGTGGATGCACTGATTACACAGAAAGATCGCCCCAGGTGAGAGGTCCAGGTAGTATGAAGGGAGGACCTGAGGGTGGGGAACACCTGGGTCAGGAGAATGGGGTCCAAGGTGGCTCAGAGGCTTCTGATGGCACTGGATTGGGGACTTCAGAGAGCACAGTCATTGCTGAGCCACTGAGAAAGGTCAGTCAGGTGTGGAGAACAGCTTAGAGCAGATGCAGCCTAAGTGGGTTGAGCCGGTCCATGCCTGCCTCTTCCCACAGGCACTAGCAGTGGGACCAGGATGTGATCAAGGAGAATGGGATGGAGGGGAGTGAGATAGAAGTCTGCAAATGTAGCCCAGGCCAGAGCCCTTCCTAACGTGCATAAGGCCCTGGGTTGGAGCCTCAGAACTTAGAAAAAAAGTTTCCATGAGAGAGAGAGGAGAGAAAAACAGCTGCCATCTGAGATGTAGAGCAATGGAGACTGTGTGTCAGGACTTCTGTCCACTCAGACTTCCACCTCTTTTCCCCACAGGCGATGGGAACTGCAGGTGCTTAACTTAGGAAACATCCACCCGAACTTTTGGATCACCTGGGCTGGAACAGCTAAAAGGAGCTGCTCTCCACAGCTCACGAGCAAGACTCAAACTGTGGAAGACCAAGCAGTTTCTGGGGTGAAGAAGCTTCCTTTGAAAATCTTATTTGACCTTTGCCTCAGTACTCCTAACCTGGGTAAATACCAAGAATACTTCTTCCAGTGGGCTGAGCAGAGAAAATGTTTGCTCCAGCTGTGCTGTCAGAAGCTGCAGATTTTTGAAAAGCCTGTTGGCAGTGCCTTAAGGTTCCTGGAAAGTTTGGAGCCAGATTATATCCAGGAGCTGGACGTGACTACATTGTGGAAGCTGCGATCCCTGCCCCTGATAGGGTTTTCCCCTGACTTCAGACACTTGAGAAGCCTCAACGGAATCAACAATGGTGTGGAGTTCATCGAACACATGTACATAGATCTGGAGGAGAGGATCTTTAGCACACTCATTTCTCAGTTACCCAAGTTAACCTCTCTCAGAAATCTCTGTATGAAGGAAATGAATTTCTTCAAGGTCTCCCTGGACCAAGTGCTCAGGTAAGCAAGGATGGAGAGCTTGCTCTGAAGCCCAGAGCCTAGGCTTCCCGGGTTCCCGGGTACATGAATCATTACTAAGCACCTGTGGTTTCTCAGACAGTGTAGAGTTAAAAGGGAGAGGTCATTAGAATATCACAGCAGTGTCTTGTTCCTACTCTGTCCTCCTATGGGGTCACCTCATTCAATTCAGAGGGAAGTTTCCAGGTAAATGAACTGGAAAAGGTCTCCATACTAGGGGGCCAATTGTGGGTCAAACAGACCTAGTGAGTGTGAGTTGTTATGTTGCCCCTGAGAATCCCGTCTAAGTTAAGGGGATGGAACAGGAAAGAGAAGAGTACACTAAAGGAGGGAGGACTCAGGCCTGCATAGTTACCCAAGGAAGCTTTTGCTCAGCAGCTGTGAATGGTCCCCAGGCTGGCTCTAGTTCTGCCTGTGGAAAAGGCTGTTTTGAGCACAGATAAAGGTTGAGTGGATGGGAAATGATGAGACTGGGATGGAGGGTGGGGGACAAGGGAAAGCACTAGGAAGAGAGTCCATGAAGAGCAAGCAGGGATCAGAGAGCCCCATAGTTGACATGCCCAGAGGTATTGCTTGATATCGTATGGGTTGGTTCTTCTGTGATTTTCCTGCTGACCTTGTCTGGCTAGCCCTGTGGTTTTCTGATTGATTGACTATGGAAAGGGAACAGCACGTCTGGACTGAGCCTGTCTAAGAGTGATGGTAAAAGACTTCAGCCTAGACTGAGATAGTCTGACTGACCAGACAATCTATTAGGAGCATCTGGGCTTGAACTACATGGGGTCAGAAGGACCTTGACCCCAACTGTTCTCTTCTACCTGGAGGTCATATCCCAATTTCCCCTTCTCTGAAATCAACATCTTTGTCTCTCCCTAGATCCTTGCAGAGTCCCTTGGACACCCTCCGAATCACTCACTGTCTTCTTTCACAGTCAAATGTGAATAGTCTATCCAAGTTCCGAAACATCTATCAGCTCAAACACCTAGACTTGAGTGCTGCCAAATTTTCTGATTTATGTGTCAGGCCCCTTAAAGTTCTACTAGAAAGAGTCCCAGCCACTCTTCAGACCCTGGAGCTGGAGGACTGTAGGATGGAGGACTCCCAGATCAAGTCCCTCTTGCCTGCCCTAAGCCAATGCTCACAGCTCACCAAGGTCAATTTCTATGGAAACTCCATCTCCACATCTGTCCTGAAGGACCTGCTGCACCACACTGCCACTCTGAGCCAGCTGTCCTTGGAGCTGTACCCTGCGCCTTTTGAGTGTTATGATGCTATGGGTGGTTTCCTGGTAGAGAGATTTACCCAGCTTGGTCCTGAGCTCATGGATATGCTGAGGGCCATAAGGAAGTCCAAGACAGTCCGCTTTGCCTCCAATATCTGCCACAAATGCTCTGAACGCTGTGTCTACAGCCAGAGCACCTGTCTATGTTTCTGTTGGAAGTAAGGGCAGAAGGTGATTTCTAGACACTGAGAAGTGAAACTCTGGTGTCTCATAAAGTGGATGTAGAGAATGTTTCTTAGACATTGTTAAAAGTGTGACGAAATTGTGGAATATGTAGTTAGTTCTTATCAGAGGGAAGAAACATGACATCGAACTGGCTTTAGAAAGACAACTGTGAATTTTAGAATCATAGCTCTTGTCAAGCCAGGTAAATGACAGGTTTATGTACAATAGTGTGGGAAAAGGGATGGTCATGCTGTCCTCTGGGGTCCCCCAGGGTCCCTTCATCTCTCTGGCTTCAATGTCAACAAAGCCACATGATGTAGAGACCAGAAATGAGGCCGAATGAAAGAATACACAGCCTCAAAATAAACTCACTGCATGCTCATCTTTCCAGTCTTGACTCATTTCTGGGCGTCTGTTCCATCCCATGTGTGACTGTTCAGGGGTTCTGTGAACAAAGTCCAGCTAAAGTGAACAGTGTAGACCCACAGTGCAATGGTAGGGATGTGGTGAAAGGCAGGGGGTTTCACTCTGCGATACTCAATCCCAGAGGAAGCAGAGACAGGAGAAAGGGTAAAGCCAAAGGAAAGACAAGAAAGAACACAAGGATGGGAACAGGGTCTGCAAACAGCACACAGCACACTGGAAGCCATCAGTTCCCCAGACCCTCCAGATTCCCTGAGGCTGAGCAGGGTAGGGACCAGGATTCTAATGGGTCATTCCCTGGGACTGAAAGGCAGGGTTTGCAAGGGGGGGAGGTGTGATTGCAAAAGCCTTTCAAAAGCTTCAGAGTTGGGCTGGAGAGATGCCTCCGTGGTTATGGTCAGTTCCATCACACAGGACACCTGAGTGTGATTCTCAACATCCTTGTCAGGAAGCTTCATGGCCTCTATGTCCAGGTCCAGGAGGTTCTGATGCCTGGCCTCCACAGGTGCCTGCTCCCTTGTATACATAACCCCTCACACACAAAATTAAAAAAATAAATATATCAGCCAGGCGTGGTGACACATGCCTTTAATCCCAACACACAAGAGGCAGAGGCAGGCAGATTTTTGTGAGTTCAAGGCCATCCTGATCTACATAGGGAGTTCCAGGACCACTGCGGCTACAGAGAGACCCTTTCTCAAAAGACCAAAAAGATACAAAAACACCCCACGTATATTGAAAAAGTTTCAGACTATGTAGCTGCTTTGAGTTCTGTAGTCTGAAGTCTATGTGGATGCTGTGAGTGTCTTGCTAGGGCCATGCTGGTCCACATGTGACCCAGTGACCTCCAGAGAACACCTTCCCATCCACCCTCAGCACCCTCTAGGCATGTCAGAAGCCAGTGATGGCACACAGAACATTCTACTTTCTCCACAATAAAATTGTTAAAACTTTAGTTTGGAAGATAAAAGAAATTGTGTTTGCTTTTGAGCTGTGTGTACTGTTCCTGCTAAGAAGTCTTGTGCTTACTGGCTATAGACAGAGGAGGATCAGAAGTTCTGGTCATCCTCAGCTACAAAAGTGTCTCACTTTACTTAAAACATTGCAGTTTGTTTAATTTTGGATTGATGGACCAAGTCAGTCTCCCTCCCTCCCTCCCTCCTTTCCTCATCCTCTCTCTTACACACATACATATGTGCAGAGTTGTACTGGATTTCAGAAGACTGCTTCTCCTTTTTTCTATTTAGATTTTGAGGGAAGCAGAGCCTCACTCTGTAGCCCAGATTACCCCCCATTCTCTCAGGACTGAGCAAAGGGTAAGCAGTGAGTCAAAGTTCAGAAGGAGGGAAAAACATTTCCAGTTAACTCCTAGAGTATAAAGGCCGTATACCACAAGTGTATCTCAATCTTTGCATGTGCATATGGACCAAAAGATAGAGTGTGGGAAAGGGGAAAGAAAGAAAAGACAGCCCTGTGGACCCTATAAAAGAACCTCCCAGAAGTCACGTGGTGGTCTACCAGCTCAGGAGAATCAATTCCTCCTTGGACTTTAATTATTTGCCTCTGGGAAGAAACGACTCTCATCAGTTCACCTGTGGTGGTCATCATGGAGAGATATGAGGAATATGCTCACTCAAGCTGGGGATAACTGTCAAAGAGGTGGGAGGCAGAAATCATCTGACCATTGACTTTCAGGCACCCTGATACTTCTAAGCCAACCGTGGTGCCACCCCCACCCAGAGGCTCAGCCTGGTCAAATAACCAGCCAGCTCCCTTCACTATATTGGGAGTTAGGAAATGTAGGGAGCCAGGTCTGAGGGACAAGGCAGCTCAATCTCATAAGGCTTAACAGAGATTACTCCCCCCCGTAAGAGGGGTCACCTAGACAGAGCTTTGTTCTGCCACTCCTACAATGAGATAGGATCATGAGATCCAAAGAACTTGGGGTAGGTGATTGTTGAAATGGGTCACAACCCCAGGAAGTGGCACAAATTTCCTTGTTAATCACATTTGTGAGTTCTGTCCATCCTCTGACAGAATGGGAACATTTCTTCACCCATATCAGGGGCCGCACTATGAGACATCCCCTTTCTGAGATACCTGCTCCTAGATTTGACCCACTAGTCTCCCTTCAGGCACCATTTTTTATTGGAGTATTCCCCAGGGCCAGTCTACCCATTTCCCAGTTACATCTACCATTTGAGACATCATCCACAGGTGCAGTCTCAGTTTTGGCAGGCCCAACCCCAGGAACTGAGGGGTAAGCAAGTCTTAACTAGCACACTGGTGAATGCACTACTGGCAGATACCCACCATGTCCGTTGTGGCCCCTTTTCCCAGGAAGATGGGTCCTGGGACAGTGGGCATTTCTTGTTTTCGTCCTCGTCAACTAGGGCTTTACTGACTCCCTCAAGCTGCCCCTCCCCTCCACTTATTGGCCCTTTGCTGCTTCCTTTAACTCTGATCACAGGAAAACAAATGGCGGATCCACTGTTTTGAAGAGTGGGGACTTCAGGGATATGTAGGGTATGAGAGGGCATACAGGGACCAGGCCCCACATACCCACTGGCATGAATTTGGGAAAGGAGAAAAGGTCTCTAACCCAGCCAATAGGATATCAACCCAGAAGGCAGGATATCTGAGTAAGGAGTTAGATTGAGTGGCAAAGGTATGGCCAGGACGCCTGGGGGCAGTAGCAGCTGTGGGACTTCTGCTCTGGGAGGCACAGGAGCTGACCTTGGGAAAGCCTCTCACAGTCTATCCCCCGCAGGACATTAGAGAAATACTCAATTAAAAGGACATTTATGGTTGTCAGACAGCAGGGTGACATCAGCCTCTTATGGAAGGGGCCTGAAGTGACCTTAAAATTTGATACTTTCCTTCCTGAAGAGTGAGCTTTGAACAAGCCTGCTATGAGGTCCTATTAGGAGCATGTGCTGTTAGGCCAGTCCTCAACCAGCCTTGGAAAAATCCAGATCTCTGGTACTTTACTCATGGGAGCTCATTTGTTCAGGATAAATGAAGAGAACAATGCATTGTGCTAACAGAATTTGAGATTACATTTTTTCTTTTTGCTTTTTTTTTCTTGAGAAAGGGTCTCCCTATAGCCCCAGCTATCCTGAAACTCACTATGTAGACCAGGCTGGCCTTGAACTCACAGAGATCCACCTCCCACTGCCTGCTGAGTGCTGGGATTAAAGTGTGCACCACCACACCCTGCAGAATTTGAGATTCTTGAAGCTAATCTGTAGCAGTCATTTCAGTGTCCTGACAAGAATTAGGCCCTGACAAGGTCCCTAAATCTTACTTATCAAGGGAAGAAGATTAAATACTTTTACAGACTCTCTAAGTACACATATTCAGTACTGAATGTTCACACAGCCATCTGGAAAGGGGAATGTAGAAAACTTGAGGGACTCGTACTGTTCTGATGAGACTGTTTGGCTTGAGCACCATGGGATCCACGCCTACTGTCCTCACAGCTCCTTTGGAGCCTGGGTAAGTTGAGTTCCCTGCTCCCCAAGTGAGAGCCCTACACTAAGGCCTCCCTTTCATATACTGGGCAGATAAGATGTCACACTTCCTACCTACCAATACACACCTGGGAGTTTCATTGCCCCCATAAGAGCCATGGTGGCTCACACCTCCCAGGTTCTCCTGCACACCCCGACCGACCACCATTTCCACCCCAGAGGGAATCTCTCTCTGGTTAGTTGCTTTCACTGACCAGTCTCGTGCTCACCCCTCCCCCTTCTGGCTCCTGCCTGAACCTCAGCAACCATGCTGAGGAACAAATGGTCCACTTTCTGGAACAGAGAGGAAGAATAGCAACAAATGGCACCAGAATGTGGGGCTAAGGCCTTTCAGAGGACAAAAAGAAAAATCCTGGTGGAGTGGGGTAGTGGGCATTGTTGCCCCTTGTCTCTCTCGAGTACAAATATTTTTGGAGGATTCAGAGAAGGAAAGGTAAGCCCTTCCCATCCAGAAGGAGACTGGGGTAACGGGCGGCTGTGCCCCTGTCCCACTGAGTTTCTCCAGTGGGACACACTCTCTTTTTGTCTATCCTTTAACTTTGTTTTCCGCCAACATGAGGGACCCATTAAGCTAATTGGATTCTCGCCTACATGGGCAAGAATCGTCTGCCTTTAAGTTCTTTTCATTTACTAGCATTTCTTCCACTTTTCCATCATAAGCAATCCCACACACACACCAGCTAGACTCCTAGATCAAGGGAACTGAGGCCATGCCCAGCTATGCCCAGGTGCCAGCCTCTTAATTCTGGTTCAGGAGAGACAGGGCCAGCAAGCGCCCATGTCCCAGGATGGAACTCCATCCCACCAAGTCTGGAGCAGGGTACAGGGGAGTTAAAAAACTGCAGGGTGCAGGGCTGGCAGCAAGAAAGAGGAGTTCACGGCCCCACAGCAACCCTGCTAAGTCCCTGGACACCAGCACCTGATCTCAGAGCAAGAGGTGGGCACACACAGCCTCAAAATAACTAAAAGTAAAATGCTGCAGGGTGGGGCACAATGGAACCCGGACACCCTTCATTAACAATAACTGAAAATAAAAATGGCTAATGGTTTGAAAGACAAACTTAAGACCTGGAAATTAAGAAAACAAAATGCTGCCAGGGCCTCGGAATGAATGGCTGGCAGAGCTGCCCATCTCTGTCTGGCCACACCTTCCGGCACCAAAAACTACAATTCCAAGCCTGTCCTGAGCCTGTCACAGCAGTGTTAACTTCTTTTTGTTCAGCCACTGCAAGAAACTTAGAAACTTCCAAGGATTTAATTAAATGTCTTCTTTCTCAGACAGGCTTCCTAAAAATACACTGAGATCATGTGTTCAAAATAACTACCTTCAAACCTTATTGTGCTTTTCTTATTGTGCTTATTCAAAATTGGTTTTTAATTGTACTGTTCTTTGCATATCAGTTTTTATCTCAAGATGATTTTTAATAATATGGCCATTCAAAATCTGTTAAATTAAATTCTGTCTCAAGCATGCTTGCTAAGATATTAAATTATTAAATCTAATACATAGGTACCCAGAGGCACCTTTTAAGTAAAAATGTTCACAATTAATTAATTTCTAAAAAGTCCTAAGCAATTTTGGATTCTTTCAAATGTGTTTTCACCCTTTAGGCTCTACTTAATCCATTGAAAGGAAAAAATATTGCTGGAAAAGGACTCTTTCCACAGGTTCCCAAACCATGTGGCTTGTGACCTACCACTGAGCTGAAAACATGGGATCTTAAATAACAAGTCATCCTAAATCACGTTTATCTTTAACTGCCTTTTAAAATCAACCTAAAATAACACCATTTTTAAAATTTCAGCACTCTAAAGCCAGAAACAGGCAGATTTGTATGGAGATTTTCAGGCCAGCCGGGTCTGACAAAAAGCTTTAACTCTAATAAAGTGATCTTTAATAAAGTAACTATCGGTTATTAAAAACTCAGTTAAAAATACTCTAGCCAGGTGTGGTGGCACATGCCTTTAATCCTAGCACTTGAGAGAGGCAGGCAGATCATTGTGAGTTCAAGGCCAGCCTGGTCTATAGTGAGTTCCAGGACAACGAGAGCTATCCCTGTCTCAAAAAGACCAAAAAAAAAAACCAAAAATCAAAAAACTTACTCTAATGTTTTGGTTTAAAAATTAACTTGTTATGATTTTTTTACTTCCTAGATAAACTTACTGTTTTAATTCAGTAAATGCTAACTCCATGATGAAGATTAATCTTTTTTCTCCCTAACTCAGGTCTGTGAATATATTTAAACAACTAATAAATTAATTTATTAAGGGTAAATAAAAATTTACAAATATGATAATTCAGAGCTTTACTGGGTATATACTGTTGTCTACTGGTTACAATCCATCAACACCCAAAACAAATCTGTAAAACCCACTTTATAAAGTTTATAACTTAAAAAAAATAAAGTTTATAACTTAAACTAATGTATATAGGGGTTGTGATAAACAAAAGTTAAAATCATATACATAAACCTTATTTCTTAGCATCAAAATTTAATCAGGTAATTTAAAAACACAATGCATGTTTAGTCAAGGTTTATCTAATTAATGTTTGCATTTTATCCAAAATTTATTTGCACAGTATGTGGTGTTAAACTAAATTACTTATGTTAATTAACAATTGGTCAAATACTATCAACATAAAAATTAGTCACATTTAAATCAATTGGAAATACAAGTTGTTATTATTATTTATTCATAATTCATATTAAATTTCTGATGACAGCCTTGGCATTGATATATACCAGTGTTCCCTATGTCTTTCTGTGATGTTATCTGTAATGTCTCCTTTTATCTATAAGATAGGCTGAGCTTAAAAGACTGGATTTCACCTCTTAATCAACAATGGACCTCGAAACCCTGATTCCTGTGTGGGTATGTAGTAAAATTGTCATTAAATTTGTAAAATTCTTATCCATTCTCCTAAAGGGAGAAATTAATATGACTCCCTCCAAAATACAGTAAAGAAAAACTCTCTACTTAGCATCTCTCTGGATAAAAGTCAATTATTATAAATGATGTCATCCCAAAGTTTGGATGCTTTCTTAAGAGCATACAGAGTGATAGTAGACCAGGCTTGAGGGCTGAAGTCACCCTGCGAGTTTCACAAGCTTTGGGCACATAATTTAATCTCATTGTGCTTGGCACCCTCAGTCTTCTGGAAAAGTAGGAAGAATAAATGGTTTACTTAAGGACTATCTTGCCAAATTAACATGGGAGGCCTAGGCACCTTGGACTAAATTATGCCCTTTGGCCTTGGCAGACTTCAGAAACAACCCCAGGCTACTTGAGAGAAACTCCTTTGGAAGTGTATATGGAAGGTCTTTCCTTTCAACAGTCTTTCTGCATGATCCTGAAACCACATGAGTAATGTATAGCTCAGCTTTCTAGATTCTAACATCCTTTCAGAACTGAGGCAGGGACCTCCTGAAGGAGGCAATATGGGGGCTTCTAGTTCTAATCAAATAGGTTAGGAGAGCCCTAGCCCGAGTCCAACTGAGATGACTCTTGTCCTGTCATTTCGTCTACCCCAATGACTGCCAAGGATTCATCACACCAGGATGAAGAAGTGCTACTCCATGCTAAGTCTACCTAAAGAAGACCATGACAATGAGGCTTCAAGTAATGATCCTTGCTCTTATGAGACAGTAAAGGAACTCAAGCTATTGTTGAAGAAACAGCCAACTGAAATCTAGATGAATAACATAGGTAGATGGATAGATAGATAGATAGATAGATAGATAGATAGATAGATAGATAGATGATAGATGATTGTGCTGGATAGCTTTAGTGTCAACTTGACACACCTAGGTTGAGGGAGCCTCAATTGGGGAATTGGCTCCATTGGATTGGTCTGTGGCCACATCTGTGGAGTATTGTCTTGATTGTTGAGCAATGTGGGAGGGCCCAGCTCACTATGTGTGGTGGTGCCCTGGGCAGGTTGTTGTGTACTGTATAAGAGGGCAGGCTGGGCATGGGCCAGGTGAGCGAGCCAGTAAACAGCATTCCTCCATGGCCTGTATTTCAGCTCCTGCCTTCAGGTTCCTGCCCTGAGTTCCTGCCTTGGGCTCCCTAAGTGATTAACTGTGACCCAGGAGATGTAAGCTGAATAAACCCTTTCCTCCCCAAGTTGGTGTCTGTCAGAGTGTTTTGTCACAGCAATGGAAGACAAACTAGGACAAGGAGTAAGCCTGAGACCTGGTGACTCTCAGGAGAGTATGCTTTCAGACATAGTCCCATTGTCACTATACTTGTTAGAAAGATGTGGCCACAGGCCAGTCCAATGGAGCCAATTCCTGAATTGAGGCTTCCTCAACCCAGGTGCGTCAAGTTGACACTAAAGCTATCCAGCACACTCCTATCCAGGGTGGACTTGTTGAACAGTTCTTACAATTACTTAGGGTTCAGGACATCAGCACAGAGCCACAAGGACATTTAGCCAAGAGCTATCAGGCTATATGTTAAAAATAAGTTTTAATATTATTATTAATGTATGTTGTGAGTGGGGTGGGGGTGCCTACATGCTAAATCATGAATGTGGAAGTCACAGGACGACACTTTGGCATTGGTTCCATCTTTACTTGAATTGCAGGCGTGCTGCTCAAGTTGCCTATCTGGACTGGCCAGAGAGTGCACAGGCACTAGCAGTGGGACCAGGATGTGATCAAGGAGAATGGGATGGAGGGGAGTGAGATAGAAGTCTGCAAATGTAGCTCAGGCCAGAGCCCTTCCTAAAGTGCATGAAGGCCCTGGGTTGGATCCTCAGCTCTGAAAATAAAGAAGGAAATGTACATGTCATAGAGTAAGTAAAATACAGCTGCCATTTGAGATGTGGAGTAACAGTAGAGTGTGTGTAAAGACTTCTCCTGTCAACTAAGTTCCAAATGTTTTACGAACAGGAAGTGGAAACTGCAGGAGCTTGATTTACAAATCATGAACGGGAACTCATGGCCTAGAACAGCAAATGGCAGCTGCTCTCCACAGGTCATGTGCAAGACTCAAACAGTAGAGGACCAAGCAGTTCCTGGGTTGAAGAAGTGGCATTTAAAGGTCTTAGTTGACTTTTGCCTCAAGACCCCTGTGCTGGATGAATACAAAAAATACATCTTTGTGTGGGCTGAGCAGAGAAAACATTTGCTCCAGGTGTGCTGTCAGAAGCTGCAGATTTCTGAAAAGTCTATCTGCAGTGCCTTAAGGCTCCTGGAAAGTTTTTTATTTATTTATGTTTTATGTATATGAATGTACTGTCGGCATGTAGGTTTGTGCACCTGTGTCATGCAATGCCACAGAGGTCAGAAGATGGTGTTGGATTCCCCTGGAACTGGAGTTAAAGACAGTTCTCAGCCACCATGTGGGTGCTGGGGATCGAACCCAGGTCCTCTGCAAGGGCAGTCAGCCCGGCTCGTGGAAAGTTTTGAGCCAGATTATATCCAGGAGTTAGAAGTGACTACATTGTGGAGGCTGCAGTCCCTGACCCTGGCATGGATTTCCCATAACATTGAACACTTGGGAATCCTCAATGGAATCAATAATGGTGTGGAGTTCATTGAACATATACACACAGATATGGAGGAGAGGATTGTTAGCACAGCCATTTCTCAGTTACCTGAGTTCACCTCTCTCTGACATCTCTCTATGAAGTACATTTCTTCAAGGTCTCTTACGCAAGGATGGGGAGCTTTCTCTGAAGCCCAGAGCCTAGAATTCCTGGTTACATGAATCATTACTAAGCACCTGTGGTTTCCAAGATGCTGTGGAGTTAAAAGGGAGAGGTCATTAGACTATCAAAGCAATGTCTTGTTTCTACTTTGTATGGTGTCACCTCTTTCAATTCAGAGGGAAGTTTCTGGGTAAATGGTCTGTAAAGGGTCTCCAGGCTAGGTGATTAGTTGTGGCTCAAACAGATATAGTGAATGTGAGTTGTTATGTTCCCTTGAGAATTCTGTCTAAGTTAAGGGGATGGAACAGTAAAGAGAGGAGTGCACTAAAGGAGGGAGACTCAGGCCTGCACAGTTACCCAAGGAAGCCTTTAACAGAGCCTGTCTAATAGTGATAGTAAAAAACCTCAGACTAGACTGAGACAGTCTGGCTGAATAGACTCTGCATTAGGGAATATTGGGCTTGAACTACATGAGGTCACAAGGACCTTGGCCTCAATTGTTGTCTTCTATCTTGAGGTCATATCCCAGTCTCCCCTTCCCTGAACTCACTGCTTTGTCTCTCTTAGGTGCTTCAAGAGTCCTTAGGTCACCTTCGCAATCACTCACTGTCTTCTTTCACAGTCAGACTTGAATTGTCTGTCCAAATACCCAAGCATCTATCAGCTCAAACACCTGGACTTGAGTGGTACTAAGTTTTTCCATTTATGTGCCAGGCCACTAAAAGTTCTACTAAAAAGAGTCTCAGCCACTTTGCAGACCCTGGGATTAGAGGACTGTAGGATGGAGTACTCCCAGATCGAGTCCCTCTTGCCTTCCCTAAGCCAATGCTCACAGCTCAACCAGGTCAATTTCTATGGAAACTCCATCTCCACATCTGTCCTGAAGGACCTGCTGCACCACACTGCCACTCTGAGCCAGCTGTCCTTGGAGCTGTACCCTGTGCCTTTTGAGTGTTATGATGCTATGGGTGGTTTCCTGGTAGAGAGATTTACCCAGCTTGGTCCTGAGCTCATGGATATGCTGAGGGCCATAAGGAAGTCTACGACAGTCCACGTTGCCTCCAGTATCTGCCTCATATGCTCTGAACACTGTCTACAGCCAGAGCACATATCTGTGTTCCTGTTGGTAGTAACGAGCAGAAGGTGATTTCTAGACACTGGGAAATGAAACTCTGGTTTCTCATGAAGGGATGAAGGGGACATAGACAATGTTTTTTAGACACTGTTCAAAGCCTGAGGAACATGTGGTGCACATAGCCAGTTCTTACCAGAGGAAAAAACGTGACATAGAACTGGGGTCAGAAAGACAACTGTGAATTTCAAAGTGTAGCCCCTGGGAAGCCAGGTAAATGATAAGTTTCTGTACAATAGCATGGAAAAGGGGTGGTCAGAATCTGGAACCCTGATGCTGTCCCTGGCATCCCCCAGGGTCCCTTCATCTCTGTGGCTTCAATGTCAGCAAAGCCCCACAATGTAGAGACAGGAAATGAGGCTGAATCTAAGAACACACAGCCTCAAAATAGACTCATGGCATGCTCATCATTCCAGTCTTGATTCATTTCTGGGCATCTGTTCCATCCCATGTGTGACTGTTCAGGGGTCCTGTGCACAAAGTCCAGCTAAAGTGAACAGTTTAGACTCACAGTGCAATGGTTGCAGTGAATGGCAGGGGGTTCACTACAGGATACTCAATCCCTGAGGGAGCAGATACAGGACAAAGTGTAAAGCCAAAAAAAAAAAAAAAAAAAAAAAGACAAGGGGAATGGGGTCTGCAAACAGCACACAGCACACTGGAAGCCATCAGTTCCCCAGACCCTCCAGATTCCCTGAGGCTGAGCAGGGTAGGAACCAGGATTCTAATGGGTCATTCCCTGGGACTGGAAGACAGGGTTTGCAAGGGGGAGGTGGGATTGCAAAAGCCTTTCAAAAGCTTCAGAGTTGGGCTGGAGAGCTTCCTCAGTTGTTATGGTCAGTTACATCACACAGAGGACCCGAGTTTGATTCTCGTACCCATGTTGTGAAGCTTCATGGCCTCTGTCTGCAGATCCAGGGGGTTCTGATGCCTGGCTTCCACAGGTGCCTGCTCCCTCATGTACATAACTCCTCATACACATTATTAAAGCAAATATATAAAAAAACCCTTCAGAGTCTATATAGCTGCTTTGAGCTCTGTAGGCTGAGGTCTATTTGAAGCTGTGAGTTCCTGGGCATGCTAGTCCACATATGGTGACCCAATGACCCCAAGAGAACACCACCCCATCCACCCTCAGCACCTTTCCGGGATTCCAAGAGCCCATGCTCTGTCCCATGCTGACATTCCAGTTTCTTTCTCCACAATATATCTGTTAAAACTTTGGTTATGAAGATAAAACAAATAGTGTTTGCTTTTGAGCTGTGTGTACTGATCCTGCCAGGAAGTCTAGTACTCACTGGCCATAGGGACAGGAGGATCACAAGTTCTGGTCATCCTCAGCTACATAAGTTTTACAGTTTACTGAAAGTTTACTGTGATACTCAACACTAGTGTTTCAATGTGCTGTTCTGCAGTGTCCTTAGCCCTTTTTGCTGGGATGTGGAAATGACAGGTTTGGGAACTGCCCATGCAAATACTGGCAAAAGCCACCTTCTGTTCTGCGCTGACTCTGGCTTTCTCCTTTTGGGAGATCTTTGAGGTGGGCATCACTGTCCTGTGAGCTGGGTGGCCAATTCCAGTTCTTCAGCAAGCTGTCTGCCTTCACTGGGCCAGGAGTGCTTCTGGGGATGTGCTCAGAGCATTACTCCTTCAGTGCTCCTGGGGATGTGCTCAGAGCCTTACTCCTTCAGTGCTCCTGGGGATGTGCTCAGAGCATTACTCCTTCAGTGCTCCTGGGGATATGCTCAGAGCATTACTCCTTCAGTGCTCCTGGGGATGTGCTCAGAGCCTTACTCCTTCAGTGCTCCTGGGGATGTGCTCAGAGCATTACTCCTTCAGTGCTCCTGGGGATGTGCTCAGAGCATTACTCCTTCAGTGCTCCTGGGGATGTGCTCAGAGCATTACTCCTTCAGTGCATACCTTCTGCCTCCCTGGAAGCACAGAGGTGCTCAGGGCCTGGGATACTTTTTAACAAATCTCAGACACCATGAGCTCTTTCATGCTGTTGCCCCTGCCAGCTTGTACTGTAGAAATTAGAAAAGAAGAGGTCAAATTATCCCTGTTTGCAGATGATATGATATTATGCATAAGAAACCCCAAAATTTCCACCAGAAAAATGTTAGAAATGATCAGTACTTTCAGCAAAGTGTCAGGTTACAAAATCCACTTACAAAAATCAATAGCATTTCTATATACCAATAACAAGCAATCTGAGAAAGAATTGATGGAAACCCATTCACAATTCACAGTAGCCCCCCCCTATATATACATATATATACTCTCTCTCTCCTCTCTCTCTCTCTCTATATATATATATATATGTGTGTGTGTGTGTGTGTGTGTGTGTGTGTGAATAAACCTAACCAAAGACATTAAAGCTCTCTACACAAAAATGTAAAACATAGAGGAAGACACCAGAGGATGGAAGGACCTACTGTGCTTACGGATTGGTAGAATTTTGTGAAAATTTTGATCCTACCAAAAGTAATCTATAGATTCAGTGTGATGTGAACCAAAAGCCAATGACATTCTTCACTGAGCTAAAAAAAATCTTAAAATTCATATGGGATCACAAAAGGTCCTAGACAGCCAAAGCAATCTTGGCCCAAAACAGCAATACTGGAGGAACCACGATACCAGATCTCAAACTATATTACAGAACCATAGTCATAAAAACAACATGGTATTGTCTCAAAAACACATACAGGGTGGGTGTGGTGACATATGCCTTCCTAGCAGTTGGGAGGCAGAGGCAGGTGGATCTCTGTGAGTTCAAGGCCAGCCTGGTCTTCAGAGTGAGCTCCAAGGCAGCTGGGATTAAAGGGAGACCCTGTCTCAAGCCCCCCCCCAAACAAACAAATCTGCATAGAGATCAATGGAAAATAATAGAAGACCCAAACATGTGTGCATGCAATTTCAACCACCTGATAGTTGACAAAGGTGCCAAGAACATACAATGAAGAAAAGACATAATCTTCAACAAATCATGCTCACAAAACTGGATCTCCAGCTGAAGGATGAAATTGGACCCTTATCTTTTACCTTTCACCAAAGTCAACTCCAAATGGATCAAAAATCTCAGCATGAAATCTTAAACTTTGAAATTGCTAGAAGGAAACATAGGCAGTACCCTACAAGATATAGGGGTAGGAAGAGCTTTCTAAATAAGCCATCAGTTACTCGGGCATTAAGGTCAACAATCAACAAGTAGTGCCTCACTAAGCTAAAAATCTTCTGTACAGCAAAAGAAACAGCTAAGGAAGTGGAGAGGAAACCCACTGAGTAGGAGAAAATCTTCACTTTAATATCTGAGAGATGATTACCAGAATTTACAAAGAACTCCAGAAACAAAGAAATTATAAAACAAGTGACCCAATGAAAATATGGGCAAAAGAAACAATCACAAAGGGCTAAAGACCTGAAAAGAGAGTTTTCAAAAGAAGAAATACAAATATCTAAGAAACTCTTCAAAAAGTGCTCAACATCCTTAGTACTTAGAAAAATGTCAATCATCCTGGCATGGTGACGCATGTCTTTAATCCCAGCACCTGGGAGGCAGGTGGATCTCTGTGAGTTCAAGGCCAGTCTGGTCTACAAATTGCAGGGCCAGACAGATATTCTGATAATAAATTTACTTTTCCTCAGGAGAAAGGACATGCTTCCATGTCATTAACGATTGTATACATCTCTCACTTTTTTTTTTTTTTTTTTGGTCTACAAAGTGGGTTCCAGGACAGCTGGGGCTACAGGGAGACAATTCCAATCAATCAATCAATCTATTTATCTATCTATCTATCTATCTATCTATCTATCTATCTATCTATCTGTCTGTCTGTCTGTCTGTCTGTCTGTCTGTCTATCTATCTATCTATCTATCTATCTATCTATCTATCAATCAATAAGACACTTATGATTGTCAGACAGCAGGATGACACCAGCCTCCTCTTATGGAAAGGCCTGAAGCGACTTTAAACCTTGCTACTTTCTTCTCTGAAGGCATGAGCTTTGAACAAGTCTACTATGAGGTCCTATTAGGAACCAGTCCTGTTAGGCCAGTCCTCAACCAACCTTGGAAAAATCCTGATCTCTGGGAGCTCATTTGTTCAGGACAAAAGAAGAGAACACAATGCATTGTGGTAACAGAATTTGAAATTCTTTTTTTTTTTTCTGGTCTTTCTTGAGACAAGGTCTCCCTATAGCCCTAGCTGTCCTGGACCTCCCTCACTATGTAGACCAGGCTAGCTTTGAACTCACAGGAATCCGCCTGCCTCTGCCTCCTGAGTGCTGGATTAAAGGCGTACACTGCAGAATTTGAGATTCTGGAAGCTAACCCATACCAGTTATTTCACTGTTCATTTATCTGAATTCAGTCCTGAAAAATTCCCTAAATCTTACTTATCAAGGGAAGAAGAGTAAATATTTTTACAGACTCTAAGTACACATACTCGGTACTGAATGCTCATACAGCCATCTGGAAAGGGGAGTGTTGACAACTTCAGGGATTCCTACCACTTAAAGAGAGCCATGATTTATAGATGCAGTACTGCTGCCCAGGCGGTGGCAGTCGTGCACCGCCAGAGGAACCAGAGAGGGCCGGACCCAATCATTCTAGGTACCATTTGGCAGATGCTGCAGGAAGACTGCAGCACTGAACACACAAGGGATGTCACCTCTTCTTTGGGAAGACACTCTCCCAGCCCCGGGAGGAGAGATAGAGGAGGCCCGAGGATGTGCTTGCTGTCTGGATTGTCTTGGATGGTGGATTGCCACTCATGGACATTTATGGCAGCCCCAATATTTAGAATAAGTGCACACATGTTGTGCAATTCCCCTGAAGGAACACAAGAGGGTATTAATCCCCCTGGAACTGGAGCCAACATGTGGGTGTGAGGACTAACAAAAAGGATGTTCATTGGAAAAAGGAACATCAAATGTTGTAACTCAGATAATTATAGAATGTGAAATTTATCCAAAGACCAATCCCCGAATAACCATCTTCTGCCTCTGGTGGACAAAAACAGGGTAAATGTCTAGGGGAGGACTGGCAAATAGACAGCACTCACCAGGGTGTTGGATTTGAAAACTGCACAGAAAAACTCTCAAGCCCAGGATTCAGTCTTTGAAACAAAATTTATTTAATTTGCTGGTCCACCAGGGAGCCAACTGAGAAAAACTGGTGGACCGGGACACATCCACTCCAGGCAGGGATGAGTGCCACACTGACTGTCTGCTACAGAGATCTTTTAAAGACAGAAACCACAAAGTAGAGGAATTTTGTGATGCTATAGAAACACAACTGCAAGACTGTATAAACACAATGCAAGCAATGGTGACCTTTAAACTGACTTGTGTTTAGCAGCATGAAGCCCCTTGGGGAGTGGATGCACTCCTTCAGGGCTGGGAAAGTTCATCCTGGCTTTGGGTAGCTTTGGGAACTAGGAACTCAGGGCTGGAATGGATTCTTGTGGTTAAGGTAGTCGTGGGTAAGGTAGAGTTGCTTTAGCTAACTCAATTTTCCAGTAAACTCCTTCTTTCTGATTAACTCTTTTTGACCTGCCCCTAACAAGGGGACTCAAGGTTCCATCTACTTTTCGTCTGGATAAACACCTTTGCTGCATGGGTTGACACCTTCCCCAGCTAAACAGAAAAGGCCCTGGAAATGAAAAAGGATCTTATAAATGAGATCAGTCCAAAGTTTGGATGCTTTCTTAAGGGCATACAGAGTGATAATAGACCATGCTTGAGGGCTGAAGTCACCCTCCCAGTTTCATAACTTATGGGCAAATAATTTAATCTCTTCACGCTTGGCACCTTAATCTTCTGGAAAAGTAGAAAGAATAAATGGTTTACTTAAGGAGCATCTTGCCAAATTAAGGCAGGAGGCCTAGACACCTTGGACTAAATTATGCCCTTTGGCCTTGACAGACTTGAGAAAAAAAAAAAAACCCAGGCTACTTGAGAGAAACTCCTTTTGAAGTGGTATGTGGAAGGCCTTTCCTCTCAAGAGACTTACTGTGTGATCTTGAAACCACATGACTAATATATCACTCACCTTGCTAGATTCTAACAGATCCTTTCAGAACTGAGGCAGGGAACTCCTGAAGGAAGCAACACAGGACTTCCCTGTTGTCTCCTGGAGACGTAGTTCTAATCAAACAGGTTAGGAGAGCCCTAGCCTGAGTCCAACTGAGAGGACTCTTTTTGTTGTTTGTTTGTTTGTTTGTTTGTTTGTTTTCCTTAGGATCTCCCTATAGCCCCAGCTGGCCTGGAAGTCACTCTGTAGACCAGGCTGGACTTGAACTCACAGAGATCTGTCTGCCTCTGCCTCCTGGGTGCTAGGATTAAAGGCATGCACCACCATGCTCAGCTTAAAGACTGTTCTTAGCCACGATGTGGGTACTGGAATTGTACCCAGGTCCTCTGAAAGAGCAGTCAGTGCTCTTAACTACTGAGCCATTTCTCCAGCCCCTTTTTTTCTTTTTCTAATACTGATGGTAGAACTCATGGCTTGAGAGAAGCAAGGCATGCACTCTGTGACTGAACTATGTCTCTAGCTTTTCTTTTTGTTCTTTTTCTTTTATAACCTGGTACCAGCAATGGAACACAGGGCCTGTCTCATTTTGAGAAATGGTTCAAACACTCAGCTGTATCCTCAAACTCTAAGCCCTCTTTTTATATTTCATTTTGAGTCAAGTTCTCACTAATTCCCCAGGCTGGCCTTGAATTTGAGATCTTCCTTGTTCAGTGTCCACAAGAAATGGAGAGACAGTCCTATGGTGTTAATGCTGATTTTGAACTTTCAAAAATTAAAAATTAGCTGGTGAGCTGGCTCACATCTGTCATATGAGCACTCAGGAGGCAGAGATGGGGGGATTGTTGGGAGTTTAAGGCTAATGTGATCTAAAGGTGTAGTTTCAAACCAGTATGGCTCTAGAGTGACACTTCATTTCAAAAAGTTAACAAAAATAAAAGGTCTTTTCAAAAACATATCCCTAATTTAGTCCTAGGAAATGGCTCAGTGTGGTAAGAACACTGAACTGCTCTCAGAGACCAGGGTTGATTCACCAGCACCCCAGGCGAGCTACATGTCTGTCATGTATTCCAGGGGAATCCAGACAGCCCTCTCTGACCTACACGGGGCATTGCATGAATGGTCACTCCCCCCCATTCAAGTAGAATATACTATCCACACATAAAAATAATAAAACATTGTAACTCTTTATTTTTTTAAACATTCTTGGTTAGGCCAGGGTGGTGGCACTTTTTAATCCCAAGCACTCCAGGGAGCATCTGGCAGGCAGATCTCTGGTGACAATTCAAGTTTGGGTGTACTAGAGAGTTCCAGAACAGCTTGGGGCTGCAGGAGAACCCTGGTCTCAAATACAGCAAGAAAAAAAAATTCTGTGTGTCTTAACCATGTAGAATAGAACATTGCCTTCTTGTAACAATGACAGATGTCTTTACTTTCAGGTCTTGATTTGTCAGAAACTTGGTCTAAGTAACCTTACTACGTGGCTAGAGATGACTTGATGCTCATATCGCTCTGTCTCATACCCTCAGAAGTGCTGGGATAATAGATGTGTCACATCCTTGACTTTCCTTTCAGCATGAGATCGGGATCCAAGGCTTCGTGAATACTCACCAAGTGAGGTACATCACAAACATCATTTGGAAGGCAGATGAGGATGGCGTATTGCTTGTAAGCTTTCACAGAGGCGCTGCTTGAAAAAATATCAACAAAATATATTTTGAAAGAAGTTTTAAAAATTAAAGATTTAACCTAAGCAATTTTCTCATTTATATGGAATAGATACCCTGGTTTCTGTCTGAGTCTATATCTGCCAGTGGTTTCGGAAGGGACCCTAAATGCCCCACTTATGATATTTTTAATTATGTGTGCTGTGTGTGTATGTGTGCTGTGTGTCACTTTGTTCCGTATGGTGTGTAAGTTTGTCATACATGATAGCAGTGTCCAAAAAGGTGGTCCAAATGACCTGGAGTAAGGTTCATAGGGGTGTTGTGAGCATGCCTGACATGGGCTGGGGAACAGAAACTGGTCCCTCGTAGAACACTTTGCAGTCTTAACTTCTATGCCATCCCTTTAGTCCCATAGATTTTTTTTTTGTCTTTTTGGGACACCAAGGGTTTTCCCTGTTACTTCCAACTGTCCTCCATCATTCACTGTTTAGACCTGGCTGGCCTTGAAGCTCACAGAGATCCACCTGCCCCTGCCTCCCAAGTTTCTAGGATTAAACGGCTTGTGCTACTTGATTACCCCAATGAATGCCCATAGAATTTTTTAAGTCATTGAAATGTGAAATTTATTATTTTGTTTTTTACAACATTTTTTGAGACACGGGTTTCCATAGTCCCCGGCTGGCCGCGAAATCACATTAGTTTCTGAGGAGACCTTGACCTTCTGATCCTCCTGCTCCCCTCCGAGTGCTGGGACCACAGCTGTGTGCCCTCATACCTGGTGCTGGGGACTGATCCCAGGGTTTAGAGCACGTGGGCATGCAGCTCTACCAACTGAGCCACCTTCCCAGGTCGCATGTTTTTAAACCGTACACTCATGCCGCTCAACATAGCTTGAATCTGGTATGGTGTTCATATCTTCTCAGGCTTCAGTTTGGACAAGCTGAATATGTCTCCCAAGCGCTTCAGCATGCCCTCCTTGGCTTTTAATTATCCTTCTCTCTCGATCTTCTCTCTCTCATTTGTCCTTTTCCTATCTGTCTTGTCTCTTTCTGGGTTCCTGCTTCATCTGTCTCTCCAGGGAGTAGGAAGTCGAACGCTGGCTGTAGACACAGACTCCCTCCCTGACCCCAAATTTCCTCTGTGTCTTCTTCCAAGGTCTCCATGCCTTCATCGTCGTTGTCCTCCATGGGCTTATGGTAAGACTTGTCAATGGCGGCTCAGAAGCTCTCATTGCAACCTCTTCCTCTGATGATGCATGGCGGAGGGCGGTGGAAAGGAATGTTCCCAATCAGGGTCACTTCGGTGACTGCAATCTGGAGACTCTAGGGAGCTGGACTTCTTCAGACCCAAGGAAGGTCCCACATCTCTACTGGAGGAGCCTGCTGTCTGGTCATCCACTGTATTGAGTTTAGTCTCCTCAGTCGTACTAAATCCATGCTTTTTGATTTTTGTGTTTTTAATGAAATTCAATTGACTGGCATCTGAAAATCTGCTTTGTGCTTTTTCTGACATACTCTGGCATCCAAATCCTTCTCATTGAAAAGCAAGAACTGGATCAACATCTGGACTTAAAGAGCAGTCAGCTGAGTCACTGATGGCAGCCTTGACCCACATGCCTGCCTCTGTCATCACGAAGCCCACGTCGTCTGGGGAGCTGGAAGAAGGCTGGTCAGAGAGGTGAGGGGGAAGCACAGGCAGCCTGTCATCTTCAATCATGATGGTGTCATCATGTGGCATGTTCACCATGGGGGACAGCTGGCACATACCTGACTCACCCTTATCCTGCTCGAGCTGGCATTCCTTGTGGAGGGATCATTCCAGCCCCTCTAGTCCCACTGTAGAGGATGGGAGATCCTTTGCTCTAGGTCATCCAACACTGTTTCAATGGGCAGCTCAGTTCCAGCAGGGCTCCCAGGAGAACGCAGCTCATTGCACTTGCTGACCGCCTGGCCTCGATGAGCTCGATCATGCCACACTTGTTGCCCTCAGTGGACATGGACCCCCGCAGGGTCTCCATGGCTTCCTGGTTTCCTTTACCCAGGAGAGACTCCCCATTCACAGCTATCAGCTGGTCATTCACCCGAAGCCTTCCATCTTTGGATGCAGCTCCACCATTAATGATGGACTTAACGAAGATTCCCAAATCCACGTTTCTCTTTGGACTGGTTCCCTTTGGCGCTGACACCAAGGCCTGCAGATCCTGAGTCACTGAGTGGAACTTCAAAAGTCAGAAACTCCTCGGGTGCCATCTGGTGTAAGAACAATGTCCTCATCTTCTGCTTTTCGTTTCTTTAGGAATCTGCATCTGGCTTGGCTCTGCATTCAGTTCCCTTGGGTGGAAGGCATCTTCCTGGTGAAAGGCCAGAAGGCTCACGGCTCCCTCCATTTTGGTGCTTCTCAACAGGGAAACAACTTCTTCCTGGGACTTGCCTGCTAAGTCTACTCCATTGACCTTTATGAGCCGATTCCCTGCCTTGAGTCTGCCATCCTGAATGGCGGCACCTCGTGGGAGAATGTTCTTCACATAAATGGGAGCTGAGCCACCAATAGTCACATCTCAAGAAGTAATGCGGAAGCCCAAGCCTTCCGTACCTTTTTAAGCTGAATGTTCGTACCTTTAAGTCTAATGTTATCTTTGCCTACTTTTATTGGTATTGTATCACTGCCCACACTAGTACTAAGTGCAGTCTGTGGAGCCAGGGCTGGGGCTGTGGGGGGTGCTTTGCGTTAGGCAGGGTGAACACTATTAGGTAGTCGGGGTGAGTGCAGTTGCTCAGAATGGATGGTTGGTCTGGGCAACTCTGGGCAGTCGCATGAGGCCCAGTACCGGCGCACTCGCTGTTGTCGAGTGTGGCTCAAGGGCTGGGAAGTGGTCTGGAGGCGTAGCTGCTCTTCTTCGCTTTGGGAAGAAGCCTTGCTTGGTACCTGCCTCTTTACTGCGAGGAACCATGTGGAACCAAAGTTCACCGGTGCGCATGACCTGGGAGGGAACATATGCTGTGCTTGCTCGAATCTTCTGTTTCGAAGAGTCGCCTATCTATGTGATCCTCACATTGCGTCATTTCTCCTGCGTGTGATTAAGAGCTTTCCTTGCTCAGCTTTGTCACCTTTCTCCAATCGTTTCACTAATAACTGCAGGGTTCTGCCACCTCGAGCACTGAAAGGCACTACATGGATCCCCAGAGGCCTCCATCAGTTGGGGACTTGTATCGAGCTTTACCATATCATCTAGAGAAAAGTTGGGCATAGTCTCCACAGCACAGTATCAGCATGTCCAACTGGCTCCACCCGGCTGTTGTCTTCGTCTGCCCCCTCTCATCCTGATCTTTGCTTCCAGCCAGCGGTCTCACATTGGGTGGCTGGCACTCAGAGAGGAGCTGGTGTTGTCTCTTCTGTGAGACTCGGTTGGCACCAGCCACCAGGCTCCCCTTGGGAGGACTTCTGCTAGTTTTCAATCTTTCTGCTCCTGTGTGTCAGGGTCTTGACTTTGCAGTGGTGTTCTGCTTGAGGAAGCCGGCTGTTGTGGACCAACGAGTGGGGTTTTTCTTGGAGGGCTCCTCAGAAGAAAAGTTATTCTCACTGACTGAAGTGGCAAGGCCTGTTAACGCAGGGTCACTGCTGCAGCGGACGTGAAGAGGCATATTGGCCGTAGGGCTGAAGGTGTGACCTCAATTTCACTTGCAGCTTAATATGGCTGAAAGGCGGAGACCTTGTTGGTGCCGAGCTCACCGCTGACTGAACATTTCTGGGCTCTGGGTCCTGGTGGAGCTGGTGCTGGTCCTGTCTCCTCCATGGTGAGGATTCTGCTCATCGAACACTGCTACCAGTCTGTCTTTGTCATCAGCGACGTCACAGAGGATGTCATCCAGGTCTAGAATTCCTCCATCTCCATGCTCCAAGCGATGCACCTGAATCCAGTAGTTTGGATCCTTGGCCATGGCCTTGCGGTAGCGGGTGACCACCTGCTGGATGAGGCTGAAAACTTTCATGTGGCGGTCCCAGCAGGCACGACCACCCGTGGTCCTCCCGAAGCACAGGGTCACTTTCATGGCGTCTTCCCTCGCTGGCCACGGCCCGGGCGGCTGCACGCTGGCCGCCTAGGGGGCTGCTGCAGGCCGGCTGGGGGCGCGGGCTGGCGGCGGCTCAGGGCGCGCTCAGCTAACATGCCCGGCCAGCCGCCCTCGCCTCCCCGTGGCCTGCGCCCCTGCGCCCATGGCCTCCGCAGGCCACCTGTTTGGCTTCTGGGTGTCTAGGTGTCTGGGCGCACTCGGCGGCAGCGGCCCTGGCCGCATGTGGCCAGCGTGGGCTCGTGGACGGACTCCGGGGAAGGGATGGCGGTGGAAGAAGGAGCGGCGGAGCCGAGCGACAGCACCTCAGAAATTTTTTGTCATACAATCTGTACACAGGTATGGTGAGGCATGCACTTAATCCTAGTTAACTTGGGGCAGAGGCGGTAATCCAGGATTCATAGGCCATACTGGTCACAGTCAGAGTGTCCAGGACAGACCAGAGCTACAGAGACCCTGTCTCCAACAATATGAAAAAAAAACACAGAAAAAGTCAACAGAAGAGACATAACAAGAACCAACAAAATGACCTCCATAATATATGTCTCTTATATGCCTCAGGATGGACTCCATGTGTAGACACACTGGCTGAGAACTCTGATACCTAACCTACATGCTGGAGATTCATGAATGATGGGATTACGAGCCTGGACCAAACACAGCTTTCATTGGGTTTTTTGGAAGGTAGGGTCTATTATGGCCAGATTGCGCCTCTACTCTCTCTGTAGCAGAGTCTGGCTCCATTTAATCCTCCTGCCCAGCATACAATGAAGCACCAAAATGGCTTCAAACCAGTTTTAAATGTATTCATGAGCAGATAAGCCAGAATATCTGTGCCACCTTGGGCTGTACATCAGCCTTGGAGACAGTCTGAGAGTGGACTGGATGCTGTTCACATCGAGTCCCTAGGTGAACATTTGTTAACCAGCCTACAGAGCACTCAGGCTATCGGAGTTGGGATAGTGATCCCGCATCCAGCTCGGGCTCTTTTGAAGCTTCTTTAAATTAAAATTTGTTTATGAGAGTGAGTGTGTGTGTGTTGGGAGCAGAGAGCGGGTGGGGGTGGGTGGGTGGTGCGGTGGGCAGGTGCTGTCAAGTGCCTGTTGGTACCCCCAGTAAGAGGGCATCAGCATGCCGCGTGGTACCTGGCGTTATCTGGACACCTATTAGCATTATGGTCAGGCTGGCGAAAGAAACGATGATACGTCCTCTGAAAGAGACAGGCAGTGCCTTTTAACCAGCTGTAGCACATAATGTGGTAAATGAAGGAAAAACAAAGGGTGATGACAGCAAAAATTTTATTGCTACTTAATTACTACAAGACATAGGCATTCTTACTGTGTTCGGCTGAGCAGAGCTCTCTGAAGAAGATAAAACTCGGCGATTAACAAAAATAGGCTCCAGGTGTGGGGCAACACTTTCAATTTCATTGCCGTCCGAGCGCAAAGGCAGGCACTTTGCGAATTACAGCCGAAGCCGTTCAACATAAGTGCAGTTTCTAGATAGGCGGGGCTAGCAGAGAGACCTGTCTACGAAAAAGACCCCCCCCAACAAAAGGAAAAAAATGAAAACTGAGCTGAGAGATGGCTCAGTGTTTAAGGGCAATTGAATGCTCTTGTAGAGGACATGGGCGTTTGATTCCCAGCCTGACCAGGGCATGCTAACAAACCATCCACACTCCTGGAAATAAGATGGGAGATGAGTAACGACTTCATAAACATTGTAATTAACACTCAGTACATCTTCCGATCTCCATGGACAGGACATCAGGAAAGATGTAACTGAGATGGACCCTTCTGGAACTGGGCCACTTTGGGAGTTTCCCATGCAGGAGGCGGAATAGGTAGCAGAAAGAAACATGTCAGTATTCTATTAGACTTTTTAGATTTCCTTTCTTGAAGACATTGCTCTTGTCTCTGCCTCAGGGCTGGAGTGGAGTGGTCGTTTATGCTGGGGGACAGGCCTGGCGGAACTCACTGTGTAGGGAAGGCTTGCCTGGAATTCACCATCTTCATACCTTTCCTTGGGAGTTTCAGAATTACATGTTTTAAAAGCTGCCATCCCTGACTAGTGAACTGTGCATTTTCAAATTTTTAGTTTCTTTACAAATTATGTGTATATATTGAGTGTGATCTATCCATAGGTTGAAATCAATTCAGCTAACGAGGTCTATAACCCCAGTTCCAGGACAAGCCAATACCCTCTTCTGACCACCTAGGGCATTGGCCATAGCAATGAAGTGCACTTCACACACATTCAGGCAAACAGTCATACATAAGAAAATAAAAATAAGAAAAGATTTTAAAAATCACAAGCATAGACAAGGAAGTCATAATGGGGGAATTTCCGAATTATTAATGAACTGAATTAAAATCCATCATTGCATAGCATGAGTGCACTTACAACACATGCAGCAACTACAGTCCACAAATCCAATCAGACTAAAATAAGAATATTTTAACAATCACAAAGCATAGACAATGAAGTCATAATGGGGGATTTCAAATTAGTTAAATGAACTGAAATTAAAATCCATCATGAATGCAGAAGGGTGTGTGAAGCTGGAAAGACCCAGAATTCAAGATCAGCCAAGGCAGAGGGCCTGATGCACTTCAGCCTCAGGTGCTTCCTGCAATCTCCCCCTTTGAAATTCACCCATGGATGAGCTCGAAGCTTTTAAGGATCTATCAGTTGTTAAAAACAGATGCAGGGTTCCTTGCTGGCTAGCTCTCCTAGTGGCTGCTACCATTGTTGGCTGACATCAGAACCCAGCTTCTCTGGCTTCCCCACTTGAGACTAAAGAGCAAGAATCTTCCAAGCTTTCAGTGCCAGAGTTAAGACTGTGAAAGCATCCAGTTTCATTTTTTTTTTATTGAGCTATTGTGTGGTATTTCATACATCATTGTCCAATTAAGTTCAGGCATATAATCCCCTTCCTTCACCCCACCCGAACTAACCCCTACCCATCCAAGAAAAAAAAAAAAAAAAAAAAAAAATCATGCATTCTGCCCGTAACTTTTCTGCTATCGTTTCTCTGTTTTTTTGTTTTGGTTTTGTTTTCATTGTTATATTAACAAAGGGAAGACTGTGGGTACAAGCATCCGTCATGTAAAACCAATTTGGCGGCAGTTTGCCCAAATCAGAACAGCTCATGGGTCCCACCATCAGCAGGGGGGAGCTTGTAGGTTCAAGCAGGTGACAAATGAGTGTCCAGTCTATAGTGTTGTATTTCACCATTCACCCCAATAACAGCACTTACATTCTACCACGCCTCCGCTTCTGCAGATGGTCCCCGCAGGCTTTAGAAAAGGGGCACCAGTGGATGAGAAGCAAACAGTCGACTTTCTCTGGAGCTGTTGTCGTGAACTCTGGTCAATCCGGTGTTTTCTTCCAGGGCGCCAGCCTGTGTGTCCAGGCATATCCTTTCGATCCTACTGATGAGGCACATGCAATTAGATATATAGGTCTTTAAACAGTACTAATAAGATAATAGCCTTTCGATCCCCCCCCTACTAATGAAGCACTGCAATTAGATATATAGGTATTTAGAACATTACTAATTGTTATGGAGGTTACTTTGGTATAGACACAGAATGTTTGGATGGTAATCCATGTGTGAAGGGTAATCCTGGGTGTCAATTTAACTGGACTAAGGAACAAATAAGAGAAAAGGGGTGTTCTGATTGGACCACTCAACCCGAGGGCCCACCCCAAATGTGGTGTACCTTCTGCTGCAGGCAGTATTAAGAAGGCCACAGCAGCAGGATCTGGTCCCGTTTTTCCTCCTGCGGCTGGCTTCTCTCATCTGGTGAGTTGGTCTTGCTGCTGTGATCAACCTTTCGGATCCAGCATGTACTGAGACGGGCAGATCTCCTGGAATCCACTCGGGCCTTCAGCACTAGATGGGACTACTGAGACATCCAGCCTTGCCGGACTGAGCAGTTCCCTGGATTCCCTGCCTCTCCAGTTCGGTGCTATGTTGAACCTCCATCACGTGGAGCAAATCAATAAATTGTATAGTTATATATTCATCCTGTTGCTGCTGTTTCTTAGAGAACCCTGAGTAATACACCATGTATTACATTTTCTTCTTTTAAGTATGACAGGGTCTTCGGGTGGCTTTATAACATCTACCTAAACAATTTAGAGGAAGGTAAGCTTCTGGCATCAGCCATGGGTCATGCCTCCAAGGAGAGAGCTAATAGCCAATTAGATTTGGGGATAATAAGACATATGGCTGCCACTGCTGCACATATTTCCAGGCAGATGAGGTATAGCTTGTGCTGATGGAGGAGTCTTGCGTGACGCAAGGAGATCTAATTTGCTTTATTGGTTTGTGGCCTTTGGTAACACTCTTTGGCATTCCAAAGACCAACTATACACTTGCAAATGTGGTCTCAAAACATCTTTACCACGCTTACACCAGGTCTTCAACAGCGGGGCCTGTAGCACCTCATTCTTCCTGCAGAGATCCCATTGGAGGCAAGGAGTCTTTATCTTTTGTGGGGGCTGGATCCCCTGGCCAACATCTCTTGGTAGAATAATCCATTGTTGAGGTCAGGTAACAGCGCCTGGATTGATATATTTTGCTTAAGTGATAGCTTAAGGAGATTTTGGCATTATATTTGGTTCTGAAAAGAGAAGAATCCTCTTCACAGTTTTCTATGTCCCTTAGTCAATTAAAGAAGGCGGTTTAACCGATTTTACAAGAGAATACTCTATAAAAAAGCGCTCCAATAACACTGAGAAAGACCTCATCATCCTCATATTTCTCCTTAGTCTATGGAGGGGAGTTAAGAAAATCTCTCATATTAAAAAAAAAAAACCTTTGTGGCACCTAGAAGGTTAAGCTTCGTTAGGATTCATAAAAAATAGTTGTTACTAGTAGGAACCAGAGAGAGGCCTGATGTCTGCAGCACAGTTTCTTAGGTGAGAAGCTACGGCTCAACCTCTCTAGTTAGAAAACAACCATTGTTGGACTCTCCTAAAAGAATCATGTCTCAGTCCAGCTCAGTTTCTTAAGTGAGAAGCTACGGCTCAACCTCTCTAGTTTGAAGACAGCCATTCTTGGGCTCTCCTGAAGGAATCATGTCTCGGTCCAGCTCAACTTCCAGCTTGGGCTACAGCACCAGCTCTGGCTCAGCACAGCTCCACTTCTGCCATCCAGCCACTCAGGAAGTTCCAGCACATCACGAAGCTCCAGTTCTCCAAGCCCTTTTCAATGAAGACATGACAATAGACGGCTTCTCCCGGCCAAATCCAAAACCACAACAACAAGAGATGAAAAGGGAGGAAAAGGAGTCCTCCCCCTAAACCCACCAAACTGCACATTTGGAGGCTCACCAGGAATGTAACCAAGGATCATATATCATGGAGATATTTTCCACCTATGGGAAAATTAAAAGGATTCACATGCCTGTAGAAAGGATGCATCCTCACCTGTCTGAAGTCTATGCCTATGTGGAATTTGAGAATCCAGATGAAGCCGAGAAAGCTCTGAAATACAAGGATGGGGACAAATGGATGGCCAGATTACTGCTACTGCTGTCTTGTCTCCTTGGCCTCAGCCATGCCCTTGTCGATTTAGCCTTCCCAGGAGAATGCAGCCACCACCTCCCATGTGGCACAAGTCACCTCCATATATAAGGAGGTGTCACTCCCCAAGACACAGATCCCCTGTGCGGTGGAGGTCCTGCTGTTCTGTTCGCTGCGGCCTCCACCGGAGCAGTTCCAACTTCAGTTCCTCAGGATAAGGATAAGCAAGGCCATTAAAGCTCATGCCTGTAACTTAAGTTCCTCCAGCTCAGTTTTGTCACTTTTCTAGCCAAAGGAGGATGAGTAGGGAAGGATCCCAGCCCAGTGGTCTTTTAAGACAGCAGTTGAATATTTCCTTTGCAGGAAGATTCTTGATGCAGAATTGGTTCAAGACTGTACCCATCTTCTCAAAGACATGAGAGACAGCTTTTTTTCTCTATTACTTACTTTATGTTTTCATTTTTTAAACAATAAGCGATAATTTATGAGTACAAAGCATTCTTTGTGTAAAACCATTTCGCAAACAGTTGTGCCCAAACCCACACACGAGCCCAGGGTCCCACCATCCAGCTGAGGGGCTTGTATGTACAATCAATTTGATCAAATAAGTGTCCATCTATAGTGAGAGACAGCTTTTTTGAACCTTCCGTAGGGACTGAGGACTCATGTATCTCTAAGAATCCTCCAAAACGTCAATGTCAGATGTGGACTTCTGAGATACCCAGCTGGTGGACTAAACAGCTAAGGAGATTTCAGCCTCATCAGAACATAGACTGCCATTATTGTCGGACTACCGTGGGCCTATCATGAGGGCAGTTGTACATGGGTAATCAAGATAGAGGAGTGCTTGCTGGACTTCATTAGGGGGACCTTGGGAGGGAAAGACCCCATGGTGGAGGAAAAGCGCAGGATTAATAGTTATTTGGGATTGCCAAGGAAAGCTTAGAGCACTCCTTTAAGAAACGTGAACATCTTTTAGGGAAAAAATGTCCTCCAATTCAAGTGATAGGTGTTAGATACTTTAGCAAGACAAGTTGGAGAGAAACACAACAAAAGAACTGAAAAACAAAAAACCAAACAAACTGGAAAGACTCAGAAAAGATGCAGGACATATACGGCAGAATGCAGGGACTCCAGTTGTGGGGGGGGGCATGGAAAGGGAAGCAACTCTAGATTCAATTGAGAATGAGTATGACTTATGGAAAAAGTTTTAATAAACAATAAAAAAATTACAAAACTGTGCAAAATAAAAAGATCCAGAATTCAAGGCCAGCACTGTGGTATATGACCCTGTCTCAGTACAATCAACCAAAAGTAAAAGTAAATTGCAATTCAATGGTCATTTCTTATTAAAACCAAACTAAACCTAAGACAAACAAAATAACCCTCAAAGTTCATTTTTAAGAAATTTAAAGCTGTAGTCTTTAGATGTAGCTCAGTTGGTTAGAGTGTTTGGGTAACATACAGCAGGCCCTGGCCTCTTACCCAGTACGTCTTAAACTTGGTATTATAGCCAACACATGGAATTCTAACACTAAGGTAGAATTAATAGGATCAACTGTTCAAAGTCACCCTGGGCCCATCTAGTGAGTTCAAAGGCCCACCTGAGCTTCAGGACACCATGTCGCAAAAAATAAAATAAAAAAAAAAGAAAAATAAAGAGAAGAAAGAAAGGGATGAGAGATGGTTCAGCAGTTAAGAACACCAGCTGCTCTTGTAGAGGACACAGGTTCATTCCCCAGAACCACATTGTGGCCTAACACTGTCCATAACCCAGTTCCAGGGTATCTGACGCCCTCTCCTGTCGGACATCCGCTACATAGCGACACAGGTACGCTTATAAACACTTACAGAATACGCATAAATAAAATTAAATAAATTGTAAAGGAAAGAAACTAAGAAACTCAAAGAAAAAAATAAAAAAATGTAAAGCCACATATAGAAGGATAGGCCTGAACTTTAAATATCAGATCTTGGGAGGTAGAAGTGGGGTCATAAGTTCAAGGCTATCCTCAGATACAAAGTAAGTTCAAGACGACGTTGGCTACATGAGAATCCATCTCAAATATATATCTGAAAATGTTTCAGAATGAAGAAAACTTGAATCTTGACATGAACATAAAACAATAATAGGGAAGTTGAGGCTGAAAGAGTGATGGTTCAAGGGCATAGTCAGTTACATGAGGTCTAGGTCAGTTTTAACCCCGGTCTCTAAAAAGGTAAAAGAAAAAAGCGTTTTTTTTTTTAAAAATGTTCCTGAGTGAACCGTCTGCAATGTATGTAGGTGCACCATTGTGTCGTGCAGTCTGTGGAGGTCAGAAGAGATTTCAGATTCCCCTGGAACTGGAGTTAAGATGGTTCGTAGCCCACCATGTGGTGCTGGGAATTGAACCAGAGTCCTTACAAGAGCAGTCAAGTGCTCTTAACTGATGAGCCCCATCTCAGCCCCCCAACCCCAACCCCAAAAGGCCCTTGTTGTGATTTAGGCTTTTAATTCTGACCCTCAGGAGGATGAGACAGCTGGGTTCCTACAATTTTTAGCTCATTATGGACAAGTGAATGAGATCATGTCTGAAATCAAAAAGGAAATTTAAATTGACACATCAAAAGTATATNGAACTCACTGGTTTGTCTCTCTTAGGTGCTTGAAGAGCCCTTTGGTCAACTTCACAATCACTCACTGTCTTCTTTCCCAGTCAGACTTGAATTGTCTGTCCAAATACCCAAGCATCTATCAGCTCAAACACCTAGACTTAAGTGGTACCAAGTTTTTTCATTTATGTGCCAGGCCACTGAAAGTTCTACTAGAAAGAGTCTCAGCCACTCTGCAGACCCTGGGGTTGGAGAACTGTAGGATGGAGGACTCCCAGATCGAGTCCTTTTTGCCTGCCCTAAGCCAATGCTCACAGCTCACCAAGGTCAATTTCTATGGATAATCCTTCTCCACATCTGTCCTGAAGGACCTGCTGCACCACACTGCCACTCTGAGCCAGCTGTCCTTGGAGCTGTACCCTGTCCCTTTTGAGTGTTATGATGCTATGGGTGGTTTCCTGGTAGAGATATTTACCCACCTTGGTCCAGAAAACTGTTAGAAATGATCTATACTTTCAGCAAGTTGGCAGCTCACAAAATCCACTTTCAAAAATCAGAAGCCTTTCTATATACCAATAACAAGCAATCTGAGAAAGAATTCATGGAAACCCATTCACAATTCACAATAGCCTCAAAAAAATATATGAATAAACCTAACCAAAGTCATTAAAGATTTCCACAGAAAAGTGTAAAACATAGAGGAAGACACCAGAGGATGGAAGGACCAACAGTGGTGATGGATTGGTAGAATTTTGTGAAAATGTCGATCCTACCAAAAGCAATCTATATATTCAATGTGATGTGAATCAAAAGCCAACGACATTCTTCACTGAGCTAAAAAAGTCCTAAATTCATATGGGATCACAAAATATCCTAGATAGCTGAAGCGATCTTGGTCAAAAAGGACAATACTAGGGGAATCACTATACCACATCTCAAACTATATTACAGAACCGTAGTTATAAAAACAACATGGTATTGTCTCAAAAACACATACAGTCTGGGCGTGGCGGCACATGCCTTCCTAGCACTTGGGAGGCAGAGGCAGGTGGATCTCTGTGAGTTCAAGTCCACGTTGGTGTACATAGAGAGTTTCAGGACATCTGGGGCTGCAGGGAGACCCTGTCTCAAACCCAGCAAGAAAAAAGAAATCTGTGTAGGTAGAACATTTGCCTTCTTTGTAGCAATGAGATGTCTTTAACTTTTTCAGGTTCTTGATTTGTCAAGAAACTTGGTTCTAAGGTAACCTACTACATGGCTAGGATGACTTTGAATCTATGATTCTGTCTCTACCTCAGAGAGGTGGGATAACAGATGTGCACATCCTTGCTTCCTTTCATTCTGAGATCTGATCCAAGGCTTCATGAATACTCTAACAAGTGAGGGACATCACAAACATCATTTGGAAGGCAGATGAGTTCTGGCTATTGCTATGTAAGCTCTTCACAGAGCCTGCTTGGAAAAAATACAACAAAAATTATATTTGAAAGAAGTTTAAAAATAAAAGCTTATACCTAAGCAGTTTCTCATTTATCTGAAATAGATACCTGATTTCTTCTGATTCTATATCTGCCAGTGGGTTCTGGAAGGGTCCTTAAATGCCCACTATGATATTTTTTTAATTACTTGTGGGTGTGTATGTGTGTGTGTGTACACTTGTGTGTATGTGTGTATTAGTTTGTATACATGATAGCAGTGTCCAAAAAGGTGGTCAAATGACCTGGAGTTAGAGTTATAGGCAGTTGTGAGCTGCCTGACATGGGTGCTGGGAACAAAACCTGGTCCTCTGTAAGAACACTATGCAGTCTTAACTTCTATGCCATCCCTTTAGTCCCATAGATTTTTTTTGTCTTTTTGGGACAGGGTTTCCCTGTACCTCCAGCTGTCCTGGTATTCACTGTTTAGACCTGGCTGGCCTTGAACTCACAGAGATCCACCTGCCTCTGCCTTCCAAGTTCTAGGATTAAAGGCATGTGCTACCATACCCAGTGAATCCCATAGAAGTTTTTTTTTTTTTGAAGTCATTGAAAGTGAATTTATTATTTGTTATTTTAAAACATTTTTTGAGACAGGGTTTCACATAGCCCAGGCTGGCCTCAAACTCATTATGTAGCTGAGGAGGACCTTGACCTTCTGATCCTCCTGCTCCACCTCCTGAGTGCTGCGACCACAGCTGTATGCCCCATACCTGGTGCTGGGGACTGATCCCAGGGTTTAGTGCACGTGGGGCAGGCACTCTACCAACTGAGCCACCTTCCCAGGCTCCATGTTTTTAACCGTACAACTCATGCTGCTCAACATAGCTTGAATCTGGTATGGTGTTCATATCTTCTCAGGCTTCAGTTTGGACAAGCTGAATATGTCTCCCAAGCACTTCAGCATGCCCTCCTTGGCTTTTAATTTATCCTTCTCCTTCTCTGGATCTTTCTTCTTCTCTTTTCCAGTTTTGTCCTTTTTCCTATCTGTCTTGTCTCCTTTCTCTGGGTTCCTGTTCATCTGTCTCTCCAGGGAGTAGGAAGTCTGAACTCTGGCTGTAGACACAGACTCCCTCCCTGACGTTGAACTTTCTTCTGTGTCTTCTTCCAAGGTCTCCATGCCTTCCTTGTCATCGTCCTCCATGCGCTTATCCTAAGACTTGTCAATGGTGGCTCAGAAGCTCTCATTGCAGCCCCTTCCTCTGATGATGCATGGCCGTGGGTGGTGGAAAGGAATGTTCCCATTCAGGGTCAATTTGGCGACTGCAGTCTGGAGACTCTAGGGAGCTGGACTTCTTCAGACCCAAGGAAGGTCCCACGTCTCTACTGGGGGAGCCTGCTGTCTGGTCATCCACTGTATTGAGTTTAGTCTCCTCAGCTACTAAATCCATGCTTTTTGATTTTTGTGTTTTAATGAAATTCAATTGACTGGCATCTGAAAACTGCTTTGTGCGTTTTTCTGACATACTCTGGCGTCCAAATCCTTCTCATTGAAAAGCAAGAACTGGATCAACATCTGGACTTAAAGAGCAGTCAGCTGAGTCACTGATGGCAGCCTTGACCCACATGCCTGCCTCTGTTATCACGAAGCCCACGTCGTCTGGGGAGCTGGAAGGAGACTGGTCAGAGAGGTGAGGGGGAAGCACAGGCAGCCTGTCATCTTCAATCATGATGGTGTTATCATGTGGCATGTTCACCATGGGGGACAGCTGGCACATACATGACTCACCCATTATCCTGCTGAGCACGGCATTCCTTGTGGGGGACTCATCCAGCCCCTCTATCCCACTGTAGAGACAATGGGAGATCCTCTGCTCTCTGTCATCCAACACTGTTTCAATGGGCAGCTCAGTTGAAGCAGGGCTCTCAGGTGACCACAGCTCATTGCACTTGCTGACCCGCCTGGCCACGATGAGCTGGATCATGCCACACTTGTTGCCCTCAGTGGACATGGACCTCCACAGGGTCTCCATGGCTTCCTGCTTGTCTTTACCCAGGAGAGACTCCCCATTCACAGCTATCAGCTGGTCATTCACCTGAAGCCTTACATCTTTAGAGGTAGCTCCACCATTAATGATGGACTTAATGAAGATTCCCAAATCCACATGATTCCCTTTGGACCGGTTCCCTTTGACGCTGACACCAAGGCCTGCAGATCCTGAGTCACTGAGTGGAACTTCAAAAGTCAGAAACTCCCGGGTGCCATCTGGTGTAAGAACAATGTCCTCATCTTCTGCTTTCGTTTCTTTTGGAATCTGCATCTGGCTTGGCTTGGCATTCAGTTCTCTTGGGTGGACGGCGTATTCCTGGAGAAAGACCAGAAGGCTCAGGGTTCCCTCCATTTTGGTGCTTCTCAACAGGGAAACAACTTCTTCCTGGGACTTGCCTGCTAAGTCTACTCCATTGACCCCTGCCTTGAGTCTGCCATCCTGAATGGCGGCACCTCGTGGGAGAATGTTTTTCACATAAATGGGAGCTGAGCCACCAATAGTCACATCTCGAGAAGTAAGGCTGAAGCCCAAGCCTTCCGAATGTTTCCGTCCCTTTTTTAAGCTGAATGTTGTCTCTTGCCTACTTTTTTGATATTGTATGCGCTGACCACACTAGTACTAAGTGCAGTCTGTGGAGCCAGGGCTGGGGCTGTGGGGGGCTTGGTGGAGGGGTGAACACTATGAGATAGTCGGGGGTGAGCATCCAGTTGCTCAGAAGGATGGTTCGGTCTGGGCACTCTGAGCAGTGCATGAGGCCCAGTACCGGGCGCACTCCTGTTGTCGAGGTAGTGGCTGTCAGGGCTGAAGTGGCTGGAGGCGTAGCTGCTCTTCTCGCTTTGGGAGAGCTGTTGGTACTGCTCTTTACTTGCGGCAGGAACCATGTGGAACCAAATCACCGGCGTGCGCATGGCCTGGCAGAATATATGCTGTGCTTGCTCAAATCTTGTTTCAAAGGTCGCCATCATTGATCCTCACAATGCAGTCATTCTCCTGGAAAAGCTTTCCTTGCTCAGCTTTGCCACCTTTCTCCAATCGTTTCACTAATAACCCCGAGTTCTGCCGACTCGAGCACTAAAAGGCACAACCTGGATCCCCAGAGGCCCTCCATCTTTGGGGACTTGCACGAGCTTTACCATATCATCTAGAGAAAAGTTGGGCATAGTCTCCACAGCACTGTCAGCATGTCCAACTGGCTCCACCCGGCTGTTTTCTTCGTCTGCCCCCTCCTCATCCTCATCTTGCTTTTCCAGCCAGCGGTCCACCATTGGGTGGCTGGCACTCAGAGAGGAGCGGGTGTTGTCTCTCTGGAACTGGTTGGAGCAGCCACCAGGATCCCTTGGGAGGCTTCTGTAGTTTTCATCTTTCTTCCTGTTGCAGGTCTTGGGACTTGCAGTGGTGTTCTGCTTGAGGAAGCTGGCTGTTGTGGACCAACGGGTGGGGTTTTTCCTGGAGGGCTCCTCAGAAGAAAAGTTATTCTCGCTGATTGAAGTGGAAAGGCCTGTTAATGCCAGTCACTGCTGCTGCGGACGTGAAGAGGCATATTGGCCGTAGGGCTGAAGGTGTGATCTCAGTTTCACTTGCAGCTTGATATGGCTGAAAGGCGGAGACATTCCTGGTGCCGAGCTCACTGCCGAACATTTCTGGGCTCTGGGTCCCGGTGAAGCTGGCGCTGGTCCCGTCTCCTCCATGGTGGGGATCCTGCTCATCGAACACTGCTACCAGTCTGTCTTTGTCATCAGCGACGTCACAGAGGATGTCACCCAGGTCTAGAATTCCTCCATCTCCATGTCCAAGCAATGAACCTGAATCCAGTAGTTTGGATCCTTGGCCATGGCCTTGCGGTAGCGGGTGGCCGCCTGCTGGATGAGGCTGAAAACTTTCATGTGGCCGTCCCAGCACGACACGACCACCCGGGTCCTCCCGAAGCACAGGGTCACTTTCATGCTGCCTCCACAGGCCACCTGTTCGGCGTCTGGCATCTCAGCCTCTGATCGCGCTTGTCGGCGGAGGCCAGGGACTAGTGTGGCCAGTTCAGGCTCTCAGAAGGGCTCCAGGGAGGGGATGGCGACGGAGGAAGGAGGAGCCGCCACTGTGGAGCAGAGCGCACAGCACCCTAAATTTTTTTTAATACAATCTTACACCAGGTATGGTGATGCATGCCTTTAATCCTAGTAATTGGGAGGCAAAGTCAGGTATATCTCAGTGAGTTCAAGGCCAGCCTGGTCTACAAGCCAGTTCCAGACAGCCAGAGCTACAGACCCTGTCTCAAAAGACCAAAAAAAAAAAATAAAATAATAATATAATAAAAACAAAATAATTAATGTAATATTATAATATTTTCTTATATCCCACATAATATATATATTTTACTTAGTTTCTATTAGCCCAGGATGGACTTAGTCCATGTAGTAGACACCCTGGCTAGAACTCTGATACCTACCTACATGCTGGAGATTCATGAATGATGGGATTACAAGCCTGGACCACCACACACAGCTTTTCTTGGGTTTTTGAAGGTAGGGTCTTATTATGTAGCCAGATTGGCCTCTAACTCTCTCGTAGCAGGTCTGGCTCCAAATTTAATCCTCCTGCCCCTAGCATACCAATGAAGCACCAAGAATGGCTTCAAACCAGCTTTAAATGTATTCATGAGCAGATAAGCTAGAATATCTGTGCCACCGTGGGCTGTACATCAGCCTTGGAGACAGTCTGAGACTGGACTGGATGTTGTTCACATCGAGACCCTAGGTGAACATCTCTTAACCAGCCTACAGAGCACTCAGGCTACCAGAGTTAGGGTAGTGATCCCCCATCCAGCTAGGGTCTTTTGAAGCTTTTTAAAAATTAAAATTTGTTTATAATGTGCGATGCTACTGTTTGTGTGTGTGTGTGTGTGTGGTGGGAGGTGGGGGTGGGGGGTGGGGGGGTGGGGGTGGGGCAGGGTGCATGCAATGTCCTGTGGACTCCATGAAGAGGATCAGATGCCCTGGACCTGGAGTTTTGCGACACCTATTAGCTATTATGTCAGGCTGGCAAAGAAACATGAGTCCTCTGAAAGAGCAAGCAGTGCTTTTTAACCACCGAGCCAATAAATGTGTAAATGAAGAAGAAAACAAAGGGTATGACAGAAAAATATTTTATTGCTACTTAATTATACAGACATAGGCAATGTACTTGTTAGGCTTAGGGTTTCTCTTAAGAAAATGAAAACTTGTTAAAAAAAAAAAAAAGCCGGGCGTGGTGGTGCACACCTTTATCTAGCACTTGGGAGGCAGAGGCAGCAGATCGTTTGTGAGTTCTCAAGGCCAGCCTTGCTTACAGAGTAAGTTCCAGGACAAGCTGGGGCTAACGGGAGACCCTGTCTTGAAAAGACAAAAAAAAAAAAAAAAAAAAAAAAAAAAGAAAAGAAGATGAAAACTGCAATTAAAAAAAATCCCAGGTGTGGTGGCACACGACTTTAATTTCAGCACTCGGGAGGCAAAGGCAGGCATCTGTGAATTACAGCCCAGCCTGGTCTACATAGTGAGTTCTAGGATAGCTGGGGCTACAGAGAGACCTTGTCTCAAAAAGACCCTCCCCCCAAAAAAAGGAAAGAAAACGAAAACTGAGCTGGAGAGATGGCTCAGTGTTTAAAAGCATTGAATGCTCTTGTAGAGGACATGGGTTTGATTCCCAGCCCCGACAGGGCAAGTAACAACCATCCACAACTCCTGGAAATTGTTTCAAATGGGGAAGCGAATAAACTTCATAAGCATTGTAAAGCTCAGTAACTGTCCATGGAGCATCAGGAAAGATGATAACTGAGATGGAGCTCGTGATGCCACTTTGGGAGGATTCCCATGCAGGAGGGGAAATAGGTGAGAAGAAAACATGTAGTATTCTTTTAACTTTTTATTTCCTTTTTGAAACATTGTCTTGTCTCTGGCCCAGGCTGGAGTGGAGTGGTCTATGCTGGGAGGACAGGCCTGCATGGAACTCACTGTGTAGGGAAGGCTTGCCTGGAACTCACCATCTTCATACCTTTCCTTAGGACTTTCAGAATTACATGTTTTAAAAGCTGCCATCCCTGACTAGTGGACTCTGCATTTTCAAATTTTTATTTTCTTTACAAATTATGTGTATATATGAGTGCTCTATCCATAGGTTGAAATCAGTGCAGCTAACAACTGTCTATAACCCCAGTTCCAGGACAGCCAATACCCTCTTCTGACCTCCTAGGGCATTGCATAGCATGAGTGCACTTACACACATTCAGGCAATACAGTCATACATATAAAATAAAAATAAGAAAATATTTTAACAATCACAAAACATAGACTATGAAGTCATAATGAGGGATTTCAAACTAGTTAAATGAACTGAAATTAAAATCCATCATGAATGCAGAAGGGTGTGTGAAGCTGGAAAGATCCAGAATTCAAGATCAGCCAAGGCAGAGGGCCTGATGCACTTCAGCCTCAGGTACTTCCTGCAATGTCCCCCTTTGAAATTCACCCTCAGATGAGCTCGAAGCTTTTAAGGATCTATCAATTGTTAAAAAGCGATGCAGGGTTCCTTGCTGGCTAGCTCTCCTAGTGGCTGCTACCATCGTTGGCTGACATCAGAACCCACTTCTCTGGCTTCCCCACTTGAGACTAAAGACCAAGAATCTTCCAAGCTTTTGGTGCCAGAGTAAGACTGTGAAAGCATCCAGTTTCTTAAGTGAGAAGCTATGGCTCAACCTCTCTAGTTTGAAAACAGCCATTGTTGGACTCTCCTGAAGGAATCATGTCTCAGTCCAGCTCAACTTCCAGCTCGGGCTACAGCATCAGCTCCGGCTCAGGCACCAGCTCCTCTTCTGCATCCAGCCGCTCAGGAAGTTCCAGCACATCACGAAGCTCCAGTTCCAGCAGCTCCTCCAGTTCTCCAAGCCCTTTTCGACGAAGACATGACAATAGACGGCTTCCCCGCTCCAAATCCAAACCACCAAAAAGAGATGAAAAGGGGAGGAAAAGGAGTCCTCCCCCTAAACCCACTAAAGTGCACATTAGGAGGCTCACCAGGAATGTGACCAAGGATCACATCTTGGAGATATTTTCCACCTATGGGAAAACTAAAAGGATTCACATGCCTGTAGAAATGCATCCTCACCTGTCTGAAGGGTATGCCTATGTGGAATTTGAGAATCCAGATGAAACCGAGAAAGCGCTGAAATACATGGATGGGGACAAATTGATAGCCAGGAGAGTAATGCTACTGCTGTCTTGTCTCCTTGGCCTCAGCCACGCCCTCGTCCATTTACCCCTCCCAGGAGAATGCTGCCACCACCTCCCATGTGGTACAGGTCACCTCCAAGGAAGAGGAGGAGATCTCGCTCCCCAATACGCAGATCCCCTGTGCACAGGAGGTCCCGCTCTTCTGTCTGCTCTGGCCTCCACAGGAGCCTTTCCAACTTCAATTCCTCAAGATAAGCAAGGCCATTAAAGCTCACGCCTGTAACTTAAGTTCCTCCTTCTCAGTTTTGTCACTTTTTTAGCCAAAGGAGGATGAGTAGGGAAGGATCTCGGCCCAGTGGTCTTTCAAGACAGCAGTTGAGTATGTCCTCTGCAGGAAGAGTTTTTTTTTTTTATTTACAGGAAGATTCTTGATGCAGAATTGATTCAAGACTGTGCCCATCTCCTCAAAGACATGAGAGACAGTTTTTTTTCTATTACTTCTTTTATTTTTTTTCATTTTTTAACAGTAAGTGATAATCTATGAGTATAAGCATCCTTCGTGTAAAACCATTTTGCAAGCAGTTCTGCCCAAACCCACACAGCCCAAGGAAGGGTCCCACCATCCAGCTGGGGGGGGGGTCTTGTGTGTACAAACAAGTTGATCAAATAAGTGTCCAGTCTATATTGAGAGACAGCTTTTTAACCTTCCAATATGGACTGAAGTCTCATGTCTCTCCAAGAATCCTCCAAAACTTCAATGCCAGATCGGGACTACTGATATATCCAGCTTGTGGCCTAAAGAGCTAAGGGGAGATTTCAGCCTCATCAGAGTATAGACTGCCATTGTTGGACTACCTGGGCCGTATCATGGAGGCCAGTACATAGGTATCAAGATAGGATGAGTGCTTACCGGACTTCATTTGGAGGACCATGGGAGGCAAAGGCCCCATGGTGGAGGAAAAGTGCAGGATTGATGGGTGTTTGAGATTGGCAAGGAGGAACCTTCGAGCACTTCCTTAAGGAAAACATGACATCTTATAGGAAAAAAAAAGTCCTCCAATTCAAGTGATATGTGTATGTATGTATGTGTACATTTATGTATATATATAAAACTATATATATATATATACATATATATGTATATATACAGTATATATATGTATATATATACATATATATGTATATATACGTATATATATACATATATATGTATATATATATACATATATATATATATATACTACATATATACTGTAGCAATACAAGTTGGAGAGAACAACAACAAAAGAACTGAAAAGCAAAACCAAACAAAACTGGAAAGACTCAGAAAAAGATGCTGGACATGTATGGCAGAGTGCAGGGACTCCAGTGTGGTGGGGGGCATGGAAAAGGAAGCGACTCTAGATTCGATTGAGAAATGATGTATGATTTATGGAAAAAGTTTAATTACAATAAAAAAATTTAAAAAACTGCAAAAAAAAGATCCAGAATTCAAGGCCAGCCTGTGCTATATGACCCTGTCTCAGTACAATCAACCAATAGTAAAAGTAAATTGCAATTCAATGGTCATTTCTCATTAAAACCAAACTAAACTTAAGACAAACAAAATAACCCCCAAAGTTCATTTTTAAGAAATTTAAAGCTGTAGTCTTTAGATGTAGCTCAGTTGGTTAGAGTGCTTGGGTAACATACAGCAGGCCCTGGCCTCTTACCCAGTACGTCTTAAACTTGGTATTATGGCCCACACATGGAATTCTAACACTGAAGTAGAATTAATAGGATCCACTGTTCAAAGTCACCCTGGGCCCATCTAGTGAGTTCAAGGCCCACCTGAGCTTCAGGACGCCATGTTTCAAAAAAAAATTTAAATTAAAATTAAAAAAAAAGAGAAGAAAGAAGGGATTGGAGATATGGCTCAGCAGTTAAGAACACCAGCTGCTCTTGTAGAGGACACACGGGTTCAGTTCCCAGCACCACATGGTGGCTAACAACTGTCCATAACCCCAGATCCAGGGCATCTGACACTCTCTTCTGACATCCTCTGCCATAGCATGACACAGGTACACTTATACACTTACAGGCAATACAGTCATACACATAAAATTAAATAAATTATAAAGGAAAGAAACTAAGAAACTCAAAGAAAAACAACAAAACGTAAAGCCACATATAGAAGGAGAGGCCTGAACTTTAAATATCAGATTTTGGGAGGTAGAAGTGGGGTCATAAGTTCAAGGCTATCCTCAGATACAAAGTAAGTTCAAGACCGACTTTTGCTACATGATAATCCATCTCAAATGTTTCAGAATGAAGAAAACTTGATTCTTGACATGAACATAAAACAATAATAGGGAAGTTGAGGCTGAAAGAGTGATGGTTCAAGGGCATAGACAGTTACATGAGGTCTAGGTCAGTCTAGTCTACATTTAACCCTGACTCTAAAAACTAAAAGAAAAAGCTATTTTTTTAAATGTTCCTGAGTGTACTGTCTGCATGTATGTAGGTGCACCTGTGTCGTACAGTGCTGTGGACGTCAGAAGAGGGTGTCAGATTCCCCTGGAACTAGAGTTAAAGATGGTTCTTAGCCGCCATGTGGGTGCTGGGAATTGAACCGAGTCCTCTACAAGAGCAGTCAGTGCTCTTAACTGCTGAGCCACCTCTCCAGCCCCCCAACCCCAAGAGACCCTTGTTGTGATTTAGGCTTTTAATTCTGACCCTCAGGAGGATGAGACAGCTGGGTTCCTACAATTTTGAGCTCATTGTGCACAAGTGAATGAGATCATGTCTGAAAACAAAAGAAAAAAATTTAAATTGACATGAGAAAAATATTTGAACAACTTACAACTATAAATCCAGCTGTTGGAAGGTCGGGTATGGTGGCATGGATCCTTAATCCCACTACTTAGAATTCAAAGGGACATGTATCTCTGGGACTTCAAGACCAGCATGGACTAGTAAGGGGATTCCAGGTCTGTTATTGCTATACAGTATTCTTTGTCTTTTTCAAAAAAAGAATAAATAAATAAATAAATAAATAAATATCCAGGAGTGCTGGCTCACAGCTTTAATCCCAAGTGCTGCAAAAACAGAAAGAAAATGAGAGTTCCCAGGAACCTGTTTTAAATTCAGTTATTTCTTTATAACTTTGTATGTGAGAGAGATGAGGGTACACAGCCCACTTGTGGAGGACCGAGGAAATCTTTGTGGAGTAGGTTCTCTCCTTACAACTTTTCATTGGTTCTGGTCTCCAGGTTCAGGGAGTGGGGCCTTTCTGTGAAAAAATTATATATATAATATTAATATATATATATATATATATATATATTATATATATATTTATATATAATAAATAAACTATATATAAATAGATTAGATCATTTCCGCTGCGTGTATTTAAAATAATTAGATATATATAATATATATCTAATTAAAATATACTATATATAATCATATGAATATATATATATATATATATATAATATTTTTTTCACAGGAAAGGCATATATATATATATATATATATAAATACTATTATATATATATGTCTTTTTGAGGCAGTGTCTCCCTGTAGGCCCAGCTGTCCTGGAACTATGTAGACTAGGCTAGCCTTGAACTCACCAGAGATCCACCTGCTTCTGGGATTAAAGTTGTTGGCAACCATGCCTGGCCCATGTTTTATTTACTATATTTACTATTTATTTATTTATTTTTATTTGTGGGTGGAGCTCTGGGCCAAGCACAGCTACAGCAAGTATTTCAAATCCTTTTTTCTTCCTTCCTTCCTTCCTTCTTTCCTTCCTTCCCTCCTTTCTTTCTTTCCTTCCTTCCTTCGTTCCTTCATTCCTTCCTTTCTTCCTTCCTTCCTTCTTTCTTTCCTGTCTCTTCCTTCTTCTTTTCTTGTTCCTATTCCCTAGAATACAACACAGGGCTCCACAAATGCTAAACTGTATACTCAAACCCAAGCCCTGTTTCTATTTTAAGAAATATTTTGTTGGGCTGGAGAGATAGCCTAGCAGTTAAGAGCACTGACCGCTCTTGCAGAGGACCAGGGTTCGATCCCCAGCACCCACATGGCGGCTGAGAGCCATCCGAAACTCCAATTCCAGGAGAAATCCTGTTCCAGGGGAATCCGACACCCTCTTCTGACCTCCGTGGCATTGCAAGACACGGGTGCACAAACCTGCATGCAGACAGTACATTCATAAACATACAGAAATAAATAAAATTATAAAAATATTTTAAAAAAGAAATATTTTGTTTACTTTTATTTTATGTATGAGTGTTTTATATGCTTGTATACAAAGCACTCATTTACATAAAATAAACCAACCTGCCACTGTTAGTGCCCAAAAGTCTTGTTTGCAGAGCAGAAAAACAAGATGCTCTCCAAAGGAATGACCAAAACACTCTGCCCAACTCATTTTTAAATTCTGACAATGCAACAGCAGCCTTAGCATAGAACTATAATTCTATCTATTCAGGCGATTAAGCAAGGATGTTTTCAAGTTCAAGGCTAGGTTGGAGACCTTAGTGAGACCTTGACTGAAAAGTACATGAAAAGCCACCATGCCAAGCTCTAAAGATACAAATTTTAAACTGCTGTTTTGGGGCTGGAGAGATTTCTCAGTGTTTAAGAAGAATGGCTGCTCTTGTAGAGGACCCCAGTTTGATTCCCAAAACCCACATGGCAACTAACAACCATCTGTAACTTTATGTTCAGGGGAACTGATGCTTTATTCTGCCCTCCATGGGCATTACACAACACAGGTACACATCTATGCATGCAGGGAATACAATTATACACATAAAAGTATAAATGACAAATAAAATATTTTAAAAACCACAGGGGCTGGAGAGATGGCTTAGTGGCTAAGAGGGCAGATCACTCTTGCAGAGGACCCGGGTTTGAATTCCAGCACCCACATGGCAGGTAAGAACCATCTTTAAACCAGACATGGTGGCACACACCTTTAATCCTAGTACTCCGGAGACAGAGGCAGGCAGATCTCTGTGAGTTCAAGGTCAGCCTGGTCTACTGAGTGAGTTCCAGGCCAGCTGGGCTACAGCTGGATAAAAAAAAGGATAAAAAACATGGGGTAGCTGGGTGTGGTGGTTCACCCCTTTAATCTCAGCACCCTGGGGCATAGGCAGGTTGATCTCTGTAAGTTCAAGGCCATCCTGGTCTCCATAACAATTTCTATAGTGGAAATAAGGAAATAAGCTGGTTGCTAAAAAAAAACTTGCACATTCCTGTAGCCTTTGTGATCTCTTTGTTGTCTGTATACAAGGATGTCACATTCCTGTAGGCTTTGGATTTATCTGTAAATCTGCTCTTGTTATCTGCTCTAACTCTGAGAGATATGCCCGACTCTGCCTCCTGCATACTGGTAATAAACATGACCACCACCCAGTTCTTGAAATTTCTTCTTTTGCCAGGCTTGATGGCACACACCTTTCATCTTAGCACTTGGGAGGCAGAGGCAGGCAGATCTCTGTGTTCAAGGCCTGCCTGGTCTACATAGTGAGCTCCAGACCGGCTGGGACTATAGGGAGACCCTGGCTCAAAAAGACACACACACACACACAAAAAGAAATTTATTCTTTTTATTTAATTAACTTGTGTGCAGGTACGTAGGTATGTGGGTGGGGAGTGTGGAAGCCAGAAAACAACTAGTAGGAGTCAATGTCCTCCTTCAGCTTCAGACCAGGGATAGAACTCAGGTCATCAGATTTATGGCAGGTACCTTTACCCACTGAACTACCCCAGGAGCCCGACCTTGAAATTCTGATCCTCTGCTGACACTTCTGTAGTGTGGGATCACAAGTTTGTGTCAGCATGCCCAATTTTATATGGCTCTGAAAGTGAACCCAGGGCTTCATGCACACTAGGCAAGCGATCTAACAACTGAGATACATCCCAGCCTTTTTTAGCAGGGAAATGAGAAGTTGAATATTGATGTGTATACTTCCTGCTCTAGGACCCACAAGAGAACCCAGGCTTGGCTTAAAACCCTCATGCTGGCTGGGCATGGTAGCATTTCAAGTCAAGTTGGTGTCCTCAAAGGTCCCTCAGTGCAAGTTCATCCACTGAGGTCTAATCAAACCATCTAAAGTCCCCCCCTTTAAGAAAATCACCTCTGCTGGGTGAGGTGGCCCAAGCCTGTAAATCCAGCACTTAGGAAGCAGAGGCAGGTGGATCTCTATGAGTTCAAGTCCAGCCTGGTCTACATAGTGAGCTCCAGGCCAGCTGAGACTAAAGGGAAGCCCTATCTCAAAAAGACCAGAAAAGAAAATCACCTCTTCTTCACCCAGTAGTAATAACGTGCCAGTTATTACTACTAATCGTGGGGCCTGCTGCCCATTTCCACAGTTGTGTTCTGGGTTTTGGCTGTTTGAGCTTGCATTGGTGTTGTACATGTTGACAGCATTGACGTAAGTTTATATGAGCAAGGTCCCAGGAGCCTGTAGGACTCTATTTCCATATGACCATGCACCTCTTCCCTGGCTCTTACAATCTTTCTGCCCTGTCCTCTGCAATGATCCCTGAGCCCTTGATAGATGGAGTTTAATTTAGGAGTCCTGCCCAAAGACCCACACTTTGAAAACTCTAAATCTCTGTGCTTTAGCCAACTGTAATCTCTGCATTCCTGATCCGCTGTTGCATAAGACAGCTTCGTTGATGAGAGTTAAGAAAGGCATTAGTGTTTTCTTTACCCTTTGTTCTATATTCCATGAGCCTGAGGTGGAGGGGTTGCATTGTAGATGTGCCACTTAGGCTTGGGCAATTCACAGACATTTGTGTGTGTTAAGTCGTGGAATCCTGTAATAATCTGTTGCAAATGAAACTTCTTTGATGAGTGGTGACTGGGATACTTGTCTGTGAGTAGAAGGATGCATAATTTGCCCATAGTATGAAATTACATTTGTCTTGGGATATGAGATCCTTGGGGTTTTTTCTTAGACCTATGACCTCTCCAGCCATGTCTATTTGGCATTGTCTACAGCAACACACATTGAATTTCCTTCCATTCAGTGGGATTTAAGTCTAAATACCTAGCTGTTCACTACCCACAAGATAAAAATGCCACTAGTGTTCCAATATAGTTGCTGGGCCTGTCATTGTTGGGGTTATTGGGCCATAAAGCTCAGGTTGGAGCATCAACTGATGCTCTCCTTTAAGCAGCTTGTATAGTGCTCCCCAAAGCTATGAAGCTAGCCCTCAGGGAAGGTGGCTTCCAGGTCAGCTCCAGCTCCATTGCTCGAAATCCATTGTCAACGTATGTCCTGTCTTTAGCAATATGGTCCTACCTTGAAGTTCCGGGAGGCAATCAAGGGCTCTGGCAATAGCCTGTTTAATTTGGGGAAGACTATTGAACTACCCTGGCCAACAACTCAAAGGAAGGTTTCTCTTGTCTGGCAGTGTTTCTTGTTATGTAGCCTTAAACAAGATATGTGGAGTCATATATTATTTGTGCAATTTCTCAGTTGGTTTTTGGACTAATGCATCTTCCTCTGGATTTTTATTTTATTTTATCTATATATGTATTTATGCATTTTCTCCCAGTATCACCAGATGACTTACAACTCACTAGGCTGGCCTTGGTATCACAGAGATGCACCTGCATCTACCTCCTGAGTGCTGGGATTAAGGTGTGTTCAACTAATAATTCCATATGTAGAGCAGGCTGGCCTCCATCTCACAGAGATCCTCCTGCTTCTGCCTCCCTAGTGCTGGGATTGAAGGCATACACAACCATGCCCTGCCCCCAAATTATTTCTTAATCTATATGATGTTATACATACCTGTAGACACAAGTACCTTGCAGGAGAGACCATAAACTATAGATCATCTCAGCAACAACTTCAGCCTTGTTTCAAAAGTAAACAAATCAAGCCTGTCCTAGGGGCATGCACCTTTAATCTAAGCAGTTGGGAGGCTGAGATAGACTGATCTTTGTAAAATTGAGAATACCCTGGCGCAAAAACAAACCTGTTGACCAATGGAACAAAACGAAAGATCCAAACTTGAGCACATAAAATTTCAGCCACTTCATATTTGATGAGGAGGCCAAGAAGACACTATGGAGGAAAGACAGCATCTTTAGCAAATGGTGTTGGCAAAACTAGATCACCATTTGTAGAAGAATGAAATGAAACCCCTACCTCTCACCCTGTACAAAAGTCAACTCCACATGGATTAAAACCTCAATGTAAAACCCCAAACTCTGAAGGTGATAGAAGAAAAAGTTGGCAGCAGACTACTAGACATAGGCATAGGAAAAGAATTCCTAAATCAGACAGCAGCTGCACAAGAATTAAGGTCGACAAGTGGCCACACGAGTGGGAACTAACAGATACCAAGGCTTCAGGAGAGGCCTGAATTGTATGACTCTAAATTATTTGAATGCAGAGTTCTTGAGTTTCACATTCATTGCAAAAACACTGCAGTGTCTCTCTAGAAAGTCATAGAATACTCCAGACCTTGAACCTGGAAACCAGCTGAATTGATTAGTAACTAAGGAATACACAAGACTGAGAAACCAGGTTCTTGGGGGTCATAGACTGTTTTACAACCATTCTGAGGAGATCCTTATTAACCAGCACTTCCAGGAACAACATTAAGACATTTGTACTTCCCTTTCTGACTTAGAATCCACATGGAGAACTTGAATTGAAATGTATGTTTCCCGTGGTCTCGATGTTCTTCATGTCAACTGCAGCCACTGTAATCTGAGCCCACTTCATCACCATTTCCAGCACAGGGGACAGTTTCTGAAGCCATGTGCTATGGGTCCCTTTGATGTCAGGCCTGTCCCTAGTCCCTCACTTCTCAGTATCCAGAAGTAACATTTCCCTCTTTAGTGCCAACAGCGGCAGAGCTTTGTCTCCCCGTCATAGACAGAGCAATGAAAACACTTAAGGCACTTGTCTGAGACAAACTGGAATGTCTTGGGCTGCCTTAGGGCTCTCACTGCATCCATGAGCTGGGAACAAATTAGTGTAAATGTCTCTGGAATGACATTACCCCTGTCATCATAGCACTCCACAGGGGCAGGGTACAGCTCCTCGGTCAACTGGTTTAGATTCGCAGTGTGCTGGAGAAGGTTCCTCAGGACTAGCAGGGAGATGTTATTTTCATGACATCTGATCATGGTGAGCTGGGAGCACTGGCTGAGGGCAGGCAGGAGGGCACTGAGCTGAGAGTCCTGCATCCTGCAGTCTACCAATTTCAGGCTCTGCAGGGTGTCTGAAACACTCTCCAGAAAAGCTGCCAGATCCATAAAACATAAGTGCAAGTCTGCCACATCCACACGTATCATGTACAGGTGCTTCAGGTGACAGAGGCTCTGACACTGACGCAAATCCAAGTCACACTGTGAAAGAAGATTGCGAGTGATGGAGAGGGTCTCCAAGTGGGTCTTCATACAGCTAGGGAGAGAAGAGATTTGTTATAGCAAATGCTGGTAGAGAGCATAGTGGTCAGACTGAAATGGAGAAGACGACAGGGCCCAAAGTCAGTCTCACCATGAATAAACTCAGTACCCAGGATGTTACATATTATACATGTTTTACTCAGGTCACTCTTTTCTAGGCAGAGACTTGTTATTATCCCTTCTGGAGAGATTCAGTTGTCACCCATATCTGGGGTCATTTTCTTGACTGTTGAATAACTGGGGAGGGCCCACCCCACTGTGGGTGGTGCCATCCCTGAGCACATGGTCAGTCCTGTGTTGTATAAGAAAGCAGGCTGATCACAAGCCTGAAGAGCAAGTCAATGAGCAGCTTTGCTCTCTGGTCTGTGCTTAAGGTTGCTGCTCTGAGTTCTTGCTTTGGCTTCCCTTAATGATAGACTGAGCTGTAAGCCAAATAAACCCTTTTATCCACAAGTTGGTTTTAGTCATTATTTTTCATTACAGCAAAGGAAAGCTAACTAAGACACCATTCATGATGGACTGACTTAGTTCAGTGCTCTGAAGTTCCTAGCCTCACTATCAAGCAGAAAATGGGTGCTGGCACATCAGCCCAGGAGAACACACACTGGAAGACCAACCCAGGTCAACATTATGGGAAATGTCCACCAGAGATCATTGGTGCCTGGTATCTGAAAGACAGCCTCTGTCCCCAATCACAGTGTTTGACCCTCCCCCTCACCTTTAACCCTGGAGCCTCATATTTCCATCTACTCAGCCTGTACTGATCTGAACACAGCCCTTCACACATGAGAAATGATAGGCACAATGTGTCTTTGCACAAAGCTGATCTGGGCTTCAGTGTCTTCCTGTCTTTCCTGTTTCCTTCCCATTGGATTGGACAGGAATCTACCAAGAGGTCACACCAACCCTCACTAACTCTGATCCATACATCCAGACTTCTACCTTACACATTCCCTTCCTTCCCCAGTTCAGTCCTCTGCTTCACCAGTATCATGTGAAACTATGATTTGGATGAAAGGGAAGCAAGGTCATGCTTAGACATTCTTATGCTCAGATATTCTAATGGCTACCTCACAGTCCATTCAAAAGTAGCTGGTAACATGGGTGCCCACTAATTTTTCATCTAAAGAAAATGGTTTGCTCTGGCCTACAGAAATAACTCTTTATCCTTATATACCTGAACAATTGTTGCATGTGGTTAATGAGGAGCTCTAAAACATTCATGTAGAGATGTTGGAGATGGCTTAATTTTGAGATCTCAGAAATGAACTTAGTGACACACCTCTCCCGTAAGTCTGGGGAGGCATATTCATCATTGCGGATCCGTGCATGGAAGTAGAATCTGTGAAGATTGACCATCTCACCCAGGTGTGGTGCAAAGCATTCCAAGGCAGACAGAGTCCACCAGGAATACAGGTCCAATGTCTCTACAGACTCTGGACAAATGGTTTGCAGTAGCTGCTGCACTGTGTCTATAGATGCCACGTAAATAAACATCTTCGGACAGCACAGCCTTAGGGAACCTTTTCTCTGCTCTGCCCACTGCAACAAGTATGCTTGATATCCACTGGCATGTCGCATGATGGAAAGCTCAGCCAATACCATGAGATGCCTCTGGTAAGTGTATCTAGGGAGCATCCTCACAACCCCTGAAGAATTGCCAGCATCCTCCTTTCCAGCCCATATGTTCCAAAATGTGTGCTGCACTTTCCGAAAATCAAGTACTTGAAGTTTCCGCTTCCTGTGGGTAAAACAGAAGGAAGTCTCAGAACAAGATGGGACCCAACATGCAGTCCCTTTTTATTCTCCATCTCCAAATACCAGTCATCCTGCTCTGCTCTTTCTGATGTTTATGTCAAGCCAGGCATGTTAGCCCATGCCTTTACTCCCAATGTCTTGGGGGGCAGCGGCAAGGGGATTTCTGTGAGTTCAAAGCCAGCCAGTCTGCTCTACATAGTGAGTTCCAGGCCAGCTGAGGCTACATATCTCATGCTGTTGTGTATGCAACATAGGACCTCACTCATCTAGACAGGGCTCATTCTGAGCTGCATCCATAGACCTCTGCCTCCCTTCCCTCTTGACATCTACCTGACCCCACTTTAGCCCCTGTGGGAGATGCACAGACAGGCTCATTCCACAGGGGCTACATCTCAAGTCTGTCCTCTACCCATCAGCCTCTTCTTCCCAACCACTGTTTCTCTTCCCTGCACCCCAGCATCTCCATTCTAGACTACTAGATCCTTGCTTACCTCATGTGAACCTTGCATGTCAACAGCTTATCTACTCCATGCAACACAGCCTTCAAGTTCTCCAGGTCGGGTGTCTCCATCAGGTCCCCCACAGGGAGGCAGGGGAAGGGCCAGGCTGCCACCATCTCACTCAGGACCTTAATTTTTCTACCCATGAAGGCTTCCATGAACAAAGGTGGGACGAGCTCCTTGGGAAGCTGCTGAAGAGCAGAGATGGCCAAGGCCTCATCCCTCAGCAGTCTCTGCCGTGCCAGCTCCAGGAGTGTGGGTGGGGCCTGGAAGCTCATCTTGGCGAATCTCTTCTCTCAAAAAGATCCTGGGGAAACATTCAGAAAAGAATATATTTTCAGGCTACTTCTGTGAACCTGACTTCTCGCCCACCACAGAAAGTAAGTCAGGGACAGCAATAGGAGAGAGCTCAGTTGACCCCATTCTCCTGACTGCTGTCCTCAAAGCTGTAGCCACCTCAGTGGGAACATGAGAAGTCTGTTCTAGACCCCACTGAGCCAAATGCTCACCATTCTCCTATCCTAGTCAACCTGCTGCTTCCTCCCTTCTTGTTTACACTGAGAAAGGATCCCCAAGAGTCTAAGGCTGAGCCCCAGCCTCTCATAGTGTAAGGACATGGATCACCATTCAGGTCTTTCTTACATGTTCAACCTACCTATATTCCTTTCATTGGATTTAACCTGCCTGGGTAAGCCTGCCAGGAAACTATGAAATGGGGGTCATTGCTCAGTATGGTACTTATTACTGAAAACAAACATATTTCAGATTAAGTCCTAACTGCAGCTACAGTTAGTACCAATGCCCTCAACACTTCATGTGAGGCAAAAGACAGAATTTCTAGTACCTTCCTATATCTAATGTACCTGAATCAGATGCAGTGTCTTGGTGGAGTTGAGTTAGTTCCCAGTTCTGGCCATGGAAATCCGTTCCTTAAACCCCAGCAGAGCCAGCCAAGGCCTGCAGGCTCCAGGTCTCTGGCTTCCCTGAACCTTATATACCTTTTTCCACCCATACCTTCCCCTTTGCAACAATCATCTGATGATCTGATTGGTTGTCTGATGCTCCACCCAGTTAATCAGATTTGTGATTTTTTTTCTTTGTGTAGTTTAAGAGCTGGATGTGAGAAAACAAAAGAAAAAGAACAGAGAGAGAGAAAGAGAGGTGGGAGAGAAAGAGAGAGAGAGAGAGAGAGAGAGAGAGAGAGAGAATAAACCAAATGAAGACAACCTAGAATAGAGTGACAGCCAAGAACACAATTATTATTTTCTGAAAAAGATTTATTTATTTAGTTATTTGTGTAGTTTTGTGTTTTCATTTTTTTGTGCAAGGATCCTGAACTGTAAGGTAGTTAGGTAGGTTGGTAGGTAGATAGATAGATAGATAGATAGATAGATAGATAGATAGATAGATAATAGAAAAACAGTTATTGATATAGGTATAGATAGACTCAGACAGTAGTCCAGGAGGCTATAATTATGATCATTTTTTTAGATAGGATCTCCCTGTAGCCCCAGCTGGCCTGGATCTTGTTACACAGACCAGGATGCCCTTGAACACAAAGAGATCAGCTTGTCTCTGTCTCCTGAGTGCTGGGATTAGAAGCATGGGCAATTAGTATTATTTACTTTTATGTATGTATGCATGTATGTATGTATTAATTTATTTATTGTCTTTTTGAGACAGGGTCTCCCAATAGCTCCAGCTGGCCTAGAAGTTGCTACATAGACCAGGATGGCTTTCAACTCACAGAGATCTGCCTGCCTCTGCCTTCCAAGTGCTGGGATTAAAGGTGTGTGCCACCACACCTGGTTTTGTTTTGTTGTTGATTGTTTTCAGTTTTTGTAGCAGGATAAACCAGGAGCCTCTCCCATTCTAGACAAGGACTCTATCACTGTGCTCCTTCTCCACTCTTCTCCCCTCAGCCCATTCCCATAGGGCTGAAACCCAGTGCCTCATAATGGGAATCAAGCAGGGTTTGCACAGATTATATAGCCAGCCTTTCAAGCAGGTTGATATCTTTTATTTAAGACATTGTCCTGCTGGGTGTGGTGGTGCACGCCTTTAATCCCAGCACTAGGGAGGCAGAGGCAGGCAGATCTCTGTGAGTTCAAGTCCAGCCTTGAACTACAGAGTGAGCTCCAGGCCAGCTGGGACTAAAAGGAGACCTATCTCAAAAAGACCAAAAAAAAAAAGACATTGTGTTGTTAAGATTTGTAGTGTGACTGGGCATGGTGCCACATGCCTTTAATTTCAGCACTACAGAGGCCCAGGCAGGTGAATCTCTGTGAGGTCAGGGGCCACCTGAAGAGTTCCAGACCAGCTGGGGCTACAGTGATACCCTGTCTCAAAGAAAAAAAAAAGACTCTTCCCCAAATTTGTCCATAAACTTTGAGGCTCACTCCTGTAATCCTAAAGCTTGGAAGCCTGAAGCAGAGAAAGTGCAATCATTCCTGGCCAGGTTGGGATATGTAGTGAGTTCCAGTCCAACCTAGGCTACATAGCAAGGCTGTGTCTCAAAACAAAAGTTCATTGAAAGAAGAAAGAAAAAGAAAGAAAGAAAGAAAGGAAGGAAGGAAGGAAGGAAGGAAGGAAGGAAGGAAGGAAGGAAGGAAGGAAGGAAGGAAGGGAGAAAGAGAGAAAGAAAGAGAAAGAGAAAAGGAAGGAGAGAGAGAGAGAGAGAGAGAGAGAGAGAGAGAGAGAGAGAGAGAGA